>VDFB02353493.1:102755260-102897939 GCA_007258455.2 Sequoia sempervirens
AAAGAATAGATCCATAGTTGAGGCAGCCAAAGCTATGATTCATGATCAAGATTTACGGACCTTCCTTTGGGCAGAAGCTTCTAGAACTACAGTGTATGTTCAAAACCAAAGCCCTCATCGAATATTGGAAAACATGACTCCTGAAGAGGCCTTCACAGGTGTGAAACCTAAGGTTAGTCATTTAAGAATTTTTGGTTGTCCTATTTATATTCATGTGCCTAAGGATAAAAGATCTAAGCTAGAACCATCAGGCAAGAAAGCAATATTTGTGGGTTACAGTGAGTCTTCAAAGGCCTACAGGATCTACATTCTAGGGCAGAAACAGATTGAGATCAATAGGGATGTCTCTTTCGAAGAGGAAGTAGCCTTCAAAAGATCTAAAGGGTCTTACATGGAGATAAACAATGAAGAGTAGGAGACACCTCATGATATGGACATTTCTCCTGATCATACTCCTGAGATTCAGAGGGAGTCTAATGAACCAGACAAGACTATTGATCCAGTTGATCCCATTGAACCAATTGATGGGCCAAGAGATATTGCTATAGGTCGAAAGAGACCTTTATGGGCTAGACAAACTATGCAAGAGGCAAAAAAGTATGCAGCTCCTCGAGGCACCTTTAGGGAAAGCAAGAGACCGCAAAAGTTTCTAGTCTATGTGGCATTGATGAGTCACATCATTGATTCTGAGCCTACCAGTTTTGAGGAAGCATCCAACCAACAAGTATGGAGAGATGCAATGACAAAAGAATATCAGTCTATCATCAAGAATGATGTTTGGGATATTGTTCCAAGACCTAAAGGGAAATCAGTTGTGTCTTCCAAGTGGCTCTACAAAATCAAGCATGCAGCTAATGGTAGCATTGAGAAGCACAAGGCGAGATTTGTGGCAATGGGATTCTCTCAGAAGGAGGGAATAGATTATGAGGAGACATTTGCTCTTGTTGCTTGATATACATCTATCAAGACTATTATTGCTATTGCATCCGCTAAAGGATGGAAGCTACATCAAATGGACGTAAAGACTGCATTTCTTAATGGTGTGATTGAAGAAGAAGTGTACATTGAGCAGCCAGATGGTTTTGTGATTCATGGGAAGGAGTCTCATGTATGCAGATTGAAGAAGGCTTTGTACGGCCTTAAGCAAGCACCTCGTGCATGGTATGAAAGAATTGATCGATACTCCAAGAATGATGCAGATTCCAATCTTTACTTCAAGGTAGTTGATGGTGAGGCTTTAATATTGGTTCTTTATGTTGATGATTTATTTCTCACTGGAGTAGAATATCTCATTGTCAAATGCAAGAAAGAGTTAGCCTCCAAGTTTGAGATGAAGGATCTTGGTCTTATGCATTACTTCCTGGGACTAGAAGTGTGGCAAAGACCTAATGAGATTATTCTAAGTCAAGGGAAATACACTATAAATATTTCAACGAGATTTGGAATGATGGATTGCAAGTCCATGTCTACACCTATGGAGACAAATTTGAAGAAGTTGAGTGACTTTGCAGCTGGTTCAGATTTGGTAGATCCCACCATGTACAGACAGTTGATTGGATCATTGATGTATCTATTCAATACTAGACCAGACATTTGTTATGCGGTGAGCGCTCTCAGCCAATTCATGTGTGAGCCAAGACATATTCATCTAGTTGCAACAAAGCATATCTTGAGATACTTGCGTGGCACCGTGGGATATGGCTTGAGATATACTTCCTGTGAAGATCTAAAGTTACAAGGTTATACTGATTCTGATTGGGCCAGGAGTGTAATTGATAGGAAGAGCACCTCTGGATGTTGCTTCAGTTTGGGGTCTGCCATGATTTCTTGGTGTAACAGGAAGCGGACTTCTGTGGCACTAAGCACTGCAGAGGCTGAATATATTATAGCATGTGTAGCAGCTTGAGAAGTAGTGTGGCTTTGAAAGCTCCTTGCAGGATTGTTTGGTCAAACATTGGAGCCGACTGTGATTCATTGTGATAATCAAAGCTATGTGAAGCTCTCTGTCAATCCAGTATTTCATGATAGGACAAAACATGTGGAGATCAAGTATCATTACATCATAGATATGGTGCTGAGGAAAGCTATTCAACTCAAGTATATTTGCACTGATGATCAAACTGCTGATATTCTCACCAAGCCCCTTGCTAGAGTGAAGTTTGCATGTTTTCGGGACAAGCTTGGATAGTGGAGAATGTCGCCCTTGTTGAGAGGGAGACTTAGCATTAGTGATCCTTGCTATAATGCATATTTCTTTGAGACAGAGAAATATGAGGTGAAAGCCCTCATCCATCTCTAAGATGGAGATGTGGTTCTTTCCACACATGGGAGTAGCCATGGTGGACGTCATGTTGAGAGACTCCATGATGACATCACATTGAGAGACTCCGTGATGAACCATTTGTACTTGTGTTTTTGCACACATGGGAGTAGCCATGGTGGACGTCATGTTGAGAGAATCCATGATGACATCACGTTGAGAGACTTTGTGATGGGCACTTGTGCACATGTTTCTTTCCACACATGGGAGTAGCCATGGTGGACGTCATGTTGAGTGACTCCATGACGGTATCATGTTGAGAAACTTTGTGATGAACTCTTTTCCACAAATGGGTGTAGCCATTGTGGATGTCATGTTGAGAGACTCCATGACATGGATATTTGGAAGGATACCTCCCTAGCTAAGAGGGAGTGTTGATGTTATAGCGACGGGTAATATCCTTCACTCGAATTAAATTAATAAATAATAAATAAATAAATGCAAAAGCAAGTTGGACTTGCTATAAATATTAATTTATTTTATAAGGCCAACCTGTTGTGACCTATTTCACACATCGCCCCATTGCAAATGGGGACCCTCGATGGTTTGTTTTTAGGGTTTGGTTTTGAGTTGCAATTTCATAAGTTCTTTCGCTCCATGGGTTTCAAGTTAGAGTTTGGAGCCATCACCCGAACCAAGTTGAAATTTCAAGCTTGAAACTGCGCGTAAACGTCGTAGAAGTGTTCAGAAGGCCCTGCAAACGAGGATCGCCTGTGCTTTCGTCTAATTCTGACACTTCCCACTTTTTAGGGATTTTGCTTTTTTGCTTTTTGCTTTTTTCATTTTTGGCACTTTTGGGCCATTCGGGAATTTACTATTTTTAGAAAGTTGCTTTTTCGCTTTTTCTATTTTTAGAAACTTTCTATTTTTGGCAAGTGCCAAGGTTCCACCAATCAAGGAGTCAAAATTTCCATCTTTAGACTGAAAAGCATGCAAAAAATCACTCAAAATCTAAAATAATCAAGTAAAAAGCATGCAAAAATCACTTAAAAATCAGAAAATCAACCAAAAAAGCAGGCCTTTTAGATAAAAAATCTGGAAAAATCAGATAAAAAGCATGAAAAGCAATGCAAAATCAATCAAAAATCTGATGAAAAAAGGTGAAAATCTGGAAAAGAGTGAAAACAGATCAAAAAATCAATGAAAAAATCATGAAAATCAGACAAAAGGCAAACAAAAAGCATAAGATTCTTGGCTGAGATGATAAAAATTCGCCCAGGATCATGGCAAGAACATGGGAAATGGACTGAAGTCTGAGGAAGTTTGCCCAGCAATGGAAGGAGAAATGGCAGAAGCCTTCAAAGTCCGCCCAGCATATGGAGAAAACTCAAGGAAGTCCACCCAGCTTGCTGTGGAATGGAAAATCTTCCTGAAAGTCTGCCTATGCCAAGAAGAGGAAATGGCAAGACCAATGGAAAGTCTGCCAGGCTGAAGATGCATATGGAAAAGCCTTCCTAAAGTCCGCCATGAAGGAAAGAGGCTTGGAAAACTTTCTAGGAAGTCCGCCCAGCTTGGAATAAGAGAGACTTCTTTGAATTTTGGCTAAGTATGGACAAGTGGAAAGATAGATTCAAAGTCCGCCCAAGCTTAGTAAGGAAGAAAAGTTAGAATTTTGACTAAGTGTAATACATGTGGAGAGACCTCAAGCAAGTCCGCCTATGCTAAGATGGAGAAATGGAAAGAGTTTCCTGAAGTCCGCCCCACCATATAACTTGACAAGTGGAAAGGAATCTTCCAAGTCCGCCCTTGGAGTGGATAGAGATGTGTCAAGTCCGCCCAGCCTAACATAGGAATGGCAAGAGAGCAAGGAAGTCCGCCTGGGCATTGTGGAAGAAAGTTTACCAAGTCCGCCCTTGAGAAGAGGAAGAGAAGATGTCAAAAAATTTGCCAAGTCCAAGGAGATAAGAGTGGAAATAAAGTTTGAAAGTTCGACTTATAGAAGAGATAGAAAAACTTCTTCAAAGTCCGCCCCAAGACATGAATAACATTTTGTCTAAGGCATGAAACGCCTAGAGGGAAGTTGTAAAATGGCAAGGACATGAGAAAATCCGCCATGATGGAGAAAGAGAAGAAAAATCCATGTAGTTGGATAAAATTCGCCAAGACAAGTAAAATACATGGGTAAAATAAAAAAAATAATAAAAATTAAAGGTTGAGAAAATCGAAAAATCACATGATAAACCTTTAATTATTTCAAAACACTTAGAGAAAAATCGAGCTTTATGGATAAACTTCAAAATTTCAATGAAGATAAAGATGAAGAACTAAAAATTTAGAAACTTTCCTCGATAAACAAGAGTCCACATTCGATGAACTTGAAAGAATTGCTAAATGGATTGAATTTTTCAACTTTATAAGGCATTCTCAAGTCACTATCAACTCACAATTTCGATTTGAGAAGAGGTTTAGCTCTCTCTCCATTTCAAGAGTTAGTAATTTTTTTTTGAGAGTTAGAAATTTTTCGAGAGAGAAATTTTTCTTGAAAGATAGAAATTTGAGAGTTGAGTGATTGATTTTTCGAGGTGAAAGAATGAAGAAAGAGGTAGAATTCTAAGCTGAAGGACAAATTTTTCAGAGGATAGCTGCTTTTTCGGCAATAAAGACCAGATTTTTGAAGTTTACAATTAAATTGCAAGCCACAGAGTATAATCCCGAAGTTTGATGAATTGTTTTACCTTTGTCTTCATTTTATCTTCAAAAAAAAATTTAACTAAGTGTTATTACTCAGCTTGCTTTTTCATCGAATTTAACTTTCAACAAGCTGAAAGTTAGAATTTTCACAAGAAAATTTTAAAGAAATCATAATTGAACGTTTATTGTATTCTCTTTCTCGCAGGTTGATGACCACCCCCGGAGGTTCGTCAAAGAAAGCACCAATAAAGTTCGCAAGCAAGGGAGTCCAACAGGAGTCAAAGATCACTTCCAAATGGAAGAACGTCATAGATACTGACCTCAGACATGTGGACTTTAAAGAATTCAAAAAAAGGATGTACGGATTAAACGGACTTATGCCCACAACAATTGCCTGCCGAATGATGCGCAATGGAATTGTCCAAGCTGCCGGATTTCCTCCAGCAATCCAGTGTGTCGAATTGATGGTCGAATGTGCAAGACATTACAACCCACAAGAAAGACAGATTATAGCTCTTGATGGAAGAATTTTGGCGCACCTTGGAGAACCCGCTATCTAAGAGGCATTTGGCATACCCGATCATAATCGAACTTCGTATAAAACAAAGGAGGAAGCCAAAAGAATATTTGAGGATCAGGCAGATCAATGTGCGACTCATATCAATAAAACATGGTTGGAAAAGCCAAGAGCTTCCGTTAAGAAAATGCCTAAGAAACTGCGCCGAACAGACTTTAAAGAAGACTACAGTGATATTGTTTTGCTCCTGAATAGAATAATGGGCAATCCTCAAGGTGTCTATTTTGAAACATGGATGTACTTCTATATCGAGGAGATCACCTCTGGAGTCAGAATGTTTAACTGGTCAAGAATGATCAGTGATAACATCCATGAGCAATTAATCAACCTTGAAAGCACTAAGTCATTTCATATGAGTTCCTATGTCATTTATCTATTGGCCAGAGCCTATAGATATCTTGGATTGATATGCAAAGGTGTTGTCGGGAATGGAGAAAATCAATTCAAAGTGTATGAATGTTATCCTCAATTGCAGTTGTCTGCCAAGTCCTATTTCAGAAGAGCGCACGATGCATTCTTGATGTTCATCACGAGGACTACAAGGGGGAACCCATAAGAGGTTGACACATGAAGCAAAGAGCCTTATCAGTAAATATGGATCTTGGTACATCCAGTTTCTTAAATTCACTTATATCTGAATCCAGGGTTTCACTGGGAATCCATTCAAGCTTCCCATCTACCCCACCCACAGGATGATTCTAGTGGAGGTTCTTAGGCAATTAGAGACTTATCAAAACATCCAAAGGCCGAAGCAAAAAGCAGCCGTCACTTTCCCATTCTTTATTGGGAACATGGAAGAATATTGCTCGTCTACATAGGCAGCTGAAGGTGCTAGAATAGAAATGCAATGTTATCCGTTCACATCGTACCGATCTAGAGCTAATTTTGATCCTCACCACCACATCGGAATTGTGAATGGAAAGAAATATAAACACCAAGTGGACCTAGAAGATTATTGGGCCAATGCCGCAGATGAATTTGATGTTAGGAAAAGATTGTGGTCCAGACTACCTGTCAGCTTGATTAGAATGACATAACTCTTCCGTGTGCCAGACCAACTTGAGGATGATGGCGAATTTACATAGCCAGGTTTTGATGAAAGTCAACCTCTTCCTCTTGTGCGTTGGTCAGAACCGGAAATCTCTGACTTGGACACCTTCATGAGGCTTGTCATCAAGTATTCACAATGGTGGGCAGACCAGCAGATTAAAGAACTACGGCGGAAGGGTATGCCTTTGACAGACACTCTAATGGGCGAATCAGAATCTTACTCTTCTAACGCTGGAGCATCCCAAGGAGATGAGCCAATTGAGAGCGCTCTAATCCTAAGAAAAGGAAAGAGACAAAGGGAAAATAAATTGCAAATGAGGAACCTGCCAAGAAGCAGCAGAGATTGGAGCCTCTTCATTCTGCGATCTCTGCGAATGTGAATGAAATTTTAGACATTGATGAATCTTTGGGAGATATAAGGATTCCCTCTCCTATCCCTGTTTAGCCCGAAGATGATGAGCCTCCATTACCCACAGGCACTGAGATTGTGGAATCGGACAATGAGGTTGACATTTTGGACAATGAGTTTGAGGAAGGAATGATTTCAGCCCTGAGAGGAATTCAAGAAATCCCGGTTGTGCAAGACATTCAAGAAGAACAAGATACTAAGCAGCCAACTATTCCTGATTGGCTGAAAGAGAGATTGAAGATCAAGGAACCTGAAAAAGTTCCAGAAGAAGAAGATGACATGGCCGATTTCCTGGCTAGATTAGAAACAGTCAGTGCAAGAAAGCCTGCCAAAACCTTCTCCACCATTCAGAGAGATGAAGTTGGGCATTGTACAGTCCAAGTTGCTGTACCGACAGTTGACAAGTTGAGGGAAGAAATTACTCCCCAGGAATACACCATTACCACTGTCAATTTAGGCCCTACCACAAAAGGACAAGAGCTGGAAGAATTAGATAATTCTGTTGCCACTATCAAAGCGAGGCTAGAGAAGGAGATAGTAAAGAAAAAAGAGTATAAACGAGAGGTTGAACGACTCAAGGGGTATTTTAGCATCTAACTAAGCCTCTCGATCAGACTACCTCAGTAGCTCCTCCACTGATGAATACTTCTTAGGAGATTTTCGAAGAGGAGAAGAATATAGCCAAGGAGACTAAAGAATGGTTAATCAACAACAGACAAGAGGTGGCTGTATTTGCAGAAAGACTAGCATTGGCGTATGGGAAAACTTCTTCTTTGCTCTCGAGAATTGCAACATTGGCAGAAGCATGGGATAATGCTCAGGATGTTTGAGACAGAATCATTCCATGTCTCAAAGTGCTTAAAGGAGTGTCGAAGTAAGAGCTAGTAAATGGAAAAGTAATTGCGCCAGATGCAACTTATGATTTCAGCAGCTGGTACATGACATTGATCACATGAAGCGAGATCCTAGAAAAGATAAAGGCAGATACTATCCGAATTGAGGAAAGGACAAAAGGAGTTCGAGAGAAGATTCTAGTTGTGGCTGCAGATGCGCTGGAGAAGGACATTGTACGAGCAAATAACTTGCAGTTTGAAAACCTGAAGCACAAAATTCAGGAAATCTTTTTCACTATTGGGCCTGTCCTCAAGCAAAATTTGACAAAGGCAGCTAACTTCCTGTTCATCTTTCGCAATTTCCAGTGACAGGAATCAGAATGGGAAGATACTTTTGCTGAATACTTGGATGATTTAGATTTGCTAGAATTCAAGGTCAATGCGCTGCCACCTGTTACGATCGAGGAGGTTGACATGATAGTTTCTAAATTCATCCAGTATAATGCTACCAAAGAGGATAAGGATGCACCTCCTCAAGAATAGCTCTTCACTTCAGTTCACTACTTGTTATCTCATTGATTACTGACTGTGTTTTAGGAAACCCTAATTAGGGTTGTTTATTTTTTAATCTCTACCATTGATTCCAGAGTAATCTTGGCTGTTCATTGAGTTCGTAGGAATAGTATAGGATTCCTCAACCCTTACTCCCCTTTTTCACTTTTTTAATCTAAAATTCGAAAATCCAAAAAAAAATACCACTGCATTTAAGTCCTTGCTTTCTAAGTGACTTGCTAGAGTAAATCCCTTTGTGTTACCGGCAAAATCACGTCATCCACAAAGCTTATTGTAGAAACCCTAGTTTCCCCTATTCTCCAATCTGACAGTTTTGTTTGGCTTTTCTGACGTTTTTGGTTTTTTTGCAATTTTTGGATTTTTTGCATGAAATGAAAGAATGCGATTTTTGCTTGAAAATAAAGGATAAATTCAAATAAAATACTTAACGGCCAATATAGATAGAAATTACAAGTTCTACTAAAGGCGCTTCTTTTATTGTTCAACTATAATCAAATTCAATACAATAAAGATCTGATAGCATGCAATAATAAAATAACAATTTTTATTGAAAACCTAGTCTGCTGGTTGAGACGCCAAAAAGGTGAAGATTAGGCACGCCTCCCAATAAATATTGCTTACTCCTCCCTCTGGATGCTGGCGAATGGTCTCTCAGGTGTCTGCGCCTTATGGAATAGTGCCCCAATGCCAAAAGAGAAGGCGTTTCTATGAAGAGAAGAAGTACGGCTCAATGAGATGGTACGGCCCTGCTGTACAGGTACGGCTGACAGCAGCAACACTTTTAATAACAGTACGGCTTCCTTTAATGCCTCCAGAATATCAAAGAATAGGCGCCTTGATGAATAGAAGACCTTTGGATAAAAAAACTACTCTGAAACCCCTGAATATGAATATCTCTGAAGCTCTGTGATTCCTCCTGAATGAAGAAATCTCTGACTGGCAATAAATCAAGTGTTATTTCACAACCTCTGAATTGCTTCCGATGTAGATGGCTCGTTCCCCAAGGAATTCGAACTTGAAACCCTAAAGTCTCTTGCTCAGATCAAAGTTGATCAATCTCAAAATCAATAATCATCATAATAGCTCAAAACCCAATGCAAATGCACTATATCTCTCAAAAGTGCGATTTCCTTAATAATAGGGTTTTAATAAAATATTCAACTTTTAATCTTTTAATTTCTCCATAGTCTCAGCCAAATATTTTATAATAATTTATAATGATCAATTTGGCCCCTTCTGATGATGGCGACCCCCTCAAGAATAATCACTTAAGTTATAATTTAATATTATAACTTTATATTATAATCATCAAATAATTAATATTTAATTAATATAATTAAATATTAATATCTCCCTCGTTACTCATCCGATGACTGATCTGTCTGAAGCTGACGAACACTGAAGTGATTCTGAACACTGCCAAAGCCATACTGCTAAAAATAGCAGGGGTCCCACGCTGCCTGTCAGGAACTGTTAAAAATAGCAACTTCTGCAAGAAGTCTCCGATCGAGCCCAAACGAAAGCCTACTGATCAAACTCCGCCAACTAAAGCTGAGCCAAGCTCTAAAATGACCCTCTATCCAGTCCATTAGCCTACAAGGGTCGTATGATAGGCCAATCCTGTGCTCCGAGAGATGTCACTGAGAAGGGGACATGACACTTATCCACACTCATCTTACGAAACATTGGAATTGCTGTATGATCTTTTTGGCAATCTTAGCATACGAGGCAGTTTTTCAAGAGAGGATAGAGTATCTTTGGATTCTTTATTCTAGAGTGCTTGGTGAGTCATAAAACATGCATCAACACAAGCCAAAATAAAAAGTCGCCTTGTTTTGTGAAAGAGGCCGATCCTAAATGAAAAGTCATCTTGATTTGTATATATACAAGGCGATTCTCATTCATTTGTCATTTCAATTTCATCCAAAATAAATTTGCACTTCAAGGAGGAGTTCACACATTTGCAGCAGATCGACATTTTGCATCAAGTTGATCGATATCAAGGAGAAATCATATTATTTGTATATTCGCACCTAGGAGAGGTGCTATATCTCATTACATCAGATCAGCTTTGTGTTTGGGCCAAGTTGTAAAGCAGATTTCTGCTCTTTTCATTCAAATATAAGAGATATATCTTTGGCTGGGTTTTTCTCCCTCGAGGAGGGTTTCCCCAGGGTATTTGCTGTGTTCTGTTGTTCATTATTTTGTATTGCTGCTTATCTTCATTTCTGGTCTAAAACTAACACCCACAAAGCATTAACCTCCTAAAACAGACTTACTAAAGCTGCGGCAGGCTTTAGAAATAGTAGACTCCTCTTTTTGTTCAGCGAATAAGATGTATGGGCCCCACTCTCCACAACTGGAAATTAGCCTTGACAAAGTGTAATACCAGTGAACCTTTTTACTTGTTTTGATGCTAAATTACGGTGACTGAAATCAGTCTTTCACCTAAAATATGTTGAGATTCCCTGTGTGGCACCACCAAAATTTAGATCTGGTCTCCTTAGCTGCTGCGGCAGAGTTATTTCTGAAGGAATAGAGGGCTAGACCTCAACAAATATCATATGACACTCCACCTAAGTGCTGTGATCCTCTTTGGAAGGTGTACGACAGATTTTAAACACTAATAACAAGCTGCTATTTCCCCTAAACTAGTATCCAACTACTGTGATGGGAATTATTTGGTAAGGCAGTCCTTATATGTTCTGAATTTCCTTAATAGGCTGGCTGGAAATTGAACAGCAATCTGAAAACTTGGAAATAATAATATTTGCTGACCACAATAACTATATTAATATCTCTATTCGAATTGGAAAATTTGATAAGCAAATATCAAAATTCTAGAAAATGCCTTCAAGATCTTCTAATGATTTGCTTGCAAATACCAATCGGACATTTGTGATCATTAAGCCCAAATATGATCCTTGAGTATAATTGCCTCCAATGAGTGAGAGGGTTTTCGTCCTCAAGCCCGTAATGGAAACCAAAGGGTTTTCATCCTTTTGATCACTCACACACCAAGGGTTTTCGTCCTTGAATGCTTTGAACTCCAAATTGGTGTAAATGATAAAAAGTCTCTTGTATTAACAAAAGAAGATTACATTATAAAGAAGTGCATAAAGCACTGTAGATATTAATTATCTACTTACTGACATTAAATGTCCACCTAACAGATAGAAAATATCTAATCTATTAAATACATCATATTGACCATTAATAATATAAGAATATAATATATTCTAACACCCTCCCTTAATGGTCAATCCGTCAACAACACCAAGTTGCCCCCTAAATTTGACAAACTTATCCGGGCTCAGAGACTTGGTGAGAATGTCTGCAATCTGATCCGCTGTTGGAACATACTGCAGTTGAACTGATCCGTCTTCTACCAGCTGGCGAATGTAGTGACAATGAAGCTCGACATGCTTGGTACGTTCATGGAAGATTGGATTTTTGGCCAGTTTGAGCACCCCTTGATTATCAGTGTACAAGGGAGGTCCTGCTTGTGACATGTGCATGTCATAAAGCATCCTGCAGAGCCAAACTGCCTCACATGTTGCTTTAACAGTTTCTCGATACTCGGCTTCAGTCGAGGAAAGAGCCATTGCCTGTTGCTTCTTGCTAGTCCATGTTACAGCACCTGTACCCAAACTAAATACATACCCAGAAGTAGATTTTCTGTCATCCACTGAACTTGCCCAATCTGTGTTTGTGTAACCAATCAGCTTTGGATCCTTGCATCTGCCATACATAATGCCATAGTCTGAAGTGCCCTTAACATATCTCAGCACCTGCTTCGCTGCAATCCAATGATCAACTTTGGGAGCTATCATGAAGTGAGAAATGTAGCTCACTGCAAAACTGATGTCAGGTCTAGTGGTAGTGAGATAGATGAGACTGCCCACTAGTTTCCTGAAGGTTGTTTCATCGACCGAAGGTGAATCAGAGTTGGCTGACAACTTCAGCCCCTTCTCCATAGGTGTGGAGGCAGGTTTGCAATCCTGCATCCGAAATTTGTCAAGCAGACTGCGAGTATACTTAGACTGAGAGATAAAAATACTATCAGTTGTCTGCCAAACCTCAATACCCAAACAGTAATGGAGAAGCCCTAGATCTGTCATGTCAAAAGCCTGATACAAATCTTGTTTGATTGCCGCAATCAAATGTGCTGAACTACCAGTAATGATCAAGTCATCAACATAGACAACAAGAAAGAGAATATCATCACCAGAGTGTTTGACATACAGATTAGTGTTAGAAGGTCTGCGCTGAAAATAATGATCAACCAAGTACTGATCAATTTTGAAGTACCATGCACGAGGCGCCTGTTTCAGTCCATAGAGTGCTTTCACGAGCCTGCATACCTGATGTGCTTTGCTGACAACCTTGAAACCAGGAGGCTGCATCATGTAGACTTCTTGCAAATCACCGTTGAGGAAGGCACTCTTGACGTCCATCTGATGAATTGTCCATCCAAATTGGGCTGCAATAGCGAGAAGAAGATGAATTGTACTCATCTTGGCAGTAGGAGCAAAATTCTCCTCGTAGTCAATGCCCTCCTGCTGTGTGAATCCCCGAGCAACCAATCCGGCCTTGTACTTATCCAAAGTACCATCTGCATGATACTTGACCTTGTAAACCCATTTGCAGCTGATAGGTTTCTTCCCAGGAGGAAGATCAGAAAGAATCCAGGTGTGATTCTTTAGAAGACTATGATATTCTGTCTGCATACTTTGTTCCCACTCTGGGATTCCTTTAGCCTCTGAATATGTATGAGGCTTGTAGATGCTGTGGATGTTGGCCATAAGTGCGAAGTTGACTATGTGTAGCTGCTTGCTCTTGCTACGAGTTGATCTGCCCTCAATGAGTTCATCATCATGAAGATCGCCAATAGTCTTGGCCCACCACTTAGGCCGACGAGTAGAAGTACCAACATCTGGAATAGGAGTAATAGCATCTCCTGGGATATCTGGAACAAAGTCATTTGGATGTGAGTCCTGAGGAAAGTCAGGTGGTGCAAGATCATGATATGTAGACTCCTCATCTTTAGTTTCAGAATGCTCTGAAGCCCTCCCATCATGGGAACCAAGAGGAAGACGAACACCCTCATCAGGAACCTTCATAGGCTGATTCGCAGGACTGGTAGTAGGAACAAAGGGACCAATAGTCTCATCAATCACAACATCACGACTGAATATGAGACGATTCGTCTCCACATCAATCAACCTGTATGCCTTGTGATTGTTGCTGTAGCCAGTAAACATAAGTGTCTGGCTCTTGGAGTCCAACTTGGCACGTTTGGCATCTGGAATCCATACATGAGCAGTAGAACCGAAGACTTTCAGATGGCCCACTTTAGGCTTACGTCCTGACCAGGCTTCTTTTGGAGTCATCTTCTTAATGGCCTGTGTACCGCAGTATAAACTGCTTCAGCCCAGTATTTCTTAGGTACATTTCTGTACTCGAGCATAGAATGAGACATTTTAGTAATGGTGCGATTCCTGCGTTCGACGACACCATTCTGTTGAGGGGTGTAGGGTGTGGTAAGTTGGCGCTTAATGCCGTGTGCAGCACAAAAGGAAGAGAAGTCAGTTGAACAAAACTCCCCCCCATTATCTGACCTTAGAGTAACAATGTGAGAACCTGATTCCTTCTCAACTAAGGCTTTAAACTGCTGAAATGTGCTGAACACGTCTGATTTATGTTTCAAAAAATACACCCACATTTTTCGACTGAAATCATCAACAAACAATAAAAAGTACCTGGACCTAGTAACAGAAGGAGTATTCATTGGCCCACATACATCAGCGTGACCCAGTTGAAGTACCTTGGAGGCTCGCCAAGAATCACCATCCGTGAACGGTGTCTGATGCTGCTTGCTAGCTTGATAGGCTCCACAAACTCCATGATTTTGAGTTTGGATCTCAGGTAGACCAACAACCAAACCCCTCCCGAGACAGTTGAGAGAGGTAGTGCACATTCAAGTGCCCATAACGTTGATGCCAAAGTTTGTTGATGGTTGTACTCCTGGTAGCCAAAGCGTGCTCCTGAGAATCACCAGAATCAGCAAGTCTGTACAGACCGTGATCCTCAAGTCCCATAGCAATTGTAGTACGAGTCTCCCTATCAACGATGCTGCAGGTGGACGAACTGAAAACATCTGGTTTGGGAGAATGCTGCATGATTTGACTGACTGAGAGAAGATTATGTTTCATGCCGGGAACATAGTAAACATCAAGAAAGAGTAAATTTCTGCCCCCTGAGTGAATCTGGACAGTGCCCTTACCAGCAACTGTGTACTCTTCGCCTCCTCCAAAAATGACTGAATCGGAGAAGGGTTCGAACTTTGTGAACCAATCTCGACGATGAGTAAAATGCCGCAATGCCCCTGAATTGATATACCAGGCAGAAGAATGTACCGGATCTGCAGTTCTCTTGGCCATAAACGCATAGAATGCAGACTCTTTCTGCTCAGTGTGCTCGGCGACATGTGCTTTTTGTTGAGATCCTCCCTACTTCTTTTGTTCAGAAGCCAACCGAGTGCGACAATCAGCCTTGATGTGACCATATTTATGGCAATAATTGCACTGAACGTTCTTCTTCTTGCTGTCCTGAGAAGAACCAGAGCCTTTCAGCTGAGAAGATTGAGCCTTCCCTTTGTTCTTAGCAGAAGATTTGGTAGAGAATGCTTGTTCTGTGGAGGATGAACTGGTACTGCTACCAAACTGCTGTCTCCAACGATCCTGTTGTAGAAGCTTGCTACACAAGTCGGGAAACTTCAAGTCAACATTTGTTGAAGTAATATTGAGCGTCTCAATGAAATGCTCGTAAGATTTTGGCAAAATTTTCAGAGTAATGACGACCATGTTCTCTTCCTCCATCTTTCGACCAATAGCTTCCAGCTGGTCGCGAATCTCCTTAATCTTTGTCAGATGCTCTTGGAGAGTGGTGTTCTTTTCATCCATCATTATCGAAAAGAGCATGTTCTTAAGAAAGAACGCATGACTCTTATCTGACGTTTCATGGAGATCCTTTAGATTCGTCCAGACCTCAACAGTTGTTTTACCTGACGGCACTTGTGGCAGCTGGTCGTCAGTGACTGAAAGCTTGATGAGCATGACGGCTTCTCGGTTGCGTTCATCCCATTTATCCTGATCCTTTCTGGCTACAGTGGGACAAGTTGAGCTCCCTAAGACGACCTGATCGAGACAACGATATTCAAAGATCGTCAGCATACGCTGCTTCCAAGTGTTGTAATTCTGCCCGTTGAACTTCTGGTTGCTTTCGAGCATTATGTTCGGCAGAGATGCCATCATGTACTTCGCGGTCAAACTGGTGATGACAAAATAATGCACAGAGAAAAGAAATACAAAAACCCTAGCACGAATTTTGAGGTTTTTATAAAAACCTAGAAAAGATAAATAAAAACCCAGAAGGATTGAAGAATACCCAAAAAAATTTGATAGCACAAATTTCGAGGCACAGAAAACGAGGTACCCAAAAAAAATGAACGACAACCTAGTTGAGATCTCGGAAAACCCAGAAGGAATCTGCAATTAAAATAATTTTTCAACTTAGAACTGAGGGTCAAAACCCTAGTCGAACTGGCAGAAACCCTAGGCCGCCATTAAAGATCCAGAAAAGTGCAGAAAAAACACAGGAAATTGTCCGAAATTTTTCCAAAAATCCCGCCACAAAGAAAGCAAAGGTAGACGCCCAAAAAACAAGAATAAACCTCGGCCAAGATGCGTCAAAATTGCGGGCTGAAAAACGCGGCCACGAAAAAACGCAGGCTGAGAAAAACAAAAAAAACGTGACCAGGAAGCTTTGATTTTCGGCGCCCAAAAATATAGGAAATCGCGTCTAAATACAGATGAAAAACGCACGACCAGGAGCAAGATGAATCCAGCCACAAAAAAAGACGACGCGCCTAGGGTAGAAACGCGTCACACAGAGCTGGAAGCCAGAAACGCGCGACTAAGAACGAACAAAACACGTCCAAAATGGACTCAACAGAGGTCGTGCGGGCCAGAACAAATGACGCCTGTTGTCCCAAATTTTTGACTTCTTAAAAATTGGGATAACCTATCAAAATTTTGATAGAATTTGAAGATTTTCTCTTCTAAGGCACGTTTTACGAGGTGCAAAGGTTAGAAAATTTCAGTTTTGGGTCTATAGTCCTTTTGGCTAACATTTTTCACTCACTCTCGTCTGTTTTCGTGAAATTCTAAGTCATTTTTAGTGTCTTTCTGACCAAATTCGGATTTTTTAGGCAACTCAGCAGAATAGGGAAATTTAAGCCTAAGAGCAAAATTGCTAAAACTTCCAAAAGTTCCGAAAATTGCTGAATGTCCAAAAAATCCCGAAATTGCAAAAACCAAAATTGCTGAATGTCCAAAAAATCCCGACTGCCTTAAGAGCAAAATTGCTAAAGCTTGAAAAAGTTCCGAAATTGCAAAGTGAGCTAAAAAGTCCGATTCCTTTAAAGTTATCCAAAATACTCATTTTTGTCAAAAATAAAATTGTTGAATGGTTATAAAAACCCGATTTACTTTAAGTTAAATTGGAAAGTGATTGAAAAGCTCCGAATTTGTTTTAAAAGCTTGCAAAGTCTTTTAAAAGGTCCGATCTTCTTTATCTTATTTGTAATGACATTTCTAAAACCCGATTTTCATTTTAAAGCACTTGTAAAGTCTTCTAAAAACCCCGATTTGAGTCTTTTGGTTAAAATTACTTGCAATTGTTCTTCAAAAGCTCGATATTTCTACTTAGTATGAACTTGCAATGATCTTTAAAAATTCCGATTCAGGTTGAAATCGTTTGAAATCTGCTTGTGGAGGAAACTGTGTAAATCTGAGTTTGCGTATGATCAAAAACGTGCTCTTTCAAAACGCGTTTTCTTCTTATATTTTTGACGTCTCTCTCTCTTTATTCACTCTTGACTCGCCTTTCTTTCATATGGTTTTTGAGCTGAGAACGCATTTTTCTCTTTTATATTTGAAATGTCATTCTTCATTTGATAAAAACGTGTTTTCATTTGTCTTGCATTTCAAAAAACGTTTTTATAAAAACATCTTTCATTTCAAAATGCGTTTTTCTTCATATACCATTCATTTTTTCCGTAATATCCCTTCACCTTTCATTCTATTCACCGTTTATTCACATCCTTCATTCCATTTGAGGAAATGCTATCTGTTCCAAGCAGTGAGGCAGATTCTTTACATGAGAGGGATATTGAAATGGAGGATGTATCTGAAATTGAAAATAAAAGTTCAGAAACTAGTCTGGTGCACCTATTTTTATGGAAGAAGATTCGTCCACTTCTGGTTCAGTTTCTTGGCTTGTCACACTTCCGAGAGTTTGAGGTGCTTACTGGCACTGCATTATTTTTGGGAAACAAATTACCTTTGCATCTTAGAAAGGTGCATGGTACTTGGGCCGAGATGACGTACAGAAGTATGACGGTAATGCAAAATGGTGCAGCCCGAGCCTTGGCCACCTTGGCAATCTACCTAAGCATTCCACCATTAGATCTTACTATAGGCCAAAGGATGGCTTCTGAGTTGCTGAAGGTCATGGGGTCAGAGGAAAGGGATCCCATAGATGTGTCAGATGTATATGTGACTATAAATTCTTCAACAAGTAATGGTATTGCTACTTTGTTACTGCAACTTGCTGAGGCTACTTTAGTTGATGTGGACTGGCTTATCTCAAAACTGAAAGCTTATCTTGTAGCTAGAAACATTGCACTCTCGAGTTGAATCTCTTGTTCACATGCTCTCTCTCTCTTTACAGAGATGAGCCTTCAAACTTTCCCAGCAGAACATTTCCTGAGAGTGGCTTCAAAGCTTTATAAGAGTTTAGCTGCTGTGACTAAACTATGCATTGCTCCAAAAGGCTATAAACAGCCTTTGGCTAGCAGTAAATTTCAGATGCTTGCAGAAGTTGTCGAAGATGACTGCCCCTCTGTATAACTTCATGGCTGTGATGCAAAGGGACCAACAAGAGAATTTACAAGAAAAAGGTGTGGTCAACAAAATCAAAAGGGAATGTAAAACTATTCCCAATCTTATTTTCTATATTGAGGACTATGAAACTCACTAAAGTCAACTTGCTGAGACATGCAAAACACAGTACTGCAAGGGATTTTAAGATAATAGATACTAGAAAAAAGGATGATGAAAACAATCAACCTGAAGAACCAAATCAATCAGATGCTCCAGTCACAGAAAATGTATCTGAAGATGAATCTCTGAGGCAGGAAGAAAGAAGAAAGCTAGACAGAAATCTATGAAGAGTGAAGAATAATTGAACAAGCTGAAGGACATTCATGCCAAGAGAAAATGATGATATTTCCAAGAGATCTTTAAAAAGGATATTCTTCATCAAAAGATCTTCTTACTTATGGAAATTAGTAACATGGAGATGCAGTCCTATACAGGTGTATTGAGAGAGGACAGTGAATCAAGACATCTTAGAATTGTGAAAAGGAAAAGACAGCTGATTAAAGAGCAGTTTGTAGCAACATGACGACTTCATCGATAGAGGATGACATATTATTTACTTCTGTTATGTTTTATGTATTTTGTTTTGACAAGTTACATGTGAAAGCAAAAATTGTAATTGCAAGTGTTTCTTTCACTTGCATTTTTGTAAAATGTAATTACATGTAATCAAATTACAATAAGATTGTAATTTTGAATAAGTCAATTGCAATTAGTTATCAATTGAGAGATTTTATCAAGTTTGTTAAGATCCTCCCACCTTTCTCCTATAAATACTTGAGGGGTCTATTGTAATCTGATATCTTTTTAGCAAGCAAGAAAACTCTGCAGAATTTTATACTCATAAAGTCTTTGAGCTTTATAGTTGATAATTGTGAATTTTCAAGTGATATCAAGAAGTTGGAATTTCAGACTTTGAGCTGAATTCTTATTTTGCATCCTTTATGTTCTTATGTCATTTTGGATCATCATTTTGTGACTACTTGAGAATTGTAGAATATTGCTGAAGAGAAATTCGATTTAAATATCTGCAGTCTTTGTGCTGTAAATGTGAAGATTGAATTCATAGTTAGTATTAGAAATTGAGAACAATTGCAAGTCTTTGTGCTAGTATTAATTCTCATCTAGAATAGTTAATAGATACTTCATAGTTACAGACTTTGTGCTGTTTTATGTTGTATATTTTCATAAAGTAATCGTTCTGAAAAGGGTTGATAGGATTTCATTCTTCAAGACTTTGTGCTTATTGGTTGTTTTCCCATCCCGGAGGAAGTAACAGAAGTCTTTGTGCTTTCAGGAAACTTTATTTCCTCTTTCTTTATTCCACTGCATAGCTACTGTATTAAGTTTTATCAACATATACCGTTTCTTTTCTTTGAAGAGAAGAGAATATAATCTTTCCTGAAATAAGAGGAACGATTGCTGTCCTATCCATTTAGTTTTATTTAGTTAAAGGGGGAGCCTTCCCTTAATTAGGAGAGTTCAAACTCACGTGCTGTGGTTGAAACCATAATTTTGTATGCTTTCACAAGAATACAAAATTTCCAACCAACAATTCCTCACGCGATTTTCAGAAACGCGAATTACAGGAAAAAAATGCCAGAAACCCTAGCTCACTTTGATACCATGTAAATGGTAAAAAGTCTCTTGTATTAACAAAAGAAGATTACATTATAAAGAAGTGCATAAAGCACTGTAGATATTAATTATCTACCTTCTGGTATTAAATGTCCACCTAACAGATAGAAAATATCTAATCTATTAAATACATCATATTGACCATTAATAATATAAGAATATAATATATTCTAACAATTGGAAGGAATAGTGAAATGTCAAATAGGATGTTTTGCTTTGTGCCGTTGGCCTCTTTTTATAGTTGCCTTTTTTAGACCCTCCCTTTATTTTTATTTTAAATTACTTATCTCTCCAAGTATTTAAAAATAGTTTTTAAATTACATCCATAGGCCCTCTTTTTTGAATTACATTTGAATAAAGTGTACAATCACCTTTTTTTAAGAACATAATAAAGGACCTAAATAATATTTAAGTGGCCAAAAGTGATTGGGCCCACAAAAATATTATTAATTCTTTGGTTCTAAAAAGGGGACATAATGCATACAACAAGTTTTACATTTCAATTCCTTGAATGCTTTTTATTTGTGACAAACTAGTTGAAGTTTGCTTTGGCGCAGCCTTTGGTAGCTGGATTCAAGGGTCAAGTGATGTGAAAGAAACAAAGTAGAAATTCTTATAAAAATTTGCTAGCCCAAAGAAACTATGAAGTTTTATAAAGGCCATTGGTGTAGGCCATTCTTGAATGATGTAGATCTTGGATGGATCCACATGTATTCCATGAGAATCAACAATTTCTCCTAGTACCCATACAATTTGTGTTGTAAGATGTTGATAACTTGTTGAATGTGTCATAGATGTTCTTCCCATATCCTGTTGAAGATGTATATGCCATTAAGATAAAACCAAATGAAGTAGTGAATGGCTAAGGGATGTGATTCATCATCTACATGAGTTTTTTAGGAGCATGGTCAAGACAAGATGGATAACCAATTATACAAACAAACCTTCCATTGCTTTGAACTGTTGTTTTCTAGACAACTGAGGTTCAACAAGAATTTGATGGTACCCTGACTTGATATTTTCCTTCGTTAACAACTTGGCACTATAGAGCCAGTTTTGTAGGTCTTCTATTTGAGGAAGAGGATAGTGGTTCTTCACAAATAATTTTTTCAAGGTTGTATAGTCAATAGATAGCCTCATGTGCCATCCTTATTTGGCACCAATATGTTTGGGGTTACAAAAAACGAAGAACTAGGCTTGATGTGCCATTTTTCCACAAGATTATGGATTTGCTATTTGATCTCTCCAACTTTGAAGAAAGATTGGTAGAATACTAAGGCATTAGTAAGAGATAATCCTTTAATCAGATTAATAATATGGTTTACTCCCAGTCCTTAGGCACTCCAATTGGGGACTGAAAAAGATCCTTGTTTTCCTCTACTCTAAGTTGTTGGTTTGGGTTTAGCGATTGTTTTTCTGAGTTCTTACAGCTAGGATCATCTGTCCAACACACACACATTGAAAATAATCATAATTTGCATAAAATCTACAAAATCAAATTTAGGACATAGCCGATAATTTCCAATTTAATGTCAATTGGTAAATGTTAAAGATAAATCAAAATGATTTACGTTAATGCAGCCATACAATGAAAATCAATATGAATCGACATATTGCTCTTCATCAAAGTCATTAATGTGATCAACCGGTTCATGCTGCTGGTCCCACTTCCATGAATTGCTTTTGTTTTGTGTTGTTAGTGACTTCTAAGTCATTTTTTGGGGTTAGTTTGGGTCTTTCTTATTGTTTTTCCTTTTTTTCTATTTTAAAATTGATTTTTAGAAATGATTTATTGGGTGGCTTCTCTTGGGGTGAACCCTATCAATACTTGGACATTATTGGGTTCCAGTAGAACCCAATAATAAAGCCTCCAATACTTGGTTTAGCTACTGCTTGTCCATTGAGGGAGGTGCAGTGTTAGCTTGCTTTGTGAGGATATCTTTTTGACATTTAGGTCTACCATTAAGAGCACTAATTTTCTACCTGAATGCTTGGTGTTGATGACTGAAAGTCTGGGGACTACTTCCAATATGTAGCATCTATTATCTCCAACATCTATGACACAATTCCTGAGATTTGATCCATAGATTGCTGACATTGGGAAAGATATGGTTGCCCAAGTAAAGCATTATGTACCTCTAATTGCTCTACATCACAAAGCGCTACATATTTTTATAAATTTTCTAAAAATAAATGAGTGAGTTTGGAGAATGCAATTTTTTATTTTTCTTTATTCTTGCTGATTGCATGACCATTCAAATTGGTGTAGTACAGAAATAGAAACCTTAATGCAATCTAACATGCATGATATAGTCAGTGATCCAGATTCCAAACCTTAAATGATGCAAGATAGGAATCAAATGCATAAGAAAATGTACCCTACAAATGAGCCCCTTAGAAGTTGTCCCAATGTGATGTATGGTACCAATTACCAAATGACCCATATCTTGGAATCTAAGGTTGTATTACAGCATGAGATTGGGAGACATGAGTAGCAGCTCCTCGATTGAAGCACATTTGGTATGCAGAGTGGATAGACGTAGAGCAGAAAGAGGTAGCTGAGAGCAGAGCAAAAGGCAAGGTACAACTCCTAAATGAAATCACTGAAAGTGAATTTAAGAACTTTGGTAATATGGCAATGAGAATCACTGAAATGCTCAGTGTTAGTCTATATATTGAGTGGTAGCAGTCATTTTTTCTCCAACATGAAAACAATATGCTGGCTAGGTGTAGGGAACAACCGAGTGCAATATATACTACCAAATACTAATTGCAAATAAATAGAAATACCAATATGCAGTTTAACAAAGATAGCAATAATCCCTATGTAATCTCTGTTCTAATAATTATCTTTTTATAATTTTTCTGAAAAAAATGAGTGAGTTTAGAGAATGCAAATTTTCTTTTTTTCTTTATCCTTGCATGAACATTCAAACGGGTGTAGTACAGAAATAGAAACCCTAGGGCAATCTGATATGCACAATATAGTCAGGGATCCGAACCTTCAGTGTTGCAACATTGGAATTAAATGCACAAGAAAGTGTACGGTACAAAAGAGCCCCTTAGAAATGGTTCTATTGCGATGTATAGTACCAGATAATCCATATCTTAGAATTGAAAGTTGTATGACAGTATGAAATTGGGAGGCATGAGTAGCAGCTCCTCAGTTGAAGCACATTTGATATGCAGAGCGGATAGGCCTAGAGCAGAAGGAGGTAGCTTCTAAGAGGAGAGCCAAAGGCAAGGTACAACTCCTAGATGACATTGCTGAATGTAAATCTAAGAGAGCTTTGGTGATGTCACAATGAGAATCATTGAAATGCATAGTGTTAGTCTATGTAGTGAGTGGTAGCAATCATTTTTCCTCCAAACATGAAAAGAGCGACATTGTTTTCCCTTTTTCTGAGAAGAATTGTCATTGTAGTAAAAGACATGAAGAGATATGGAACTGTTGATACTTTACAATTTAGGTTTGCCAAATAATGGCTTGCTACTATGTTGATTCCATGGGCTTCCACAAAAAGCATCCCACCATACAAGTGTGCACAAGCATTTCTGTCTTGACTCTTTTTCTCAATTTATTCTAACTCTTAACAGTTTGTAGCATGGTTGCCAAGAGACGCGTCTCCTGACCCCTGAGACGCGTCTTGGAGACTGGGACGCATCTCTAGTACTGGAGACATGCCCAGAGATGCCTCCTAGCACCTGGAAATGTGATGCGCAGTCTCTGGAGTCGCCCATTGTGAAAAATGGCATCTCCTGTGAAATTATGCCGAGTGATATTCTGTTTTACTGCACTGAAATTCCATAGAGAATAACATATTCTGTTGGATCTTGTCTTGATCCCATATCAGAGGTATGAAAGTCATTTTCTTTATCCCATGGAACAGTCCCATGCATTGATAGAAACTTTTAGAGTAGAGAATTTGTTAGTATAATGAAGGTCTGTTTTTAGAATATGTTGAACTTTATAAGCTTGTTAGTATCATTGATCGGTATCTAAGCTTATGGGAAATGTATAATGAAGGTCTGTTTTTAGAATATGTTGAACTTTGTAAAGAAGATCAAATGCGGTGGCTTTTGGAATTTGAAGGTTCTATAAAGCAGGTTGCAAACTTACAGGCATACATGGGATTGGTTCAATCAATAGGAATAATTTCATAAGAACTTGAACAAAAATAAAGATTACAATAGAGTTATGCTTCATCTTCCTTTTATAATTATGTGACTTTCGTAAGAGAGAGGCTTGGGAAAAGAGAGGGGAAAAAGCTACAGGTAACTTATAAGAATATTGATATGGAACTTGTGCCCTTGTCAGTTGTCACAATACATGTGCCCTTGTTTTGAAAGTTCAATGTCATGATATTTTCTATAAATTATTAATTTTTTAATTTTTATTTATATTAAAAAAAGATGGCGTCTTTGAGTACCCCGTCTCCTATGTTCAAAAAAAGCTGTACCAGTACTAGTACCAATAGTACCAATCTCCCGGCAACCATGGTTTGTAGCCTAGATTGTATTTCTTTGAGTCCATATTGTTTGGGGCCAAATACTTTATCATTATGGCTTATTGCAGTTTTTGTGAAAATCATCTGGTCAGGTGATGCATGTGGTATATATCAATTGCATGCATCATAAATACTAAAGACAATTACAACAATCATGCTGAAAGCAAGTTTACTTTAGGTTGTATTTGTCATTATATTTTTAGCTGTCCCTAAGCTTGACAAGTTAGTTTTTATTAGTTAAAATATATGGGTTTGAAAAATCAGAATAACAGGCATGAATATTTATTAAGTTTAAATCTTGGTCTAAATCCTAGTTTTTTCTAACTGATTCTTTGCTACAAAAAAATGTCACTTGTGAAGGACGAATCAGCTGGGAGGATTTTAGAGCTTTGTCTTCTACACATAGCCATGGCAGAAATGGTAGTTCTAGGAACAAGGCATCAAGTTGTCATGAATGAGGTATTAAGTATGGGTCAGAAATGGTCAGCTAATTTTCTTTCTCACTTTTTGCTTTTGCTTAGATCATGTCAACAGGCTCTGAGGACTAAGAAAACATGTTTTGAAAATGCAGGCAGTTGACTTGGCCAAACAATTTTGTGATGGTGCCGCACCTCGTATCATTAATGGTTGTCTTCGAAGTTTTGTTGAGAAAGAGAATTTGGTGAGCAAAGTTCCTTCTCAGAATCAAGAAGAGCCTTAACCATATAATTTGATGGTGGACACATATTGATGAGTGCATGATAGAGCTTGAAATAAAAATCAGGAAATATGCGCACAAGGAGGGAATCAGAAGTGGCTGGTCTGGGGTCTATGAGTATCTCTCAATATATAAGGAATGCTGGAACTGGAATACCAGGTGTATCTTTTTAAAAGTTTCAAGTTCTCAATAACAATGTGCATTAAATCCAATATGTTGTATGATATGGTTTAGCCTGAAAAATGTTGTAGAGTTCGAAATATTTTGTTGCATTAAGTTATTTATTACCTTCACGTTGCACTAAAGGAGTACTAAGTTTTAATCACTTCCTTTTGCTTTAAGTACGTATATTTACATTTTAATACATCTACCACTACTGCATAGGGCTAATGTGACTTTTTCCATCATAAAAAGAGGCAGTGCATAAAGGATTGTCGTGAAGTAAATATACAGAAATTACCTGTGGTAGCAAGTGATTGACAGATTTATGATGTGAAACAAGGACTTTTTATAAGGTGCATATGAGACTTTCTTCTCTACATATGGTTTCCAAATAATCCATTTAACCTATAGGGGAAGCCATGGAGGGGAATTCTTTGTTTTAAATAAATAAACTGTTTCTTGCTATCCATCTACATGGAATTGTACATTTTAAATGATCAAGATTTTTTCAGTTCTAATCACCGCAAGTCTAAATTATTCGAAGGCACTATGACAATTCTTGATTCAAACTTTTGGTCTGGCCTTTTGGATTCTTGAGTACATGAATCTTTTAAGTTTTAAAACTGATTGGAATTAACTTTTAGCAGAAAGTCAGATCTGAATTTGAATTTTATGGAATGTCCAAAATGAATTTGAATGTTATCAAGGCATGATGCATGCAACTAATTCAATTTGTCTGCCTAAATAATGCTATTTTTTGAATTGATGATATTTTAAGTTACTAGCAAGAGTTATGGAAAGTGCTTTGGACATGTATTCGGTACCTTGTGGAATTCTTCTTTCATTTGAAACTCTGAATAGTACCAAGTTATAGAGGTATCCATGCATACTAGAAATAAGCTGTCAACCGTAGATTTATACTGATAATAAGGATAGGCTGAAAATTAAGCAACATGTATTACTTCACTGCTACAGCAAAGTTACAGGTGAACAATGGGTTTCAAACTTTAAATAGGAAGTATGAAAAACTAGGGTTTGGTTCAGAAGATAGGATTTGAAGGGTTCTAGCAAGTGAATGATGATTGGCCTCAAGAATGTCATCATCCCAACCAAACAGTCTTTTGTCAATTTTATATGGTAATGAAAATAAACGGGGAAATGATATTATGTAAAACTTTAGTTTAATCTAGAATTCAAACTAGCTATTACTTTTTCTTCTTCTTTGTATCTTGTGAAATAAAAAAATTGAACTAAAGAATGCATTGTTTCAAATTCCGAAATTTTAAAGTCACCATGCCTATGTAACTTCTAGGGAACCCTAGATGGGTACTACACGCGACATGCTCAATGAAGAAACCCGAATCTGCTAGGTAAGTCTTAAAAGAAACTCACTAAATGCCAAGGGTACCTCCCTTTGAAGTATGATTCTATAGGAAATGCTTTTGATTTGTACAAAGGAAATGATGCTTTAGGACCTCCATTGGAATCTCCAAGATTGCTGCAAAGTTAATCATAGGTGGGTAGTTAGAGCCTAAAATTTGTGTGCTAGTTCACAATGATACATTTTGCCCTCCTTTAGGTTGAAAGGTCTTTTACTTCTCTCCTAGGTCATCTTGGATTGGGTCATCTTTATGGCAACATTCCATTGGAGTATTGTATGCGATGGTGCTCACCCCTTGTGAAATGTGCTACCCTGTTATGAAACCTTTCACTCCAAATTTTTCTCCTTACAAGTTTGAATCAATAAATTTTCCCCTCGCTGATTCCAACCAATTGTTGAGTCTTTTGCCCAGTTTCAGAATTGAATTTTTTGTAATGGTTTTCAGTTTGAATGGCAGATTGAAACTAACAATATAAAGTATTACAAACTTCACAGAACAGGATTCAAACTTCACAAAGACCTGATTATTACAAACAGAATTCAGAGCATCATAAGTAAAATACTAAGACCTTCCCTGAAGTTAGAATCTGCATTCAGATATACATTATGGCAGTTGTAACGTGGCTCCAGCTAGGGTCTCACTAGACTTCCTGGTCTCCAATGGCTACTCAGTTTGCACAAGAAACTCCAAAGGAACAGACTGCTACAGCTAATAATGTTTGATTAATTGCTACTCTTTAGTTTCCCTGAACAGTGTTGATCAACTATAGTCACCTGTTCTATCTGGCATTATTGAAACTGTATAGTCAACTTGAAGATTCTGCATTCAGTCTTGAGACTCGGTACTTGCAGAATTGGAATCATAGCATTCTTTCACCCAAAAGAAGGAACCCAAACCCACTATTGCATACAATTTACAGTTTTCAATTCACTTTCCTGAACATGTAATAATGGTACAGCTGTATGCAACTCTGCACAGGTACGGCCTGATATTTCAACTTCCAGATACCAGAATTTTAAAGCACAAACCTGATTGTATTATTAAAAGATTGATTATCGATCAATACCCACAACTAAACTCGGTTCCCATCAGCATTTAACAACAGTTCGTGGAGTTGAGTTTGCTAATATTGTGCCAACAGCTGAAATGTAAGGCTTCATTCAGAAATAAATTCTTCACAGCAATGTTTGTTTGCTATGCTCAGAAATAGGGGAAAGGACCCAGTAGTTGAGCATGTTTCAATAGTTGTTATAGCATTTGTTGATTTAATGCCCAATATTTTTAAGAAATTTTGAACAATAGTTGTGACTTTAAAGTTGTTAAGTGTTGATGATAACTACCAATAATTGAATAATATGTATTCCTTAGATCTAAAAAGCAACAGATCATGTGATGCCACATTAGCGCACCAATAAAACATGATTTAGTGCACGAGTATTGGTCTTTATTTTTTTGGGACCTTTTTGGATACCTCGATAAAAAACATGCTGATGTGGCATCATATTTGATGATGTGGCCCTGAAACCTTACTTATAAGCAGGGGCATTGCCTAGTAAGCTGGTGTAAAAAATTGGAATTTTTTAAAAATTTCCTCATAGGATTTTGAGAAGTGCAAAGTTAGGGTGCTCAACTATTGGGTCCTCTCCCCTAGTTGTTAGGTGGTAAGTCCAAAATCATTTTTAACTCCCATCAAAATTTGCAACCAAACAAAGGTGTACGGCTTGCACATGCACAGAGTGGTTTGAAATGTATGGTCCCTTTCTAATAATTAATTTGGGACAGCAAACATTGTTTTCAAAGCTCTAAAATAATCACTTAGCCATAGGGAATGCAAGGAAATCATACCCAGACTCCTTCCAAGCTCTCAAACAATTTTATGAGCATGATGTGAATGTACGACTACTTGGTATGGTACGACTAAACCCAATAAATTTAGCTCGTCAATTAACTTGGGTTTTAATACATAGAAGTGATTGCACAACCCATAAAATGAAATCAAATCATTACCCACAACCATTCCTTGTTCTTATCTTCTTTACAAACCAAACATATAGTACGACCCAAGATGGATGTATGACCTAGCTAAGTGTATGTTGCAAGTATGAAGTTGTTGTCATTGATGTCAACTATGGGTTGAAGATGTCGAGGATATTGAGAAAATTGTGAAAAAGAGGAAAACAAATTGTGAATGTGTAGTTGAGACCTTGAGGAAGTGTTGTGAGTACATGGAGCTATCTTTTACTGCAGAGTCTGAAGATGAATTGGAATGAAGCAGTGAGCTAAAATGATGTTTCTGGTACTTGGTTTCCAAGCGCTTTTGAGAAAATTTGATAAACAGAATAAACTGTGTTGTGCAAGTGTTCATAATGTGCTCTGGTATTGTGCTTCACGTTTCTTCTGTGTTGATGCTATGCCTGTGTGGATCTTATAGGTTATTCAAGGCTGACGGAGGTTGCTATACTCAAAATTTGGGTTTTTGGATTGTTGTACAATGCGAGATATTTTCACTAGTGTGTGTACTAGTTGTTCAGTGATGTTTTCTATGGCCTGGGAGAAATGTATTTGCTTCGCATTTCTCCGTTGTCTGGCTTCAGGTTATGCAGATTGGGAAGTTGTTTATAATTCTTGTATCTTTACGTGTTCAATTTCTTACTTGATTTGGTGCTGTACAAAGTGAGTTTCATTTATCAATATGCAAATAAGGGTTACCAGTTGTTCTGAGTTGAAGTGTTTGTATGACGTGAGCTTGGATGAAGTGTTTGATGAATCTTAAGTAGTTCGTGCATCATTTTGGATCGTGATCAAGTGAATTGTGTTGTTTGAAAGTTTTAGATTGATTTGAGGAAGCGTGTACTTAATGTTAATGGTGTTTTGCATGGGTATTGGCCGACCTTGTGTTTAACACTACATGTGAGGCTTGTAGAAGTGTGTTGAGTTATGTTGGGATCTATTTGGGTCCTAATTAAAGGGTTATGTCTAAGGTCTCCTTTTGTTCCTATCCACCGCAGGAATGTTTAGATGCCAACCTATTTTGAATTTGTATGTATAACGACTAGTGGCCAACATTGCAATATGTATGGTGTTTTGAGTTGATGCATGAGAGATGAAAGAAGGAAGAAGCAAGAAAGATGTGAGATTGATGAGAGTGATGTGTGATGCGAATTTTTGTAGAGTAGTGCGAGTTTCAATGTTAGGCTTCCTGAAGGTAGTGAGCTAAAGGCATATGAAATTATTCATGCAAGAGTGGAAAAGTGTGCGAGCAATTGTGGTGGATTCCTTGTTGCATTGAGAAGTGTTCTCTATGTAACATTCTTCTATTTTGTATTTTTTTTGTGGCAGTGAGCCTTAGCTGTGAGCCCTTTTGGATAGTGTGTCCTATTTTGATAGTGAGCCCCTTTTGTATTGGTTTTGCTATTACTTATATTGTGAGCCAATCATCACCGTGGTTTTTCCCTCATTGGGTTTTCCACGTAAATTCGGTGTTGTCTTGTGTATGGTGTTGTGATTTCAGGTTTTGTTATCTGCCTTTCATGTTTAATCATACTAACAGAATAATAGCTTAATGAATGCTTGTGGATCTGATTACTATTGAGGGTTTTGAAGGTTTAATTTGTTACAACTTATTCACCCCCTCTTTTAGTTGTCTTGTTCATTTCAACAATTTGTATCAAAGCTTGGTTCCTTGAAGAAGAGCTTAACCGCTTGAGGTAGATCCGGGATGGCGAACAAGATTAGTTTGGAATGTCCTAGATTCGATGACTTAGATTATGCATTCTGGAAGACAAAGATGGAAGGATATCTGTCTGCTCAGGGATATGAGATTGAGAAGGCTTATCAGACTACAGATATTCCAACTTCAAATGGTCCAAGTACAAGTGCAGAGATTAAGGCCCATGAGATCAATGCTAAGGCAAGATTTATTATTGTGAAGTCTTTCAAATATTGAATTAGTTAAATTTATGAGTTTGAAGACTACTAAAGAAGTTTGGGATAAGCTAGAAGGCATTTATGAAGGAGATCTGAAGGTCAAACAAGCAAAGTTGCAAAACTTGAAAGAACAATTTGAAATGATGCAAATGTCTGAAGAAGAAACAATTAAAGGCTACATACAGAGAGTTGATGAGTTGTTAAGTGCTATGAGAGGCCTTGGTGCAATAGTTAAAGAATCTAAGGTAGTGAAGAAAGTTATCAGATCACTTCTGGATTGTTACAGTGAAAAGGTATTTGCTATTGAGGAAATTGTTGATTTTGACAATTATTCCAGAGATCGGTTGATTGGTACTCTACTACATTTGAAATGAGAAAACTGAAGAAAGGTACAAAAAGCTGAGATTGCTTTCAAAGTTGGTAAATTAGAGAAGGTTGAAGATTCAGGTGAAGATGATCTTGATTATTTGGAAGTTAACTTTGTGAGGAAGATGAAAAAGGGCACCAGTAAGTACAAAGGTAAATTACCCTTCAAATGTTTTAGCTGTGGTGGTATAGGTCATTTTGCTTCAAGATGTCCAAAAAGAGCTATAAACAATAAGAGTAAGGAAAACAAAGGAAAAGTGATTAAGAAAGCTTACTATGTGAGAGAAGATGCTGGAATTTCTGATGATGAATCTAATTATAAAGATTTTGATGGTGATGAGTGTTTGTTTTTGGCTGTTAAAGAATAAACTGTTTTTGCTAACCTTGAAAGCTGTGTGAAGGAAAGTGTTCCAGAGATAAAGGATAAGGTTGAAAGTACTTTGGTATTTGCTTTTCATGTCAAATAGGATAAAAATTATTGGGTTGTTGATAGTGGCTGCTCTAATCACATGACTAGAGACAAAAGTAACTTTGTTAAAATTGAAAAGTATGATGGAGGATTAGTTAAATTTAGAGATGATTTAGGAGCTAAGATTGGTGGAATAGGTTCAATCAGTTTTGATGGCAAGCATAACACTGCTAATGTTTATTATGTTAAGGGCTTAAGACATAATATTTTGAGTGTTGGACAAATGTGTAGCAAGGGATATAATCTTGTGTTTAAGGATGAAATATGTGAGATTCAAAAGGGTCCGGAACTGTGATTGTTGCTGGTAAAAGAACAGATGGAAACATCTATCAGCTTAAGGGTGTTGTATTAAAATATTTAATGTAATTATTAATGGTCATCTTTTCCTTTTTTAGTTGTTTAGTTAACTTAGAATGTTTCTTGTTTTTTAGCTTTTATTTTCAATTAATGATTGTTTCTTTTAGAAACATCATCTTGTAATTATCTTAATAAGGAGCCTTTGTCTCCAATTGTAATCATCCAATCATAAATATCAATATTATTTTCATGGTATCAGAGCCACTCGACCATGGTTAGTTGAATTAATTTTTTTGAAGGAAATTTTCGTGGTTTTTTTTAGAGAAATTCGTAGGGTTCATGGAAAAAAATATGGCTCTTTTTTCACATGCATTCGCGGGTTTTGAAGGTTTTCTCCACGTTTTTTTCTGGTTCATGGCAGAGTTTGTGAAGTTCGTGGACACGATTTTGTCATTTTTTCTGAGGTTTTCTGGTGTGCGTGCAACTTGCCTGTGTGTGTTTTTTTCTTTGGTTCCTTTTCTAAGTTTTTAGTGTTTATTGGTGCGCGACCTCGACTCCATTCTTGCTTGCATTTTTTGTGGGTTTCTATGTTCTTTGCTACACATCGCAACGACTTATGCCTGTGATTTTTCCATGACGTCTGGTGTTCTTTGCATGACCTTCCTGTGGTTTTCACACGACCTCTATGATTGTTTTGGTGATGTCTCTGATTGTTCTTAAGAGCCTGCGTTTTTCCTTTGCGGATTTACCTTTCATTTATTTTGGTTGCTTTTTTTTCGCAAGCGGCTAGGGTTTGAGGTTGCAAAATGTTTTTTTTTGTTTGATGGTGTATCTCGGTTCACCTAGGGTTTTCGAGAATTTCGGCTAGGGTTTTCATCCTCAATTTCAAGCCGAAATATTATTCTGATCGTCGATTTTTGTAGGTTTTAATTTATTTGTCCCTTAAAAAAAATCTATTGAGGGTTTTCATGATTTTTTTGCCTAAAAAAAAATCATGGGTTGGTTTTTTTATTTATTTCCCTAAAAATCATGGGAGGGTTTATAGTTTTCTCCTCAAAAATTAGGGGTTTGCTCTTGTCAAGGTTTTCGCAATTCGGGAGGGGTCTCTGGTTTCTAGGTTTTACTGTTTTTTTGTTAAAAATGATGTTTTGTATGTTGATCCATGACTCAGATTTTGTATTGGGTTATGTAATTCACAGAGTTGCGTGGGATTCATTTGTGGGTTTTTACTTTTTTTGTTGAAAAAACGATGCTTTGTAAACTTCAGTTTCAGGGTTTTGCGATTTTGTCCTAAAAAATCATGGTTTCTTGCAGTCTATTTTGGGGCGTCGTGCTCATTTGCAAAAGTTTGGAGGGTTTGTTGATTTTTCCTCAAAATTGTGGCAGCTGTTCTCAGTGTCTTTGGTTTCAGGGAGGGACAATATTGTTACTCAACATCAGGTTGGATGTTTTGTGATAAGTTTTTGTCATTTCCATAAGTTCTGCAATTTCTGGGAGGGTTGGTGGCAGACTCATCTCAAGTGGCAGACTCTTGTCTTTTGTGGTAGAATGTTCTAAAGAGAAGGGGTCAGCCTTCTTTGTTTCTGTGGGTAGACTTAGATTTTGTTTGTATGATGACCATTAAGGGAGGGTATTAAAATACTTAATGTAATTATTAATGGTCATCTTTTCCTTTTTTAGTTGTTTAGTTAACTTAGAATGTTTCTTATTTTTTAGCTTTTATTTTTAGTTAATGATTGTTTCTTTTAGAAACATCGTCTTGTAATTATCTTTATAAGGAGCATTTGTCTCCAATTGTAATCATCCAATCACGAATATCAATATTATTTTCATGCTGATGGTCATTGCTTTATGTCTTAGATCAATGATAGTTGGTTATGGCATTAGAGGATTTGTAACATGAATTTTGATAATTTTGCAAGAATTAGTTTAGTTCATGTAGTGAGAGATTTAGCTAGAATCATGGGGCAGTGGGCCTAGCTCGATTGGCTAAAGCATCCTTTGCAGGCAAGAGGTCACGTGGTCTAGTCTCCCCATCGTCCCTGTGGTACCGAAGGGCGTGTAGCGCTAGTGCCACCATTCACATGAAAAAGGTTTACCGAGTGCATTGCGGTTTATAGGGGGCGGATATCCGACTGATTCTTGTAGTCTAAAAAAATATTTACTTAGAATCACAAAGCCTATCAATGCTGTTTGTGAGAGTTGTCAATTTGGAAAACAAACAAGGAGTAGCTTTAAGGGAAAGGAACAATCTGCTACTGGACTACTGGAATTAGTGCACATAGATCTTTGTGGTCCTACTAGAGTAAGAAGTCTACAAGGTGATGGGTACTTTATGCTTTTGATTGATGATTATTCTAGAATGACATGGGTTACATTTCTTAGAGAGAAATTTGATGCATTAGATAAATTCAAGACATTTAAAGCTATGGTTGAGAATGAAATGGATTTGAAAATAAAATGTTTGAGGTCTAACAGAGGTGGTGAATTCACCTCCAATGAGTTTAACATTTTTTGTGAAGTTCATGGAATAAAGAGATATTTGTCTGCCCTTAGAATTTCTCAACAGAATGGAGTTGCTGAAAGGAAAAACCAGACGGTTCAAGAGGCTACTAGAACTATGATGAAAGAGGAAAATCTACCGGAAGTCTACTAGAGAGAAGCTATTCATACTGCTATTTACATACTTAATAGAGTTCAAGTTAAAGCTAACAACACAAAGACTCCTTATGAGCTATGGTATAGAAGGATTCCTACTGTGAAGTACTTTAGAGTATTTGGAAGCAAATGGTACATCAAAAGAGAAGAAAACTTAGGAAAATTTGATGCAAGGTCTGATGAATGTATCTTCCTTGGATATTCTAATAGAAGCAAAGGTTACAAATGTTACAACAAAAGGCTGAGAAAGATAGTTGGAAGTGCAAATGTTAAAGTTGATGAAAACTTGCATAATTCTATTACAGTGGATGGATATGTGTCAGATGAACTTGATTGCAAATAAGAAGAAAAACCTAATGAACAAGAAGTATAGAATGGAGAGAAAGAAGCTCTAGAGAAGACCCCTAAAACCCCTAAGTATTTGCAAAAGAATCATTCTGAAGATCAAATCATTGGAGACAGGAGGAAAGGTGTATTGACAAGAAGCAAGGCTGCTGAAGTTGAGGTAAATTTGTGTTTACTTTCTAAAGTTGAACCTAAAACAATGAGTGAACCATGCAAAGATGAACATTGGATGAAGGCAATGGAAGAAGAACTTATGCAGATAGAGAAGAATCATACTTGGGAATTGGTCCCTAGACCAGCAAACAAAAACATAATTGGAACTAAGTGGGTGTTCAAGAACAAGCTAAATGAAAATGGAGAAGTAGTAAAAAATAAGACAAGACTTGTGTGTAAGGGTTACTCACAAGTGGAAGGTATATACTTTGAGGAGGCTTTTGCTCCTATGGCTAGGATGAAAGCTATCAGAATATTTTTTGGCAGTGGTAGCACATAAAGACTTTAAGGTTTATCAAATGGATGTGAAGTCTGATTTAAGTTGTCAGATCAATCTGATATGGTATGTAAGTTGAAGAAGGCACTATATGGATTGAAGAAATCTTTCAAAGCTTGGTATACAAGATTGGACATAAATTTGTTACAACAAGGATTCAACAAAGGCACCACAGATAGTAATCTTTATTTTAAAATTGAGGAAGACAAAATCTTGATAGTAGTAGTATATGTGGATGATAGTATCTTTGTTGGAAATGAGGCTGTGTGTTGGCATTTCAATTCGCACCTCTAGAATGTGGATTAGAAATAGACAACTATGCACAGTTGCACTACTCTTCAAATTAGGAGGGGAAGCTCCCTCTTTGCTGATGATGCTTAAAAAGAAAGAATACTAAACTATTGCCAATCTTTTTGTTCTCAACTAAGAGCACAAGGTTATAAAACTCTTTGTGTTGCAGTTGAGGTTTTCTCTTTTTAGAACTTCAACTACAACTAAGCCTAAACTAATGATGCTTCTGACAACTCAAGTAAACTCGGAGCTTGGGAATCCGAAGTAAACAAGGAATGATTTGATAACACAGATGCCTAAATAAACTTACTTCCAACGCACCCCTGAAGACTCATTGTACTTTTAGATGTAAGCTGAAATAAAGATTATATAAGCAAACACATAAAACAAAATATGAGACAGTAGATCAAAGCAAAGTAGGCATAAGATTTCCTTCCTCAAATTTCTAACAACAATTACACTTCTGGGACAATAGATTTGTGGCAATAATAGGCTCATAGTTTAGCGATCAAACAATATTACACTTGACACATGTTACACATAAACTGAACACTGATTTGCAGCAAAAGGTAGGCATGCAAACTTGATCTTACACAAAGTGAACAGACATTGAATAACAAAGTGTTGTACCCAAACCAATTTTTTTGCTTCATTAAGGCATTTTGCTTAAAAGAGTCTAAACCTTGTTAAATGATGTCAAAATACTGTTTTTGGGCTAGTCAAATATGGACTTTGGTCAGTGTCATGTTAGTCGTTAGTAGTAGTTGAGTAGTACTTGGAGCTCAGAACCTGAACCTCAGACTCAGAATGAGGCATATCATGATGAAGAAGCATTTCACGTCAAGTTTATACCCCTGCATGGTCATTTCGATGGCCAGAAGGGTGATTTCAGAGATCAAATTGATGAAGATTTTCAGCAAAATGTAAATCTGTGCCCTTGTAGCCCAAGGGCACCCTTATTTTTGAGGGCCCAGATGTTATTTTTGCTTGCAGATGTAGTCAATCTCTTCAGAATTAGTTTGTCTATCCGACGAGCTATTCGATGAAGTCATCCGAGTTGCAGAACTCCAGTTGTTGAGGTTAGAAGTTGAGGGTACATGAATTTGCATGTTATAGAAAATGGTTAGTTTTCAACTTTTGAGTGCCTGTAGCCTAGGGGCGCACCTGAATAGGGCCCATCAGATGATGGTATTTGTAGACGAGGTCTTCTTGAGATCTGTGCTAATCTAGTCTAGCTTCGCAGTACATCAGTTAGCCTGTCAATCCGACATTTTTAGTGAAAGTGGTAGAGATCCTACCAGGCACGTAAATCAGAGGGTGGAGAAACATGAAATATACACTATAGCCTTTGTAGGCCAGGGGCGCCCAGCCTTTTGGCCTGTCAAATGGAGTTTTTAGCTTTCATAGTCTTCACGAGACTTGTGAGGAATTACTCCAACTATCCAATGAGCCAAATTGTCAGCCTTTGAGATTTGGCAAACACTCATATGTGTGAGGTCTTTGGAGAATACTGAAAAACGAAGACGCCCAGAAAATGGCCAAGTATGGAGCATATATTTTAATTTGAAAAGGCTATCGTCTCTTTGAGGTCTTAGAAGCAGTTTTCTCGCTTCGTCATCTCTAGAGACATCTCTTGTAAGTTGCTCTAGCTACGCAATGAGACAAACTATGCGCAGATTAGAGCACCCTAGCTCTTAATATCAAAGGTCAAAGTAGGGCATCTGGTTGAAAGTCATACTTTTGACAAAATGGTGTTTGAGCCTTCATAGGCCAGGGGTAATTTTCCTTTTGAGGTTCTTAATGCAGTCCTTTTATGCCTTCCATGCAGTTGTTGGATGCAAAATGCTTCCAGTCACATAGTGATCTCACCATCCAGTCAGTAGGGTTCACCGTTCATCGTCAATAGCCGTTTGAAGCGTCATATGCTAGAATGGAGAAATGGCTAAGTCTGGTGTCATAAAATCAATTTAATCAAAGGCACCTAATTCTTTGAGGTGTTAAACGTTGGTTTTAGTAGTGATGACTTCCATTAGACATTTGATCCTTGTTCTATAGGCTTCACGATGGATATCCCAGAGTGATCACAACCTCACCCAGTCAGTCGGAAATTGGTGCTGAATATGGTTAGTGGTAACTTTGCAGTTAGCTACAAAGTAGGGAGTTAGTAAAAAATGTCATATCTTGAGAAAATGGATGCTTATGAGGTCAAATGAGGATTTTTTGAAATCAGTGAAGTCTGCCAGATGAGTCCAAGTGCTTTACATGGTTTGTCAACTGAATAAAATAATATTAAATATTTATTTTGCATGTCGAAGCATTAAATGGTGATTTTCTCAAATTGGCGCCTCTTTATGTTGAGATTTAAAAAATCCATGTAATTGCAAAGTGAATATTATATTATTATTTTTTAATCCAGACTCTGAGTAAGTCTTAGTTCAAACTGGAGGGGTCCAATTAAAAACATTCTATTTTAGTTGAAGGTTTTAAATCTTGCAGTCATCATTACAGTACGATTTTTATTTTATTTATTCATGGCGCCAACCATTTAATCACTCGTCCAACTCAAAGAAATTCGTATTTCTTCAAGGCAAACACGATTTTCTCCAGAGATTGGGCGATTTCATCAGCTTTCAGTGGCAATTTCATCAAACAATTCCTTTTGCAGGTGCAGGTTCATAGTTCATCAGCGAATATGAGAAACAAGTTGCAATTTTGACAAAGACAGACACTCAAAAAACGTCTTTACTCCTCTCAGATTCTTCAAATTCTCTTAGATTTCAATTTGGATGTCCTAGAAACAGGCAAATTTTGGCAAATTAAATCATCTGGATCGATTCTACATAGCTTCCTCAAGTTAAATTCATGTGCTTGATTTTTCAAAATTTTTTAACTCCAGAGCATCAATTCTCAAGTTTCTAATTTTCTTAGCTGAAAATTCCTTGCATGGTCGAGTAGAAGTCAGATTTTCACATTTTTGACGTTTTGGGTTGTCTTAGAATCTTTTTCTAGACAAAACCCATATCTCATATTTTTCGCCGAAAATAACCCTTCGATATGCTATTTTTAGCCTCAACAGGTTATTTTTAGCTTTCCACAAATCTTGTCAAAACATAGCCGTGTTCACAGTCAACGGGCGAGTTTTTCAAAATGCAATACACTCAGGTCAAATACAAGACCAAATCAGTCCTAACTCATGACTTCATCGAGATAGTTGAAACGAATCTCTATAAGGTGCTGCCAGAGGTAGTCTTAGATCCAGTCAAGATCAGAGATTCGATTATTCAGAACATTCAACAGTCCGGGTTACTTGAGGCCGCTTCCATACCTATCTCTGTTCACTGTGTTGAGTTCGTGATGTCTTGTGTCAAGCATTACAACTCTACTACTCATGAGATAGTGTCAGTAGATGGACGAGTCATTTGCAGTCTCAAACCTCTGGACGTTGAAAGAAGTTTTGGTATCCCTCAACGCCCGAGCAGTCTGGTTATTTCTATGGAGCAGTATGCACATGCATTCAATGTTGATATAGACAAGTGCCAAAGCAAGATGACAGAGCGATGGTTGAAGCAAACAAGGAACAAATTTCCAAACAACGTGGGTCGCGATGAGTACAAGGATGAGTACTCGATTCTAATCACACTCTTGAATCGTGTCTCAGGTCATGCACATGCAAACATTTTCTAGCCTTGGATGTATTACATCATTGGTCGCATCATAGCTGGGCAGGAGCATTATGACTGGGCATCCTTCATCAGTGATGTTCTTCACAAGAAAATCACTGGTTTCCTAGTTGCCAACGAGTTTCACATGTGTTCTTACCTTGTGTACTTGGTTGCTTACCAGGGCCAGTTTAGAGGGTTAAACACGGTTGGCATGCTTAGTGTTCAGAAAGTCTATCACTATTACGATCAAGTTGAGTTCACTAATGATGAACATCACTTCAAGCGTGTTCAAGAGGCTTTCTTGGTTTATACAGTGAGAAACTTGGACCGGGAGTTGCACATCCGTATCTCGGCGGTTGCCAGAGTAGCGATGGATGGTTGGGTGGATTGGTTTATTTAGTTCCCGACATACACCTACATCCGAGTATTGGATTTACAAGAAATCCAACCATGATTCCATGCTATCCTTCAGATAGAACAGTTTTCATGGAGTTCCTGAGGCAGTTACATGATGTTCATCGTCATTTGCACCGCAAGCATAAACAGGTTGCCAACTGTCCCATGTAGTTCAGAATATATTGGTGCAGAATGACAGTTGATGCCAAAGTTGTAGGACATGAGCTAGAGAAGTATCGTCTCAAGTATCTTATTGATATACATGCCTATGATCCTTGGGGTCATTACATAACATGCCTCAGTGGTCACCCATTCCATAAGCCTACCATGGAGGACTATTGGGAAAATTGCAAGGACGACTTCAAGGTGCGTAGACATAGCTATGGCCGCTTCTCTCTCTCTCATAGATTTTTGTTTTCTTGGCAGAAGATGTGGGAGGTTTATTAGATGATGAGGGAGAAGTTCTTCCTTAGTTTTTTAGAGAACAGGTTGACACACAACTGCTGCTGGCAATTGATTGGTACACCAAGGAGTACACGTCAGTAAAAGAGAGGTCAAGTAGAGTTATTCAGAACAATATACTTTACCTCGACAACAAGAAGACCAGGAGGGTAAATGTGCCTAGAGCAGAGTCACTAGTGGTGGATCCTTCGCTACCTTCCTCGTCAAAACCCAAACAGAGGAAGAGGAGTAATTCTCCTAAGAAAAGTCAAGCGCCAAACAATTCAAAAGGAAAGGCTCTTGTCATTGATACACATATGAAGCCTGTCAGAGAGCCAATTCAGAGGCCAATTCACAGTCCGCCAGTACTTGAGGTCCAACCTCGAGTTCCTACACTAGCTCCAGAGCAGTCACTAGTCCCGATTCACATTGAATTGGACTTATTCTCTCCATCTCGCAACAACTCCTCTACATATTCACTCTCATCAGAGCCTCTTGTTGCTAGTACAAACCCTTCTAGTGGCATTAGTCAAGACTAGTCTTGGATTGAATCTCAGCTGGGAAGGAAGAGGAGGCAGCCATCCTATGTCCTTGATCATTCAGACTTCGATCATGTTTACCAGGATGCGCTAGACAAGAGGATCAATAACATGGTCCATGTGGAGAGGAATGCTGGTATGGAGATTGTCATTGAGACTGCCATACCTCCAGAGGGGAAGAGCTTGGATGAGTTGGAATCTCAGGATTTCAAGGTTATCACAGTTAACCTTGGTCGTAGGACTCGCCAAACTTAGGTTGATCTCCTACAGGTTGCTACAGACAATGCCAGGGATAGAATGCTGAAGGACGAAGAAGATAAGGCAGCCCTCAAGGCTGAAATCAGACAGCTTCGTCAGTACATTTCTAGCCTTGTACACAAGTCAGATGTTACCACCACACTCCCACCAATGCTTGAGCCACTAGCAAAACAGGGTTAGCTTGATCACTTAGTTACATACAACAAGCACTTCGAGGAATGGGAGGAGTTCATTGCTAGAGGCCGTTCTATGCTTACAGAGCTATATCAGTTGCGGTACAATGCACGAGAGCTCCGTCTATGTCTCCAAAATGAGGAGCGAGACATGGCGATTAACAGACCTCGGGACGAGATTATGATTGCTCACCTGAGTATGGCATATGAATCATTCATAGATGCAAAAGATAAAGAAGCTATCTACTCTTGGAAAACAGTTGGTTTTCAAGGCAAAGATAGAGGAGACTATGGCATCAGAGCTGGCTGAGAGTAGAGAGCACATCACTAGTGCACTCTGGTCGGTGAGAACTTTAGTATCTCGCTTACCATGTCGGTATCAGATTGAGGGCGGTGCATATGTTGAGCTTACTGATGTACAGTTAGAGCTCCAGGCACTCGTTCATAGTATTTTTAGTGGGGAGACTGTTGGCTGTAAGATTAATCATCTCATAGTGATGTCAGTGTTGTTCGATGAGGCAACTAGGAGCAGAGGTGAACTTCAGTCCCATATCACAACTGGTGAGGACATGTTGCATAAACATAACATACTTCGGTAGAGTATCAGTGCTCTAGATAATGATATAGTTAGCAATCTCGTTGAGGGATTGATTGCTCGAGATCATGGCAAGTAGACTTCAGTTCCCACCTCTTAGGATAGACATTACACAGGGTTAAACTTGGCGTTACCTTTTCAAGTTAACTCGCTGTCTCATTTCATGCATGTCTATTCTAAGATTATCTTTATTCACTTGGAGTTGTATTTAGGGGTTTACGTTAACTGATGGTAGTGTTCCTATTAACTTGCTTTCAATGAGGATGTGCATGCTTGCACATTGTCCATTTTTAGATTAATTGTACCGGTTAACGGATGGTAGTTTTCCAGTTAACTGTATAGTTTGCTTTATTAGGGTTTAGCAATAAATCTTGCATGCATTGCAAGACTGTAGTTGACTCAAGGTGATTTTAGGGTTCTATACACCTTTTGATGTCTATAAATAAGAGCTTTTGCTCATTTGTACATAACTTTTGCATGAGAGAGAAATATATGCTGCGCCTACCTTGCCTGTAATATTGCTCGCTCTGTATCTGTTCATGAGTATTTACTGTTATGATGAATTGTTATGCCATTTGGGTTTCATGCAATTATGATGGTGAATGCTTTCCTTAGATATAGTGGCTAGTTTGATCGTGGATTGTATGCGTGTCTCGCCTATGCAATTTACTGTCCTAGTTGGCTATCCTTTGTGTTTTGTGTTCAATAAACTCATTCAGATTGAGCTGATAGTTGCGCCACCTTGCATTCAAGTTGAGAATTTGTACTTGGTTATCGTGTGATCTGTGTATTCAATAAACCTATTCAGATTGAGCTGATAGTTGCGCCACTTGCCTTCAAGTTGAGAATTTGTACTCGGTTTATCGTGTGATGTGTGTGAATAATAAGCCTATTCAAATAAGCATATAGTCGCACCACCTTGCCTTCACATTGTGAGTCTGTACCCGGTTTATCGTCTGATAATCATCCCACTCCGTTTCCTCATGCTCTGAATTCTTGAGGGAATTGGATAGTATAAGCTTTAGTTTTGTGTATTGTAGTTAAGTCTTGCGAAACTAGAAAATACTTAGCTGCAACATATAGAGTTTTTCTTAAACCTTGTGCCTCTTACAACTGAGACAAAAAGACAGGATATAGTTTAGTTTACTTTTCAAGCATTTTTGTCTGCACAACGAGGGAGCTTCCCCTCCTAATTTGAAGAGCACTCATCACATAGTGTGCATAGCTGTCCATACCAACTTGCACTCCCAAGGTGTTAGTTGTTACGCCAACACAAAGTTGCGGAAAAAGTAGGCTCAACAATTTGTTATCAGAATAATGGTTAAGAAAATAATGGGAAAGACTTCCCTTATTTATACACAAGCAAGGAGTAGGGAACCCTAAAATCTCCTTGCTTTTACAACTAGACTTGCCAACTCACAAGCTTTATTTCTAAAACTAACACAAGACAACTAGCTAACAACCTACTAAAACAAAAAGTAGGGAAAGTTCCAACTATTATAATTTGATTTTTTTTTTAATTTCACAAAGAATAGATAAGCATGAATGAGAATAGCAAGTTTAACTTGGAAAAGGCATCAAGTTAATTGCTTCTTTTTGAGTTCTATTCTTAGAAAGCATCACTGCCCCAAAAGATGATTCACTCTTCGCCAAAAAGATGATTTGTTTCCTAATTTCAATTGGAGAATACTACATGTTTGAAAACTCAAAATTTGACTGTAAACATGCCTATGTTTGGAAATATTTTGCACAAACTATTGAAAATAAGTTGTTGATTTTTCTCCAAAAAGCAAATTCTTGAAAAAAAAGCTGAGATTTGGGTTTTGTAGAGAACCGTGTTTTGAAGAAACCCAGTTGATTAGATTTTGAAAAATCTGAGGACTTCCTGAAAAACATCAAAAAAACAAATTTTTGGAAGTACAAAATTTCCCAATCTTCAAGAGGAGACAAAAGTAGATGGACCCAGATCGATGAAAACTGAAAAAGATGACCACTTGTTTATGAAATGTGATGCCCTAGAAGAATGGACCATGAAAAAGTGTGCTTCTATGCTTGCCAATCTTGAATCCATGAAGAAAACTGAAAAAACACTCTGTTTGAGCCTTCAAATCTTGATGAGAAGAAAATTCTTTCTTCCTCTAGATGCCAACCTGCAAAATATGAAGAATAAATGCCAAAAGCTTTCTTAAATGGGGTTCGAGGATGAAAAGGCGCCTTATTCCCCATGCTTTAAAACTTTGAAGCCAATTCAGAATTAGAAATGTTGAATGTAGACACCTTTTGAATGATGAATGATAAAAACTGAAAAAATTCTAAGGCATTGAACCTTGGGCGCCCCTAGCTAGCCGAGGTGCCTTTCATCACCAAAGTTAGAAAATTTTCAAGTTTTTCAAATTTTCCTTGATAAAATGCCTCCGTATGATCTTCGATTCCGGATGTCTGATGAATCCCGTGAACTAGCTAATGGATTCACTATGAAGCGTAATCAAATTTGAGTAGAATGTCTTGGAGGTTGCAAACCCTAGAAACACCTTTTGAGATCTCAAAATCTTGGGCACCCCTGACTAGCTGGGGTGCCCATGATTGCTAGAGTTAACCATTTTTTCATGATTTTCAATATTTTTCTTTCCCCATTCTGTGTGAAGCTAACAACCCTTGTTTGATTTTCATTTTCGGGTAGCTGGTAAATAACAAAGTCTAGAAGTCAACAAATTTGGCACGCTAATCATATCTGGACTAAACGGTACCATCTGCCAACCTTCATCACTGCATCTGATGATCTTTTAAAAGCCGAAACGAGGCTGATGAAGTTTTGAATGTTTTCTAGAAAATGCAGAAAAAATTCTATGGCATGGAAAGTTGGGTGCTCCTCTTGGCTAGGGGTGCCTAGATTCTCTAGACTTAGCCAAAAATTTGATATTTTCATCTTTCTTTTGACCTTCTTCATTTTGTGTATGTTTCTGCCTTCATTTGATCTACAATTCTGGCAGTTCAACAGATCCTGTGAACTAGCTGATAGATTCGTTGGATAACATGAATAATTTTTAGAATAACCCCCAAAATTGCAAACCCTAACAATTTATTTTGATGCTCTTAAATGCTAGGCGCCCCTGGATGACTGGGACGCTTTTCTTCACCAGAGTTTAGCCAAAATTTTGAGTTTTCTTCAACTTCCTTGGCCTTTCTCTTTGCTCTGCGTTTTCCAACTGCTTTCACCGTTGTCATGCATTGAATTAAGGCCCCTGATCTCTCTAGACTTAGTTTTATTTTCACAGTTTTCAATATTTTCATATTCTCCTCCTTCGTTGACCATTCCTCGAGCATCTTTCACCGTTTCTTGCCAACTGAGTAGTATTTAGACCTTGATTCTGACACCTGGCAGTTGACCATCCTCCATTGATGACCTTAGAGCTCCTATTTTAGCTTCTGAAAAAGCAGAATAGACCCACCAGAGAAAAACTGATCTTTTGACGATTCTGATTGGACTAGCCTAATCGGGAAGTATTTCCAACCAATCAAAATCAATTTGAACCCTGGAAACAAAAATTCTATTTTTAGAAAGTTCTGCTAGTATCCATTTGAGAAAAAACTTAGAAAACCCAACAAAAGTATATTTTTAGAAACTTTCTAAAAATAGAAATTTCAATTTTTAGAAATTTTGACTTTTGATGACAATTTTTACAAGACTTTTTACTCTTTTCAAAATGCCTTAATTAATCAAAAAATTTAATTTTGGGTACAATAATGTGTAAGAAGTTTGTAGAGGAAATGCAGAAAGAGTTTGAAATGTCAATGTTTGGGAAGATGAATTTCTTTCTTGGGCTACAAATCAATCAAATAGATAAAGGGATATTCATTTCACAATCTAAGTATGTCAAAGAGATGTTGAAGAAGTTTGGAATGGATGACTCCAAACCAGTATGAACTCCTATGGTGACTAGTTGCAAACTAAGCAAAGATGATGATTCACCTAAGGCTGATAAGAGCAAGTATATATCTATGATTGGTGGACTATTGTATTTGATTGCTACTAGACTAGATATTATGCATGCAATTTTTCATGTAGCTAGATTTCAAGAAAATCCTAAAGAAACACATGTTGCAACAATAAAGAGGATATTTAGATGCTTAAGAGGCACTCTGGATTATGACTTGTGGTATCTTAAGGATATTGATTTCACATTAAGTGCTTATGTAGATGCAGATTGGCTGGTTGTGTTTATGACAAGAAAAGTACAAGTGGTGGTGCATTATTTCTTGGATGTAGATTGGTGTCATGGTTGAGTAAGAAACACGATTCAATTTCTTTATCCACTACAGAGGCTGAGTATATTGTAGCAACATCATGCTATACACAGGTTTTGTGGATGAGATACACATTAAAGGATATCAAAGTTGTATATGATGAGCCTATATCTATCTTTTGTGATAATACAAGTGCAATCAACATTTCAAAGAATCTAGTGATGCATTCAAAGACAAAACATATATCTATCAGGTATCACTTTTTGAGAGAAAAGGTTATGGAGAATGAAGTGAAGCTTGAGTATGTACCTACAAAGGATCTAATTGCTGATATGTTTACTAAGGCTCTTCCTAAAGATACTTTTGAGTATCTTTGGGAGAAGTTGGGGGTTATTGCCCCTCCTTTCTTGAACTAGATGCATCAGTCTAGTGGATCTATGGATCTATCTCTTTTCTGGACTAATGTTGGTGGCTACCTCTTAGGAGTAGGTAGTATCATGTGTTGTCATTGAGTTGTACTCGTAAGGGGGACTATTCAAAGCATGTATTTTTGTTTAGTGTCAAAGGGGGAGAACAATGGAAAACATTTATCCTTTGCCATTGATGTCAAAGGAGGAGAAAGTATCATGTGAAAAATTGTAAGGTATCAAAGGGAGAAAGTTGTGTATGTTGTCTAATTATTATTTTCAAAGGGAGAGAGACTCCTGTGCAAAGGGGAGAGAGTTCAGGAATGTTGTGTAGGCTATCTAATCCAAAGAAAGAAAGAAAGAAGGAAAGAAAGTGTGTTCAGAGTTGTTGTGTTGTCTTTGGTGGCTTTTCACATCTTGTGTTTCCATCTGTAATTGTAATAAAATCCTATCAGATTGTAACCTAAAAGAACCTATGGAAATTCTAAGTTTCAAATTCTGTTCTAGAATTCTAAGTCGGATTTATTTTGTTTGTTTGAAATGTGCTAATTGCAGAACATTTATCAATTTCAATGTCTTGCAAATAAGGGAATGACATCCCTTTTATATGAGGAAGACATGCCTCAAGGAGAGACTTGTCTCATGAGAGGACGTGTCCCTTGAGCGCGCGGGTTTCCTTAACAACCGAAGTCATTCGGTGTTATCAAAGACTAGGATGCATGGTTTAACAATCATTTGATATGAAATCCAATTTATCCATTTGCGAATTTTGATCATTATCTGAAATTCGAAAATACTTATTTGATGATTTTATATTTTAAGAACAATTTGGTTAAATATAAATGATGATGATGCATGAATGCAATCATCATTTATATCTGACCGAAGCTATCTTAAATCAACACTCCCTCTTAGCTAGGGAAGATATCCAAATCAAATAAGTGGAGATATCACCTTCACATGTGATATCGAAGATATGATATGTTTTCATAAGATTGTCAAGTCACATGACATTCTTCATAATCACATCTTCATTATGGTATGTGCACTAACATCAAGTCAGATGATGTCTACCATAATAATTCATGGCATATCCACAGATGTATATAGATATGCACCATGATTATCTCCTAAGGATCACAATGATCTTCAAAAGACATCAAGTCCCATGATATCCATCAAAGTGTCCAAGAGATACTATCATGACATGTCCACAGATATCAAGTCACATGATATCTATCATGATAGTTCAACTCAACATTGTAGAGTCGTCACTTTACAATGTCACATACAAGTGTTCATTATTAGAAAGATCGTCACCTTTCAATAATGTACACAGGGAAAGCGGGCCCATAAGGTCATGGAGTCACACACATGACGAAAGAGTTTACACATTAAACATCTTTAAATATATTAGTACAACTTCTAAACAAATTTTGAATTATAAACATAATATCAAATTACATTTCAATCATACCAAGCTTCTTCCTGAAGTGTTCAACCTTGATTTGGGAGAGAGGTTTGGTGAGAATGTCTACTGTTTGATCATTTGTACTAATATACTCCAACTGGATCACATTCTTTTCTACCATGTCTCTTACATAATGGTAGGGTATCTCAATGTGCTTAGATCTATCATGGAATAGTGGATTTACAGAGAGTTTGATGCAACTCTGCTTATCACAATGAATGATAGTAGGATTCAAGGGCTCACTAAAGCGTCCCACAAGAAATTTCTGGAGCCATACTGCTTTTCTTGCCCTCATAGAGGCTGCAATGTATTCAACTTATGTCGAGCTTTGAGCTACTGAAGACTATTTTCTGCAGATCCAAGAGATCATAGCCGATCCCAAACTGAAGCAACATCCTAATGTACTTTTCCGATCGGTTACACTTCTAGCCCAATCTGAATAAGAGTATCCATGTAGATCTAGTTGACTATTTTTGTAAAGAAGACCATATCCAATAGTGCCTTGAAGATATCTCAATATATGTTTCACAACCATAAGGTGAATTTCCTTTGGCTCACACATGAACTGGCTTAGAGCATTCACTGCATAGAAAATATCAGGTTTGGTGTTAACCAGGTACGTCAACGATCCAATCATTTGTCTATATAGAGTGGTATCTGCACACTTAGATTCAGCTGCTATTTCTTTTAGTTTGTGAAGGTTGGTTTCCATAGGTGTAGACATGGGTTTACAATCCAACATTCCAAACCTCTTCAGACTATCAATAGTATACTTCCCTTGGTTTAGTATGACGCCATCTGATTTCTACCATACTTCTAAACCTAGGAAGTAGTGTAAGATGCCCAAGTCTTTCATGTCAAACTCTGAAGTTAGATCCTTATTTCCTTGAGCAATGAGGTGATCTCCTGTTATTAGCAGGTCATCAACATATAAAATAATTATTAAGATATCACCTTTGATTACCTTAAAGTAAAGATTTGGGTCTGCATCATTCTTGGAGAATCCTAGTCTGAAGAGGTAGCTGTCAATTCTTTCATACCAGGCCCTGGGTGCCTATTTAAGTCCATAGAGTGCTTTCTTTACTCTTCATACATGTGAGTCAGGTTTATGTATCACAAAACCTTCAGGCTGTTCTAGATAGACTTCCTCTTCAATGGTTCCATTTAGAAAGGAAATTTTCACATCCATTTGATGGATCTTCCAGCCTTTAGCTACTACAATGGCTATCACTGCTCTCACAGATGTGTAACAGGCAACAGGTGCAAATGTTTCTTCATAATCAATGCCTTCCTTATGTGAAAAACCTCTTGCCACAAAACGTGCCTTATGTTTTTCTATACTGCCATCAACAACATGTTTGATTTTGAAGAGCCATTTAGAAGAGACAACATATTTCTCTTTTGGTCTAGGCACAATATCCCATATATCACTTTAGAATGGAATGATGCTCTTCCGTCATAGCGTCCTTCCATACTTGATGTCTGAAGGCTTCTGAAACACTGGTGGTATATGAATTTATGATGTCATTCATTAGAGCAACATAGCTTGAGAACCATTTGGGTCTTTTACTCCCTAAATGTTCCTTTGGGTGCTGCATGATTCTCAGCTTCTTTGATCATCTTTCTAGCCCAAAGTGGCCTCTTCTTGCTGTTGTCATTTGCATTCTCATCTGAAGTAGATTGAAGTTCATTTGGCATTTCCTCAGGATACTCCCTTTGAATCTCAGGAGTAGGTTCCACTTCTAATACCCTAGGGGAATAATTTTCTATCTCACTAGAACTTCTTGCCCTTTTGAATGCAATGTCTTCTTCAAAGATGACATCTCTGCTTATTTCAATTTGATTCTACCCGGGTATGAATATCCTCTAGGCCTTGGAGGTTTCACTATATCCCATAAATATCCCTTTCTTTCTGGAAGGTTCTAGTTTGAATCTCTTCTCCTTGGGAACATGAATATTGACGGGGCAACCAAAAATCCTAAAGTGACTAATATCAGGTTTTAGACCAGTAAATGCTTCTTCAGGAGTTTTGTTATCTAGGTGAGAATGAGGACATCTATTTTGGATGAAGACAACAATTCTAGAGGCTTTTGCCCAGAATGAGGTTTCAATGTTCTGGTCAAGCAACATTGCTTTTGCAGCTTCTACAATGGTTCTATTTTTCCTTTCAACAACCCCATTTTGTTGAGGGTTGTAGGCTACTGTAAACTCCCTCTTAATCCTAGCATTCATGCAAAATTCCTTAAAGATTTCAGAAGTGTATTCTTTCCCATTGTCTGTCCTTAAGATTTTTATTTTCTTCCTTGAGAAGTTTTCAGTAAGAGCTTTGAACTCCTTGAACCTCTTAAGGATTTCTATTGACTCTTTACACTTAAGAAAGTAAATCTAGGTCTTCCTAGAGAAGTCATCTATAAATATGACATAGTATAGGAAGCCTGCCTTGGAGGGAAAAAACATGGGTCCACATAAATCAGAGTGAACCAATTCTAATACATTTTGGGTTTTGCTCGAGCTATTGTGAAAGGATCCCTTTGTATTCTTTCCTAGGAAAAACCTTTACAAGTTCCTTCATGAGTAGGGTTTAACTTAGGTAATCCTGTTACAAGTTTTTCCATGGAAGGTAGGGCACAGAAATGAAGGTGTCCTAATCTTCTATGCCAAATTTCATTTGAATTAGAAGTATCAAGGGTAAGGGCTTGCTTGACTTTAGTACATAGTTTATAAAGATAACCTTGTCTTACACCTATGTTTAGAGCTTTCTTTATAGTTGAGTTCTTAGGCCATGCCATAACTTTCCCATCCATAAAGGTAACCCTATATCCATTGTCTTCAAGTGCAGAGATGGATATTAGATTCCTCTTTATTCCAGGTACGAATAAAACTCCAGTGAGTTGAAGGGAGAGACCAGATTTCAATGTGATGGAACAAGTTCCAACCCCTTTTACTTGATGTGTAGAATCATCCCCAATTGTTACTTCTTCATCAGACTCTTCAGTCATAGTGTCTAAGTGTTCTCTAAACCCTGTGATGTGCCTTGAAGAACCACTATCAATCACCTAGTTGTTGATATTGTTAGATACTTGACTTGATAAGGCTGAATAGAATACAAATTTCTCAGAATCATGGTCTGAATTTTGGTTTCCTACTTTAGCAAATGATGCTTGTTGTTTTGATTTGTCAGGGCACTTCATTGCATAGTGCCCATATTGATCACATCTAAAACATTGTACTTGAGAGATGTCTTTCTTCCTTTTGAAAGATCCTTTTCCATGGGAATTTCTCTTTCTCTTAGATGATCCTTTCCCGTAAGAGTTTTTCTTACCCTTTTTATTAGATGATGTGTTGAGCACTTGAATGTCCTCATCTATAGATTTTTGTTTGTTTTCTTTTGTTGAGAGTCTTGTTTCCTCTTGAAGGCAGTATGTTCTTAGCCTATCAAAGTTGGGGAGTTCAGATCTTGCACTTATTCCTTGAACAAATGGCTCCCATGATTTTGGTAGGCCTCCTAGTGCAATTAGTGTTAACTCTTTGCTATCAATTTGATATCCAATTGTAGATAATTGATCCCTTAGTTCAATAATCCTCATGAAGTATGCATTAATAGTTTCTCCTTTGTTTATTTGGACATTGTTGATTTGTCTCTTTAATGCAAGAGTCCTACTGGTGTTGTTTATCTCATAGGTTCTCTCAAGGGATTTGAACATTAGATATGCAATTTCATGTTTTGCTAGAATAGGTACTATGTGGTCCCTAACTGCATCTACTAAGATTTTCATGGCCTTTTAATTATTCTCAATCCATTGAGTTTTCTCAGGATCATTCTCTGGTTCCCTCTTGTTTTCTCTCACAAATGAGTCTAACTTATTTTCTTTGAGAATCATCATGATTCTGAATTTCCATGAGGTGAAGTTGTTTGCTCCCTCAAGACGATCTTCAAATATGATCACACTTGACATTATGAAGAATGAGATGTGAATTCGATTTTTCAAAAAATATGATTTTTTTCTAAGAAATCCGATATCTAGATTTGATTTTGATTCACTCAACTTGGCTCTGATACCATGTAATTGTAATCAAATCCTATCAGATTGTAACCTAAAAGAACCTATGGAAATTCTAAGTTTCAAATTCTGTTCTAGAATTCTAAGTCAGATTTATTTTTTTTGTTTGAAATGTGCTGATTGCAGAACATTTATCAATTTCAATGTCTTGCAAATAAGGGAATGACATCTCTTTTATATGAGGAAGACACGCCTCAAGGAGAGATGCGTCTCATGAGAGGACGTGTCCCTTGAGCGCGCAGGTTTCCTTAACAACCAAAGCCATTTGGTGTTATCAAAGACTAGGCGTGGTTTAACAATCATCTGATATGAAATCCAATTTATCCATTTGCGAATTTTGATCATTATCTGAAATTCGAAAATATTTATTTGATGATTTTATATTTTAAGAACATTTTGGTTAAATATAAATGATGATGATGCATGAATGCAATCATCATTTATATCTGACCGAAGCTATCATAAATCAACACCATCAATGACAAAGGGGGAGATTTTTGCAAGTATGAAGGTGTTGTCATTAATGTCAATAGGAAGTCTATTGACTAGTGTTGTCATTGACGTCAACTATGGGTTGAAGATGTCAAAGATATTGAGAAAATTGTGAAAAAGAGGAAAACAGGTTGTGCATACATGTAGTTGAGACCTTGAGGAAGTGTTGTGAGTACATGTAGCTATCTTTTTTTGCAGAGTCTGAAGATGAGTTGGAATGAAGTAGTGAGCTGAGATGATGTCTCTAGTACTTGGTTTCCAAGTGCTTTTGAAAAAAATTGATAAATAGAGTAACTGTGTTGTGCAAGTGTTCATAATGTGCTCCGGTATTGTGCTCTACATTTCTTCTGTTTTGATGCTATGCCTATGCAGATCTTACAAGTTATTCAAGGTTGTTAGAGGTTGCTATATTCAGAATTTGGGTTTTTTGATCACTGTACAGTGCGAGATATTTTCACCAGTGTGTGAAACAATTGTTTTGTGATGTTTTTTGTGTCCCGGGAGAAATGTATTTGCTCCACGCTTCTTCACTATCTGGCTTCAGGTTGTGCGGATTTGGGAAGTTTATAATTCTTGTATCTTTCTGTGTTCAATTTCTTACTTGATTTGGTGCAGTACAAAGTGAGTTTCATTTATCAATATGCAAATAAGGGTTACCAGTTGTTTTGAGTTGAAGTGTTTGTATGATGTGAGATTAGATGAAGTGTTTGCTGAATCTTAAGTAGTTCATGGATTATTCTGGATGGTAATCAAGTGAATTGTGTTTTCCGAAAGTTTCAGATTGATTTGAGGAAGCATGTACTTAATGTTTATGGTGTTTTGCATGGGTATTGGCCGACCTTGTGTCTAACACTACATGCGAGGCTTGTAGAAGCGTGTTGAGTTGTGTTGGGATCTATTTTGGTCCTAATTAAAGGGTTATGTTTAAGGTCTCCTTTCGTTCCTATCCAACCCGGGAATGTTTAGGTGCTAACCTATTTTGAATTTGTATGTATAATGACTAGTGGCCAACATTGGAGAAGGTTTTTGAGGTTGAGATTGATATAAATATGTATGGTGTAGTTGTGAGTATGAGAGATGAAAGAAGAAAGAAGCAAGAAAGATAGATTGATGAGAGTGATGTGTGATGCAAATTTGGGAAAAGTAGTGCAAGTTTCAATGTTAGGGTTCTTGAAGGCATCCAAAATTATTCATGCAAGAGTGAAAAAGTGTGTGAGCAATTGTGGTGGATTCCTTGTTGCATTGAGAAGCATCCTATGTGTAACATTCTTCTTCTATCTTGTATTTTTTTGTGGTAGTGAGCCCTGGCTGTGAGCCCTTTTGGATAGTGTGTCCTATTTTGATAGTGAGCCCCTTTTGTATCAATTTTTCTATTACTTATATTGTGAGCTAATCATCATCGTGGTTTTTCCCTCATTGGGTTTTCCATGTAAATATGGTGTTGTCTTGTGTATGGTGTTGTGATTTCAGTTTTTGCTATCTACATTTCATGTTTAATCATACTAACAGAATAACGACTTAATGAATGCTTGTGGATTTGATTACTATTGAGGGTTTTGAAAGTTTAATTTGCTACAACTGATTCACCCCCCTCTTAGTTGTCTTGTTCATTTCAACAATGTATGACTCCAAAAAATAAATTTAAGTTAACTTAAAAGAACTTGTTCAATGTTTGATTTTTATCGCCCAACTAGGAGGAAATGAATGGAATGACATCCATAATCATATCTCCACTATGTCTTCATCAATCAACTAAAATAAAGAATTTTTGGCATCTCATGAACATGTATGGTTAGTAATGGAAAACTAAAAAATCTTCAAAAATATTACAACCAACATCTAGGAAACATTTCCAAGTTTTGAAGGTGTTATTCTTCATGGAGGTTTTTGTTTCCAATAAGTTCTAAAATCCAACTACAAAACCTCCTTCCCAAAATTCAATACAACATGGACAAAAAGAAAGCCTAATATTGCTTTTTCCTTCTTTCTAGACATAATTGTCCACCACCTTTCTTGAAAACCACTTAAAAACTTTAAATTTAATTCTTTTAAAAATTAAACTTTATTTCACCCAAAAGTGACTTTTAATTTAATTTAACTTTTCTTCCATAATTTTATTCACTTTGCACACATTTTAAATAATTAATTTGGGTTGCCCTTTAATTTAATCTTTTTTTGACAATTAAAAATTAATTATTTAATTAACTAATATTCCCCGCACAACCAACTAAAAATTTAGAAAATACAAAATCTGATAAGAAGTGGCATAGGGAGGGCTAGAATACACATGCACAACATAGATGTCAAACAACTTCTCTATGATTACTAGAAAGCCACAACACAATACGATACTGACATAATAAAAAATGGGGACATTATAGTCTACCCTTCCCAAAGATTGTTTGTCCTCAAGCAATGTCAACACACCCACGAAAACATCTGATTGAATCAAACTCGAAAAAAGCCCACCAAACTGTCGCTGCACCACTTTGATAAAAATTGTCAACTCATTATGCCTAATTGGTGCTCGCCTTCCTTGTGACCCCCAAAAGTCATAATCTTCTAACCCTAAACTGCAATCTTTACAAAGACTGAAATCTACAAAATGAAAATTCTCTTGCTAAGGCATCTTAGTAAAGTCCACATCATCAGTCCTACTACAAGAAAAATAATTTGGTCGATAAGAGAACACGGTCCATCACACCAATCATCATGGAATCCAAAAAATGATGCAAATTAGTCCTTAAAGAAAAAGTTCCATAATCATCAAGATCCAGGAACATATCCAATGTTGTAGCTTCAACATCAGAAAAATATGGAAACTCTTCATCACTTTCTGAAAACTTATTCTCTCGATTCTCTAGAAATTGGATAGCTGCAACTTCTTCATGACTCATCACTTGAAAATCATTTAATCCATTATCAATAGGAATAAGGGATGCTGCTTGAGAGACTTGCATTATATTACTGTGAGTGGTTGGTGTCCCTTCAAAACTGACTTCCTCACAAACTATAGTTGGTGCAAGGAATTCTAAATTCTCCATGCTAACCTATTGATAATTAGAAGTGTTGATGGTGTTTTCTGCACAACAACAACTCAAACATAATACAAGTATCCTATCTCTCTTGAAAGGTAAATCTTTATCAACAAGCGTCAAGAGATAACCCCAAGGTCTCTAATGTTAGGTCTTGACAATGCAAAAACAACTTAGTGATAAATGTGAAAATGTTGGTAATCACAGGGACCTTACAAAAAAAAAGCTGGAAGCTTCAAATTTATCAGATCTTGCAATATAGTGATGATTTTGATCATAAAACCTAACTCATATTTGAAATAAATAACAAAAGATAAGGGTTTGAAGATATTTTAAAACTAAACTAATTCCTAAGACCAACAATGCAAATGATTAAACACTCAAAGTGGACCAATCCTTCAAAACCAATTCCTACTAAACTTAGAATAAACCTGCAATCTCACAGAAACAATGCAATCTTCTAAGGAATTAAAGATTTTTAGATCACGAAGCATTCACCCAAATCAACCTTATTTAACAATTGAAATTAATAAAAACCCACAATTGAACTTAGCACACTAATTTAAGGTCCAAACTAACTTTACACAACAACTTACAATCAACAAGCTGCTAAAAGTATGGACCAATGATTGCTCAAACACTTCAAATGTTAAACCATCAACACCATTGCATCACATCTAAATCTAAAATCTAACATGTAACTAATAATTTCAAAGCAATCTTAAAGATTTGGAATAACAAGAACCATGCAAAGTGAAGCACCACAAGAAAGAGCACCAAAGAACAATGTCTTTACTTATATTGAATCACCCAAGTTTGCAACAATTCATGTATTCTCAGTGTAACAACACTTGCTCTCAGAAAATGCTAACTCTTAACTCAACTACATCTCTAGCAACTATGTCTTAACTAATCCTAACCCTTACAAATGAGGCTTGAGCCTTAATTTATAGAGAATTTTCACTAGGTCGGCCCAATTTTAGGGTTTATATCAATAGGCCGGTTAGGAAAGTTAGCCTAGGAAGTTTTGAATAAAAATAAAATTTGCATTTAATATTTGAAACTTCATCTAGGTTGGCCTAGGTCCTTCCAAAATATTTCTTTGCTTGCACAAAAATCGAGGTCGCCCTCCAACTGTACTATCACATGATTGGCACAAAATTCTAGGAGGCCACCTGTTGATTATTTTCTCCCTCCTTGTTAGCTTCTAATTTATTGGAAAATTCTTTGGCCTTCTCCAATATTTTTTTCATATCCTCTGGATCTAGAACTAGAATAATTTTAATTCTTGTTTTATGATTTTGAAATTCCTCCAAATATTGGGGCATTACCTTATTCCATTCAATCTGTAACTCATGATATTTGTCCAGTTTTGAAATACAGATTGCTACATCCTCCAAAAATTCCTTTGTAATTGGACCACTATTAGAAGGAGCATATATCTCATGCCACCATCCCTACAATCTACCAATGTTCATATTCTTCTAGCCAAACTTTTTCCCTCCAGTCATTATCTTTAGAAAATTAATGCAACTACTATATATTTCTTTCATTTTTCCTTGCAGTTTCCTTATTTTCTTCAAGGCCTTTGTGAGGAGCTCCTTCCTATAGTTCCAAACTTCAATTCACTCCTTTACCTTTCCAATTTCATCATGGGAAAAGATATCAGCTTGTCCAATTCACCCCTAGGTATCTGCAGAATCTTCTTCAACTCATCAACAATTGACTCATCAATCTTGTTACAATATGTAGCAAATTGTGAAGTATGCTCAAGAAAATTAGAAGCATTGGTATAAATCTTAATAATTTTCTCAATTGCTTCATCCCCTCTGCTACTGACATCTTGAAGCCAGTTACGAGTGCTGTGAATAGAGGATTTTAATCTTTCAATTTCTGAAACTGCCTCCTTAGGTAGCAATCCATCTGGATTAGTTCCTTCACTCCCAACAATTTGCAGAGGCTTCATCAGATGCTATACATATTTATAAACATCATTTAATTGCTTTTTTAGCTTTTCCTTCTCCTCTATCTCCTTATATAGCCTTCTGAGAATGGCCTGGGAGGATTCTTGAAATTATTCTTTTTCTTGTTCCTTAGTAGGTGGCTCTAAATTGATAGTTTTCACCTTATAGTTAGATGGCCTAACTTCATCTTTGAACTTGTCACCTGCAGGAACTGCCACATGTATAACCCTGTTATTGAATTCATCTCTTGGCATCTTAGAGACAGTCCTAGCTCTCTTTCTTTGCTTCGGCTGCCCCTATTGTTCAAGCAACTTGTCCTAGCTTGGGGCTTCTTCTTGTACAATTATTGGCTTCTTGTTGAGCTATTTCTCTAACCATTCAGGAGCTATAGATTGCCCAATTGCTATCTCCTTAGTGGGACTATCAACCACATTTCTTCAACATTTCTTTCCATTTTTGGTTGATTTTCTTGCTCTTCCCTGTCTTGATGAGGACTATTAGCAACTTCCTCCCTGTTCTCCCCTGCCTCAAGGTGATCCTCTGGCTCATCAATTGTTACCTTTTTCGGGGACTTAGATGCTTTTCCCTAAACTATTTCAGACTCTATGTTCTTACTTTCTGCTCTGGAGGTGGATTGTTTCATTTCTTGTACAAATTTCCTCCATTCTCCACTTTGAGGAGTAGAAATATCATCATCATCATCTTCATTTGGCTATTCAGGATCATTGGATATGTTCCCTTTGTGAATTGCTTCCTCAAAAACTTGCACATTTTGATGGGGAGAAGGAATGGCAGATTTTTTTCCTATAGCTGCTCTCTTCTCCATATCATCGGTAGGTGCCTCTTCATCTTCCACTTCTTTCTCTGCAGCCTTCACGCCCTCTACTGGAGAGACGTTATGCCTAGGAGGATTCCTTCTAACATACACATCGGGCATTTCCCCTGAACTTTCCAAATCAACAACCTTTGTTGTAGAAGGAGCATCTATAGCAACATCTCCTTTCCTTGCCTTAGTAGCCTTCTTCCTTTCTGTTATTATTCTTCTTTTCCTCACTAGTTGTGAGGTTTCACCTTCTTGTACATTAGTGCTAACTTGAGGAGCCTTCTTAATTTTAGGAGATGGCTTCTTTCCTTGCTTTACTTGGTTCTCCTTTTAATACACACTGGTTTATCTGCTTCTTCATGGACCTCTTCCTCATGAGGTGCTACAGTATCATCATCTTTATTAACTTCAATTTCCTACTCAGATTGAGACTCCAAGTTTCCCATTAAGTCATAGGTGAATTTCGTTCCTTTAGTTTCCAGTTCTAACACTTTGTGCTTTACCCACAATCTAGAATACTTTTTCACCGGTTGAGTTACTTGATCCAAATCCATTATTTCTTCCTCAGACCAATTGATTGGAGGGAGAGGCCTATTCCTATATGGTTCAAAATCATGGCGTTGGAGCAGGTTTGGAGTATCATCCTGTACCTAATCAGGCACCTCTACAACTATGTATAATCTAATTGATTTCAAAGGAAACCTTGAGAATCTTCTCCTTATGGCCTCAAATTCATCTCGATAGTTGGCCCAATAATCTTTAATATGGTATTTATGCTAGAAAGTTGTATTGGCCTGCTTCATGGATTTAGCATATGGGTCAAAATTAATCTTGTTGGTGTGAGAATACAACTCAAATTGTTCCGTCTCCTTCTCAAAATTTTGAGCACTTTGAATAGAAGGGAAAGCTCTTAAACTTCCCATTCTTAGTGGAAATTTTGATCCAATCCTTTCTTCTTCACCTCCTACTATAGGATTTCCTCAAAGCCTACCATTTCTCTTGTCAATTCTAGCATTAGAAGTTTGTTGGTTGGATACCTGGGTAGTCTGAGAGGAACAACTAGAGATCCTTGTACCCGGGTGTATGTGAACCTTTTGAATTGGATGAACCATTGGCCATATTTCTTAATCAAATCCATAGCATTAGAAGAAACCCTGATATGAAGAGCATCCTGCAACAATCTTGGAATATACATGAAAAAGGAATCATTAGCTCTTCTGTAGTTGGATGTTTTGTGTTGTAACTGTGGGTACACATCCCATATTCTATCTTGTCCTACAGTTTCTTTGTAGCTGAGACCCTTGTACTTGGTCTTGTGCGCCAACATGTAGACAAGATATGAGGTCATAGTGAACATGCTGGTTTCTTGCACACTCCTAAATTGGGCATCGAGATTGTTGCTTATGATTCTTGCCCAATGATAATGCTTGTTATCCACAATTTGTGTAATGGGATGGAACATCTAAGTCTGAAATATGTGAGATTCTTCCACTCCCATGACTTTGCCCAAAGGAGTTATTATATCATGATACTCTAGCTTGAAATCACTTCTGTGCAGCTGTTTGGGTAGCTTTGAGTAGTGTGCCTTAGGTTTCAACATCCATGCATTGTTCATGATTTCCAAAGCTCTGTTGGGGTCTTCCTCATAAAACTTGATTGCTTCCCCAATGTTGATTTCCTTAATGAGCTTGTGATGAGAGGCAATGTTAAAGACCTTTGCAATGGACTCTTCAATTAGATTATCCATGGCTTTGCCTTGTGGTCCAATTATGATTCTTGTCTTAGAGTCATAGTGCTTTGCACATTTCAAGACCAACTCAAGACATAGTTGTGTTGGAGGGAATCCTGTTGCTTGTGCCAATCCAGTGTGAGTAATGATTGGTGTCAATGGAGTGGGAGTCTTTCCAAACATCCTCTACTGTAAGTCATCATAATCCACATGACCCATATTTTTATCTGCAATCTTGGACAAGGCAGAAGCAATCTTGGTCTTTGGTCAAATGTCCTTGAAGTCATACTTCATCCTTTCCCATCTTCTCCTAACTTCCTCTTGCACTAAAGCTGCCTTTGTCTTGGCGGGCTTCTTGGGGCTCAACTCAACCTGCATCTATTAGAGAAAATCCAAAATTACCCAAATTCAAATAACACATTACACCATGTCATTCATTCAATAAGATTCGTTAATACAAGTTCAATGACATGATTAAGTGAAAATTACCAATATGAGCTCAGAGTAATAATGAAAGAACAGATCATGCTCAAGATTAATGCAAATTCAACCATAAATGCCAAATAACCATCATGTACAAGCTCATTCATCATTTGCTCTTGAAATATGAGACTACCAAAGGAAGGTCAGGTAATTCGAGCAAGCTCGAATTTTCCGGAGTTACCTTGTTACACTTGTTTTGGTTTACAATAATCTTGGAATCTTCGACAGAGAGGTCCTTTGACAAGATTTAGTGCATGCAAGGATTTACTACTTTGAAATCAAATAGATCATTTCCTTAAGGCTCAACTCATCACACACACCGAAGACTTGGAAGTTCAAAGGGTTTGAGTATTTCTCAAGAACTTGGAATCTCCGAGTGAACTGAGACTCGTGTAATTCGAGCTTACTTGAAATTACCAAAAGTGGAGCCGAGTTCAAAATTTCACTAAGTGTCGGGCTCATTTCCTTTTGACCTCAGGGATTTGGATAAACAAAGGATTCAAAAAATACGAGGGGGCTCAGATTTTCTGAGCGGATTAGGGCTCAGAAAATCTGAGCTACCTCAGAATTTCCGAGAGTCTTGCTCGATGCTCAAAACGCTAGGTGTTGAATTTTCAAAATGTTACGAAGGTCGATTATGATCATTTCAACAACAAAGATGACGCAGACTCCTCAAGATAATCCATATGAATTGAGTTACACATAATTCCCTAATGCCCTTTTATTCTATTCATCAAATTCATAGTTCTCATCTAGGGTTTTGAGAAACTAGGGTTTCAAATCAAGTTTCAATATAGGGCAACATCCTTTGATTCTATTATACATCATAAAATGCCACAAAGAGAAGATACCCCAAACATTTTTATAAACCCCACAATTTTGAATTACCATCAATCATCAAAGTTTTCCTAATGCATGCCAAAAGGAACCAAAAACTGGGATGAAATGCCCAAGACAACTACACACAAAACTTTAAAATCGACATGCATAAAAAACCCCCCCAACAAGAAGTTTACTAAATGTAGATTATGGCACATCAATACAAAATGAGCTCAATTGAAAGTAAAGGGGGAAACCCTACCTTGAAATGGTGCACAGGGAAAGACGGTGCAATGGAAGTCTCTCAAGAATCTCGTGATGATCACACAAACACCACGACCTTGACTATAGAGCTCAATCAAAATGCATGATGGAAAATCCTTCTCTTTGAACGTGAGCATACACCATGTAGAATGACTCAAATGACACCTTAGCACCCCTTTTTGACCTTTTAAACTCATTAATTGAGAGCAATAAAATGCTTGTACGTGTGTCTGAAGGAATCTCAGAAATTTGATAAAGGATCATATTCGGGTAATCCTGGGTAGCTCGGATTACCTGACTGGATTAAGGTTCAGATAATCTGAGGTACCTTGGAATTACCAAACTTTCTCCATACTTAGCCAATTTTGCCCCAATTTCAATTTTTCGAGCAAGGGTCAATCTCAAGGAGCCAGACAATCACATGAAGTTGTGAAATGACATCTTAAATGCAGATTTATCACTAAGCACATGGGCGAAACAAGACTAAGACTGAGAGACTTATCCCTTAGGGGGATGAAGTCAGGACCCTATGAAAACAAAGCAAGCAAAGAGGCTCCCTGCTTTCAACGGAGCATGTGTGTAAAAACTGCACAACAAATGGCGAATCTTGTTGGGGAAATGCTCCAAAGCATTTCAAAGACAAATTGGAATCAAGAACCAAAAATCTCTGGTTTCAATCCTTGCATCAAGTCAACCACAAACAAAGTTTCAAAGTCGATGAACAAGCAAACCTTTCCTGTGCTGGAGTGAAAGTGTGTGCAAATGTATTCATTTCCCTTCCTCAGTTGCTATAGGAACTAGACTTGGTCTAATCAAGCTACGCGAGTATTCTAACTTCAAAAGCATCCTAGATAGAGCATCACTACTAGTCAGGTGTCCATAGCCCCGACGAGGTTATCATTGTGGTCCTCCCAAACATAGCTCTACTGCTAACTGGGCATCCATAGCCCCAATAGAGATACTTAGATACTCCTGATAAGGTGAATATTCACTTTTGATTTTCAATATTTTCTTTTCTTTTCTTTTGATATTCTTTTAAGATCATTTAAAATTTCCTTTTCACCCTGTAAGCAATGAAGCTCATACTCAGGGCTGAGAACCACAGTGGCGTTGAAGCAGAAATAATATTTTTCACTTGACCAGACTTTATAAGGAACTTTTAGCAACCTTGGAATTCTTAAGATGTGTTTAGAAGTGTAAGACCCAAACACATTCCAGATTTAACTTAATCCATTGACTCATCCACTTCAAGCACTAGCACATGTGACACCAAGTAAAGGATTTCCATCAATTAACTCTAGAAGGATGATTAGAGTTTTTAAAAGAAATACTTAGAACAATCCCTGATAATATAATGATTGTTGCGCAAATGTAACATGCCCAAAAGAAAATAGGGGAACCCAAAATCAAAAGAAAAAAACAAAAACAAACCAACCTAAACCAAAGAAAACCTATACTAACCAAAAGAAAAAAATAGACAAAACAAAGCAAAGGAAAAGAAACTAGCACCTAACCTAACTATTTACAGGGGAAGAGTTGCAAGCAGCTTAGGACAAGAAGTAATGCTTCAAGTATTGCCTGTTGACAGGCAATAGGACATCCTCTCCAATGAGAGTTTTTTAGACAGAAAGCATTGTCTCCCAGTATCTCTGAAATTTGGTAGGGGCCACACCAAAGCTTATCAAATTTTCCATGCTCCCCTTTTCTATCATGTGGTTTATCCCAATAGAGAACCAAGTCAAAGATTCTAAAGGCTTTCACCTTGGCTCTCCTATCAAACCATCTCTTGATGACACCCTGATGTTTAGTAAATTTTTCTAAGGCTTCATCCCTTTTCTCTTCAAGGTGCAAAAGTTCACCCAAATGGGCCTCACGCTTATCCCCTTCGTTATAGTAAACGTTGATAAATTGCAAAGTGGGGATCTTAAGTTGTATTGGGAATACTGGCTCCAAACCATACACAAGGTGATAAGGAGTTCCTAGAGAGGCCTTATGTCTAGTGCGATCTACCCAAAGAAAAAAATTGAGTTGGGTATGCCAATCCTTGGGGTTCCTCTCTAACAATTTATGAATGACTGTTAAAAGATTCTTATTTGAGGACTTAGCTAAATCGTTTCCTTGTGGGTAGTAATTGGAAGCAAACTTAACAATAATTCCATGATCAAAAGCCCAACTAGAAAATTTTAATGAGGCAAATGTAGGACCATTATCACAAACCAAGGCAAATGGGCAACCAAATCGATTGATAATACCTGATTCTGAAAAATTGATTACCACCTCAGAAGTGCACTGTTTACAAGCAAGAGCTTTAGTCCATCTAGTAAAATAATCAGTTATAGTGAGAATGTACTTGTGGCCTGTAGAGGAAGGTGAATTGATTGGACCAATGAAGTCCAAACCCCACTTTGTAAATGGTTTTACCTCTATGATTGGCTGAAGAGGAAGAGTTGCATACTTTTCCTTACTTGTTGTAGTTTGAAACAAATGGCAGGTCCTCACGTGGTTGTGTGCATCCTTGAATAAAGTGGGCCAGTAACAACCTGCCCTCAAAATTTGATTCATAGTAGCTGGTGTAGAACCATGGCCTGTGCCATATTTGTCATGGAATTCAACCATCACTCTCTTAGCTTCCTCTTTTCTGAGATAGTGAAGGTAAATGCCTTCATGATTCTTCTTGTATAAAATGACCCCTTTCATCATAAAGCTCACTTTTCAAACGTAGAGCTCTTTGCTGCACCGTGTTGAGATGATCAGGACATTGTTGATTTAAGAGATAATAGATAATGTCATCATACCATTCACCTGGGGAAACATCTTGAAGGTGATAGTGTTGGGCTGTGAGATCAAGACCCATTTCAGCCATTGTCTTAGTTAATCCTTGTCCTCTTACTAGTTTTATAGGCTGGATCTCAATATCATACTCTTGTAACATTGTCACCCACTTAGTTCTTCATTCTCCCAATTCGTTTTGCATTAGTAGAAGCTTCATTGCAAGGTCGGGCACTATTGCAAAGACCTTATTCCTCAAGATGTTTTTTTTTGAATTTCTTCACAACTCTAACCAAAGCATAAGCCTGTTTTTCTACACTGGGATATCTCAATTCTGCATCTTTTAAAGGAGCACTCATGAAAGCTATAGGATGCTCATTTCCTTGGTCAAATTTCTGGGTTAACATACTAGCACAAGAGTGATCTGATGCAAAAGAATATATATAAAAAGGTTTGGAGTAATTAGGACTCACCAATACTAGGACAACAACTATTGCTCTCTTGATTTTTGTAAAAGCCTCTTTTTCTTCTGCACTCCACTCAATATTTGCATCCTACTTCGGCATTGCATTCAAGGGTTTAACTATTTTTGCAAATCCAATGATAAACTTCCTAACAAAGTTGATTTTTCCAAAAAATGACTTCATTTCCTTTTTACTTGCAGGGAGCTAGATCTTAAGTATGTCCTCCACTCATTCAGGATCAATAGAAATACCCTTTTCTGAGATAACATGTCCTAACATCTTCCCTTTAGTGACTCCAAAGATACACTTCTTTGGATTAAGTGAAATTCCAAATTCCCTGCACCTTTGGAATGCTTTACACAAGTCTACAATATGATCACCTTGCTTCTTGGAAAAGACTGTTAAATCATCCATATAAATAATGATGCACTTATTGATAATGTCCTTGAAGACAATATCCATAGCCCTCTCGAAAGTTGCTCTAGCATTGATTAGCCCAAAAGGCATTCTCCTGTAAGCAAAAGTCCTCCACTTTGTGGTGAAGGAAGTTTTATGCCTATCCTCATATTGTACCATGACCTGATTATACGTAGAGTAACCACCTAGAAAGGACATCATCTAGGATCCATTAACGATTTGTAGCACTTATCCAGTGATGGGACTAGATAGTTATCCTATTATGATGCATGATTGAGATTTCTAAAATCAACACAAAGCCTAATTTCTCCATTCTTCTTTCTTACCGAGACCAAATTAGCCACCCAAGTTGAATGTCTGACTGGAAATATGATACGAGCAGATAATAACTTTTGTACCTCCTTCTAGATTATGGGTTCCAACATGGCATTGAATAGTCTTTGTCTTTGTTTGAATGGCTTGGTGCCTGGCTTGAGAGGAATGATATGTGTAATAATTGAAGTATCATATGTTCTCAATTCCTCATAACTCCAAGCTATTACATCTTGATATGTATGTAGCACATCAATGATTCATCTCCTTTCCTTTGGAGTACATACCTTGCCAATAAAAACATTTTTAACATTGTATAGAGTCCCCATGTTATAGGTATCACACTGGCTGTTGATGGAATCTTTCTTAGCTTGCCATTCTTGATCTTTTATCCTATGCATATAAAAAATTCTCTCCAATTGCACCATCCCTCTTGGAATAGTGTTGATCTTCAGGTTGATGACTTCTTCTAGGTCCATCTCTGCTTCTTGAGGCTCCACTTCATCAATTATCTGAGAAGTAAACACATCCGAGCTCGTGATAAAATCAATAATGTGCTTGTCATCCTCAAACACCTAAAAATTAGTTACATTATTAGGCATTGATGGCACTGGAGTGTGCTCCACAGTGAACTTCTTCAAGCCTGAAAGTGACAAGGGCTATAATGTACTAGCTGCCTGAGCTAAAGCATTAACAGTTTGGTTCTTGCTACGAGGTATCAATTGAATGTTGAAAGCATCAAACCCCTCAATAAGATCCCATACTCCATGTCTGTAATTAGTCGTTCTTCTATCATGACATGAGTACTATTTTCTAACTTTCCTAACTATCAACTTTGAATCTCCAAACACTTGTAGGATTTTAACCTTCTTTCTTAATGCCATCAATAATCCATGAATCAAAGCTTCGTATTCAGCTACATTATTAGTACAGTGAAATTGGAGTCTATGTGCAACAAAAAAAGGTTTTACCTTTAGGACTGATCAACTTAAACCCAACTCCAACACCTTGCTTTAACTTGGATCCATCAAATCTAAGTGTCCAACAGCCAGCAGCTCTTGATCCTCTTGATCTGTGTTTAGTTTTGCTACTACTGGGAGGCTCCTCAAAAGGAATTAGAATTTTAGCTTTGGGATCATCTTGGATACTTTGAATGCTTATCTTAATAGTTGGGGATGGATTGATGCATCTCTGTATCTTCCCCACTGCTCTGTGGCATAGGCAACATTCCAACTATGAGTTGGAAGCATTATGGAATCTACACCAATTCGGAAGAAGTAACTCCTCGAAATTCATATCTCTACCCAATTGAATTTGATCCTCTATACATTTCTAAATAAACTCTTGAAAATTATCCAACAAGCTAAGTTGGCCATCTTCTTGGTCATCACCTTCCTCTATTGGTTCAACCAATGCTCCAGTGTTGCTGGATTCTGATGCGAGCTCACCAGGTGTGCTTTGCAACATAAATATTTTCTTTGTATCTGACTCTGAAATAGGGGCTGCCAATACATAATTCCCCAAACTAACTTCTGATACTAATATCTCATTTAAAGTGTTTTGGTATTTAGTAATTACATACTTCATTCTAGGTTCCCTTTCAATCCTGATTTGATTTGGTACTCTTTTCTAGGGAAGCCACATACGAGAATGATCGGTTGATACATATCCATTTAGTGCCTTGGTGATATTTCTTCCTAAGATCAAACCATAAGTATCAAGAATATCTTCCACCTGAATATTGATAACTTGTTGAATCCTAGGATTTGATGCAATCTGCATAGGAATCATATTTAATTCTCCCACCACATTCACCTCTGTCTTGTCCAACTGAGTGACTTTCTGTTGAGAGGTTGCAGGAGTAATACCTAGGGCTCTATAGTAAACAAAAAGCATAACATTTGTGGAAGCCCCTAAATCTAGCAAGCAATTGTGTAAGTTCTTCCCAAAGAGGCAAACAAAAATCAGAAAAGGAAGAGTTTCTGTCTTGCCTTGAAATAAACTTAGCTGAGTATTAGCTTGTGCAACCTGAATCCTATCCTTTTCTTTCCCTTTATCTCTAGGCTGTGCTTGGCTTTGATCTTTTGGTGCTTGTGAACTAAAAGTCTTCCCAACTACTTCACTAGCTGCCCTATCTTGATGAACTACATTTTTTTTTAAAAGCTCCTAGAACTGTATTTCTGATAGCAGGAAATCTTAGCCATTCAAAAGTAGAAAGACTTACCTTACCTTTAATTTCTTGAGTTCTTCAGACACATAGTCACCCAACTATTCCATGTTCATATCAGCATGAGCATCCTTGGGATGATTCACCAACCTCTCATTGCCTTCATCAATGTTCTTTCCTTTAGAGGAATCAGACTGTCCTCTTTTTAAAAAATATTGTGTGGGCACATGAGGATAGGATGGATTGTTGCTAGCATTTGGATGAGGTGGAGTAGTGAAGTTATTTAGAGGGATTGATGTAGTAAATGGGCCTCTAGCTTGTGGATTTCTATTTGGCCTGTTCCTCAGATCATATTTTCTTGTAGGTTGTTGGAACATCTACACTTCTTCAATGCTAGTTTCTTCTTCATCCAAGGGACCATTGTCATTCTCAGTGCCCTCATTGAACAATTGTGAAATCTCATCCCCATTGTACACTTGCTTTTCCTTATCATCTTGCTCACTTGAATCTTCTTCTAGCTTATTCTCTTCACTTCATGGGAAGGGAGCATGATTCAACACCATTACTGAGGAATCATAAGGATTGGATGGTACTAACTCCTAATTGTTGGAAGGTTTTTCAACCTCATATTGAAAGATGGATGCAACAGTTTGGAACTCAGGGCAATCTAGCTCAGAATGCTAACTTGTCTTGTAGAGTCTACACCATCAAGATAAAGCTGCCTCTTCTAGATACACACCACTTGGAGGATTTTCTTGATTAGGAGGTTGATCCAATGGAGTAGGGACACCTCCATTGTTCGGCCTTGTGTTCCATGTTCTATTGTACCTAGGTGGTTGTCTCCTTTCAAATCCTTGTCCACCTGTCTGTCCTCTATCAAAATTCTGACCAGACGACTGTTCTTTGTCAAAATTCTGCCCATTTCCCTATGCAATGTCTCAAATCTCTCTATTATAATTGGATTGCATATTCCTCTAAGCAGCTTGGAGTTGACTATTCTAGTTTCTTAGGTACGTTACTTCCATGTTCAGCTTCTTCACTTGTTCAATTAATTCATCCAGCCTCTCTTTGTCAGGATTAATATATGGTGCATGTCCCAAATTGTTCCGAGGGTATCCTGATGCTACTTTTGAACTCATGGACTGGTTTAATACTTCAAAATTTTGCAATTATGTGGGAAAAACAACTTGTTGATGTGGATGAAGAGGCTAATTGACATTCGGTTGAGGATAACTGGTCATTGGTGGAGCTTGATTCATTGGAGGACCCAGATGTGGAACTAAAGGAAATTGTGGCACTAGATTCATAATGGGGGTATGGAGTCAAAGCCTAATTGAGTGCTTGAATCTATCCTAGATGAGCAACAGGCCCTAAAGATGGAAAAGGCCGAGATAAATGCTACCTTAGATTTGTGCTAAGCTTGACTGCCTCTACATAAGCATCAAGTATTTGGAGGATTAGGTCTCCATTTAAGGAAAGTGGCTGTAAGACTATCAAGAGATTCATAATAGACTTCTAGGGTAGTAGCATTATCTACAACATAAGGAGCCTATATCCAAGTATATGCATGATGAAACCTATTATTGAATTACCCTATAGGCTCATTAACCTCTCTTTTAACCCTAGTAAATTGTGAATACAACTCATTAGCACTAATAGGGATCTTAAACTTCTGCATAAATGCATTCTCAAGTTCAATCCAATTGTGAATTGACCCAGAAGGCAGGTGATTGTACCAATAAAAGGAATCTTCTCCTAAGGAATAAGGGAAAATCCTACATGCAACATCTTCATGATTAATCCCTCTATCCCTGAGGCAAGTTTGGGAAATCCTGATGTGCTCCTCTCCAGTCCTATTAGGGTCATTGACATGAAACTTGGAGCAAAAATGTTCAAGATTCTTTGGCATGACATTGTAGTTGTTGAAGGACAAAGGTGATGGGTTGTTTGCCAAGAAATCCATTGGTGGTGGTGGAGGTGGTAAAGGCCAATTAACAACTGGCTTGGGTTGTTGAATGGGAATGGCCTCAGAATCAGATGATGAAGGACTTGATGAAGATGAGGATGATGGAGAGGATGGAAATGGTGGGGAAAATGATGACTCTCCCCTTCTTCTGGTCCTTCTTGACCTATTAGGGGCTTGCAACTCTTGAAAATATTCCTCTCCTGGTGTAGATATGGTTCTTCTTCAAAATATCTCAAGAGAAATTGCAGATAGAAAACTATCCAACTTGCTTATTCAGGCCCTCCTTCTAGTGCCAATCTGTTGATGGTGTTTTCTAAACAACAACTCAAACATAATACAAGTATCCTATCTCTCTTGAAAGGTAGATCTCTATCATCAAGCCTTAAGAGATAACCCTAAGGTCTCTAATGTGAGGTATTGACAAGGCAAAAAAAATAGTGATAAATGTAAAAATGCTGGTAATCACAAGGGACCTTACAAAAAAAATGCTGGAAGCTACAAATTTATTAGATCTTGCAATATAGTGATACTTTTGATCATAAAACCTAACTCATATTTGAAAGAAATAACAAAAGATAAGGGTTTGAAGAGATTTTAAGACTAAACTAATTCCTAAGACCAACAATGCAAAATATTAAACACTCAAAGTGGACCAATCTTTCAAAACCAATTCCTGCTAAACCTAGAATAAACCTGCAATCTCACAGAAACAATGCAATCTTCTAAGGAATTAAAGATTTTTAGATCATGAAGCATTCACCCAGATCAACCTTATTTAACAATTGAAATGAATAAATACCCAAAATTGAACTTAGCACACAAATTTAAGTCCCAGGCTAACTTTACACATCAACTTACAATGAACAAGCTGCTAAAAGTATGGACCAAGGATTGCTCAAACACTTCAAATATTAAATCATCAACACCATTGCATCACATATAAATCTAAAATCTAACATGTAACTAATAATTTCAAAGCAATCTTAAAGATTTGGAATAACAAGAACCATGCAAAGTGAAGCAACACAAGAAAGAGCACCAAAGAACAATGTCTTTACTTATATTGAATCACCCAAGTTTGCAACAATTCATGTATTCTCAGTGTAACAACACTTGCTCTCAGAAAATGCTAACTTTTAACTCAACTACAACTCAACAAGTATGTCTTAACTGATTCTAACCCTTACAAAGGAGGCTTGAGCCTCAATTTATAGAGAATTTTCACTAGGTTGGCCCAATTTTAGGGTTTACATCAATAGGTCGGCTAGGCAAGTCAGCTTAGGAAGTTTTGAATAAAAATAAAATTTTCATTTAATGTTTGAAACTTCATCCAGGTCAGCCTGGGTCCTTCCAAAATATTTCTTTCCTTGCACAAAAATTGAGGTCACCCTCCAACTGTACTGTCACATGATTGGCACAAAATTCTAGGAGGCCACCTGTTGATTATTTTCTCCCTCCTTGCCAACTTCTAATTTATTGGATAATTCTTTGGCATTCTCCAATATTTCTTTCATATACTCTGGATCTATAACTGAAATAAATTTAATTCTAGTTTTATGATTTTTAAATTCCTCCAAATATTGGGGCATTACCTTATTCCATTCAATATGTAACTCATGATATTTGTCTAGTTTTGATATATATATATTGCTGCATCTTCCAAATTTTCCTTTGTAATTGGAGCACTATCAAAAGGAGCATATATCTCATGCCACCATCCCTGCAATCTACCAGTGTTCATATTCTTCTGGCCAAACTTTTTCCTTCCAGTCATTATCTCCAAAAAATTAATGCAACTACTATATATTTCTTTCATTTTTCCTTGCAGTTTCCTTATTTTCTTCAAGGCCTTTGTGAGGAGCTCCTTCCTATAATTCCAAACTTCAATCCACTCCTTTACCCTTCCAATTTCATCACTGGAAAATATATCCAGCTTGGCCAATTCATCCCTAGGTATCTGCAGAATCTTCTTCAACTCATCAACAATTGACTCATTAATCTTGTTACAATCTGCAACAAATTGTGAAGTATGCTCAAGAAAATCAAAAGCATTGGTATAAATCTTAAAATTTTTCTCAATTGCTTCATCCCCTCTTCTACTGACATCCTAAAGCCAGTTATGAGTGCTATGAATAGAGGATTTTAATCTTTTAATTTCTGAAACTGCCTCCTTAGGTAGCAATCCCTTGGAATAGCTCCTTCTCTCCCAACAATTTTTAGAGGCTTCATCTGATGCTATACATATTTATAAACATCATTTAATTGATTTTGTAGCTTTTCCTTCTCCTTTGTCTCCTTACTAGCCTTCTGAGAATGGCCTGTGAGGATTCTTGAAATTCTTCTTTTTCTTGTTCCTTAGTAGTTGGCTCTAAATTGATAGTTTGCACCTTATAGTTAGATGGCCTAACTTCATCTTTGAACTTGTCACCTATAGACATTGCCACATGTATAACCCTGTCATTGAATTCATCTCTTGACATCTTAGAGACTGTCCTATCTATCTTTCTTTGCTTTGGCTGGCCCCATTGTTCAAGTAACTTGTCCTAGCTTGGGGCTTCTTCTTATACAATTATTGACTTCTTGCTGAGTGATTTCTCTAACCATTCAGGAGCTGTAGATTGCTCAGTTGCTATCTCCTTACTGCGACTATCAACCACATTTTCTTCAACATTTCTTTCCATTTCTGGTTGATTTTCTTGCTCTTCCCTATCTTGATGAGGACTATCAACAACTTCCTCCCTGTTCTCCCCTACCTCAAGGTGATCCTCTGGCTCATCAATTGTTACCTTTTCTGGGGACTTAGATGCTTTTCCTTGAACTACTTCAGACTCTATCTTCTTACTTTCTGCTTCAGAGGTGGATTGTTTCATTTCTTGTACAAATTTCCTCCATTCTCCACTTTGAGGAGTAGAAATCTCATCTTCTTCATTTTTTTATTCAAGATCATTGGATATGTTCCCTTCTTCTTGAATTTCTTCCTTAGAAACTTGCACATTTTGATGGGGAGAAGGAATGGGAGAATTATTTCTTGTAGCTTCTCTCTTCTCCATATCATCGCTAGGTTCCTCTTCATCTTCCACTTCTTTCTCTGCAGCCTTCACTCCCTCTACTAGAGAGACCTTATGCCTGGGAGAATTCCTTCTAACATACACCTAGGGCTTTTCCCCTAAACTTTTGAAATCAACAACCTTTGTTGTAGAAGGAGCATCTATAGCAACATCTCCTTTCCTTTCCTTAGTATCCTTTTTCCTTTATGCGATTATTCTTCTTTTCCTCACTAGTTTTGAGGTTTCAACTTCTTGTACATTAGTGCTAACTTGAGGAGCCTTCTTAATTTTAGGAGATGGCTTCTCTCCTTGATTTACTTGTGCTTGGCTCTTGGTTTTCCTTTTAATAGACACTGGTTTATCTGCTTCTTCATGGACCTCTTCCTCATGAGGTGCTACAATATCATCATCTTTATTAACTTCAATTTCTACCTCAGACTGAGACTCCAAGTCTCCCATTAAGTCATAGGTGAATTTCATTCCTTCAACTTCCAGTTCCAACACTTTGTGCTTTACCCACAATCTGGAATACTTTTTCACCGACTGAGTGACTTGATTCAAATCTATTATTTTTTCCTCAGACCAATTGTTTGGAGGAAGAGGACTATTCCTATATGATTCAAAATCATGGCATTGGAGTAGGTCTGCATCATCATCTTGTACCTAATTAGGCACCTCTACAACTCTGTATAATCTGATTGATTTCAAAGGAAACCTTGAGAATATTCTCCTTATGGCCTCAAATTCATCTTGATAGTTGGCCCACTAATCTTCAATATGGTCTTTATGCCTGAAAGTTCTATTGGCTTGCTTCATGGCTTCACCATATGAGTGAAAATTATTCCTGTTGTTGTGAGAATACAACTCAAATTGTGCCATCTCCTTCTCAAAATGTTGAGCGCTTTGAATAGAAGGGAAAGCTTCTAAAGTTCCCATTCTTAGTGGAAATTCTAATCCCAATCCTTTCTTCTTCACCTCCTATTGTAGGATTTCCTCAAAGCCTACCATTTTTCTTGTCAATTCCAGCATTAGAAGTTTGTTGGTTGGATACCTGGGTAGTTTGAGAGGAACAATTGGAGATCCTTGTACTCTGATGTATGTGAACCTTTGGAATTGGATGAACCATTGACCATATTGCTTAATCAAAGCTATAGCATCAGAAGAAACCCTGATATGTAGAGCATCTTGCAACAGTCTTGGAATATACATGAAAAATGCATCATTAGCTCTTATGTAGTTGGATGTTTTGTGTTGTAACTGTCTGTACACATCCTATATTCTATCCTGTCCTATGGTTTCTTTGCAGCTGAGACCCTTGTACTTGGTGTTGTGAGCCAACATGTAGACAAGATACAAGGTCATAGTGAACTTGTTGGTTTCTTGCACACTCCTCAATTGGGCATCGAGATTGTTGCTTATGATTCTTTCCCAATGATAATTCTTGTTATCCACAATTTGTGTAATGGGATGGAACATCCAAGTCTGAAATATGTGAGCTTCTTCCACACCAATGAATCTGTCCAAAAGAGTTATGATATCATGATACTCTAGCTTGAAATCACTTCTGTGCAGTTGTTTGGGTAGCTTTGAGTAGTATGGCTTAGGTTTCAATATCCATCCATTGTTCATGATTTCCAAAGCTCTATTGGGGTCTTTCTCATAAAACTTGATTGCTTCCCCAATGTTGATTTCCTCAGTGAGATTTTAATGAGTGGCAATGTTAAAGACCTTTGCAATGGACTCCTCAGTTAGATTAGCCATGACTTTGCCGTGTGGTCCAATTATGATTCTTGTTCTAGATTCATAGTGCTTTGCACATTCCAAGACCAACTCAAGACATAAGTTGTGTTGCAGGGAATCCTGTTGGTTGTTCCAGTTCAGTGTTAGTAATGATTAGTGCCAATGGAGTGAGAGATTTTCCAAAAATCCTCTACTGATAGTCATTGTAATCCACATGACCCATGTTTGTAACTGCAATCTTGGTCTCTGGCCAAATGCCCTTGAAGTCATACTTCATCCTTTCCTATCTTCTCCTAACTTCCTCTTGAACTAAATCCACCTTTGTCTTGTTGGCCTTGTCAGGGCTCAACTCAGCCTACATCTGTTAAAGAAAATCCAAAATTACCCAAATGCAGATAACACATTATACCGTCATTCATTCAATAAGTTTCGTTAATACAAGTTTAATGACATGATTAAGTGTAAATTACCAATATGAGCTCAAAGTAATAATGAAAGAATGAATCATGCTCAAGTTTAATTCAAATTCAACCATAAATGCCAAATAACTATCATGTACAAGCTCATTCATCATTTGCTCTTGAAATTTGAGACTACCAAAGGAAGGTTAGGTAATCCGAGCAAGCTCATATTTTTCGGAGTTACCTTGTTACACCTGTTTTGGTTTACAATAATGTTGGAATCTTCAACAGAGAGGTCCTTTGAAAAGATTTAGTGCATGCAAGGATTTACTACTTCAAAGTCACATAAATCATTTCCTCAAGGCTCAACTCATCACACATACTGAAGACTTGGAAGTTGAAAGGGTTTAGGTATTTCTCAAGAACTTGGAATCTCTGGGCGAACTGAGACTCATGTAATCTAAGCTTACTTAGAATTATCGAAAGCAGAACCGGGTTCAAAATTTCACTAAGTGTTAGGGTCATTTCCTTCTAACCTCGGGGATTTGGATAAACAAAGGATTCAAAAAATCTGAGGGGGCTTAGATTTTCCACGCAGATTAGGGCTCAGAAAATCTAAGCTGCCTGTGAATTTTTGAGAGTCTTTCTCAATGCCCAAAATGCTGTGTTGAATTTTCAAAATTTTATGAAGGTCTATTATGATCATTTCAACAGCAAAGACGACATAGACTCCTCAAGGTAATCCATATCAATTGAGTTACATAGAATTCCTAAACACCCTTTTATCCCATTCATCGAATACATAGTTCTCATCTAGTGTTCCAAATCGAGTTCAATATAGAGCAACATCCTTTGATTCTATTATCAATCATAAAATGCCGCAAAGAGAAGATACCCCAAATATTTTCATAAACCCCACAATTTCGAATAACCATCAATCATCAAAGTTTTCCGAATGCATGCCAAAAGGAACAAGAAACCCAAATGAAACACCCAAGACAATTACACACAAACTTTTAAAATTGACATCCATAACAAAACCCCCCCTGGGAAGAATTTTTCTAAATGTAAATTAGGGCACATCAATACAAAATGAGCTCAATCAAAAACAAAGGGGGAAACCCTACCTTGAAATGACGCACGAGGAAAGAGGGTGCAATGGAAGTCTCTCAAGAATCCTGTGATGATCATGCAAACAACATGACCTTGACTATAGAGCTCAATCGAAATGCACGATGGAAAATATTTCTATTCAAAATCAAGCATTCACCAAGCAAAATGACTCAAATGACACCTTAACATCCCTTTTTGACCTTTTAAACTCATTAATTGTGAGCAATAAATGATTGTATGTGCATCTGAAGGAATCTCATAAATTTGATGAAGGCTTGGATTCGAGTAATCTGAGGTAGCTCAGATTACCTGGCTGGATTAAGGTTCGGATAATTTGAGGTACATTGAAATTACCGAACTTTTTCCATACTTAGCCAATTTTGCCCCAATTTCAATTTTTTGAGCAAGGGTCAATCTCAAGGAGCTAGACAATCACATAAAGTTGCGAAATGACATCTTAAATGCAGATTTATCATTAAGCACATGGGAAAAACAAGAATAAGACTAAGAGACTTATCTCTCAAGGGGATGAAGTTAGGACTCTACTAAAACAAAGAAACAAACAAAGCAAGCAAAGAGGGTCCTTGCTTTCAGCAGGGCATGTGTGTGAAAACTGCAAACAGGAAGAAGACTTACTACTATCCTTATTTTGAAAAATAAGAGGCAACCACTCAATAGATACTTGCATAAAAGTTTCTATTTTTTCTGACTCTTCCTTTATAATAGAATATCCCTTACAGAGAGGCATTGAGTTACCCCACTTGCCATGAATATATAAAGATCCCCACTTAGTTGTATACTCAACATAACTGGATGGAACAACACCAGGTATACATGAAAGCTCCTAATATGCTAGTGGACTAAATTCATTATTGTAAAGCACATTAGTATCCTGTATGTTCAACATACAATCCATAGGCCCATGAATAAATAAGTGTGGTTGATAGTTGGCATAAATAGTTAACAACACAACTTTTTCCTTGGTTGCATCATGACTCCATTCTTGACTAGCTTGTTGAAGAAGAGGTGATGTGAATGCAAATAGGAATGCCACTTCAAGGCCATTAGAATCCATACGAACAATCATTTCCATTGCACTCTTTGAATTGTTTAGGAGACTTGTAGGAGGGGTTTCCTCTTTTTCATCCATCAAATACTCATTTCTACATGTTTCTTGTGTCTCTTTTTGTTCTCTCTGAGTACAACAAGAGCCAAGATAATTAACATCTAAACCCCTAACTGCTGCAAAAAATACTCTTGAAATAAATTTGTGTACTATGACCAATACACGTGTAATAAAACTAGCTTCAGGGTAAACTATAGGAGTGAATGCATTGAAGGAAACCTTGTAGGTAGAAAGGAAACCATCATTTCCACCCTTGTATTTCATGAGGTCATCAATTTTGTTGTACTCTGGAAATGAGGAAATGCCAGAAACCCATGACTTAGTTCCCATTGTTCTTGGCATATGATGTTTCTTTGTAATTGAAGTCCCAAAACATTCATTGGAAGTTGCTTTCCCAAATTAAAAATTGTTGCGTTGGCTCCTTTTTCTTCATACACCTGTTGATTTTTTTCTAGAGAATGATTAGAAAACTTTAGAGGACTAAAATTTACAGACTTGTATCTAACAAAAATTGAGCTGTAGACATCATATTTTTGCAAGCTATTCGAAGCAACTTGTTGGATAATAGTCGAAAGACTTCCCAACTTGCATAAATCTTGTCTTCCTAGTTCAATTTTCTTTAAGATCTTCTCCAACTCTGGCTCATTGACATCCATTAGAGAAAATAAAGCCAATAGTGGTTGCTTACACAACACATAGTGTATATATGTCTTCCAATACCCCAAACCTATCAACAACATCTAGTAGTCCCCTTATTATCGTAGACCTTAGTCTTATCATAGTTATGTTATCATATTGCACATGATAAGTGGTATGCATTTCCTTTTCACTACAAAAATGGTAATTGGCAGGGGCTTCTCATTCTCTAATTATGATTGGAAAAAATCCAAGATGAATACCCAAAACTTGGAGATTTGGAAATCTTTGCTTAATGAATTTCAATTTATCAATTACATTATATTTCTCATGTTTACCTATCATGTCATTTTGACAAAGCACAATTACAACTGCCAAGAAAGAACTGCCTGGGTCCCATGCTTTATGTCTATTACTCTCCATGTTCAACCATTTGTGAGAAGGATCTTGAAGTGATGTTAGTGTTGATTCCAACAATCTCAAAAGACCTGGTCCAAAGGATACAACATTTAATTTATCTGATATTGTAAAGCATCTAGGTATCATGTTATCAAGACTAGTATTGCATGTAGGGGCCAACAACTTATGTGTTTGAAAGTTATTATTTATTTCCTCATCTGTAAACTGAATACTACTATCATTGAGTTCTTGAAAGTCATTCCAATCCTTAGAAACAAAATTGTGAAATGATGCATTCCTTGTAAGACATTGGACTAGTGAAGTAATTGATAATTTTCCTACAATACATGTGTTTTTTTCTCATGGAATTGCTAAAATGATTCTTTATATCTGTATTTACATATGGGAAAATATTGTCTTGTTTAAGGCCTTATGAAATCAAAGCATTATTAATTTATTCTTTCCTTACTTTTCCAACTAATACACAAGAGGAAAGATAAGAGCTTTCTTGTAAATTAGGGTCCTTTGAAAAGGCAACATTGATTTTCTTTACATTAGTGGCCTCACAAAGATCATGAATATATTCAAAATCTAATGCATCATTTGATACATCACAAGCATGATAATTGGTATTTGAGATATTTGAGTCATTTTCCTCATCTCCAAATTTATGAACAGTAGTTACATGCATGGCAAAGAAATCATCCAGATTATGAAGTCTACCACTCTAGTGTGGTCTATACTTCATCCTAATATCCTTGTAGTCATGGAGAGATATTTTTCTTTGAAAATCAACACCTGATTACTTTCGATCTTATAAAATTTGACCCTGAATTCCTACTATGCGAGTTCATTATTAATTTGAAGGTTATTACTTGGAGGAAATTTAAGTGTTATAGGTTTAGAGTTGGCTGTCACAGTCTTAGAACATTGATTTGCAACCTTGTTGATCACATAATCATCCCTATGTCCATAAATTCTTTCTTGTCCATTGTTCCCATTAGAATGTTGGGTCATTAAGGCACACAATTGAGCTATATTTTGCTGTAATTCACTTTGACCTCTAGCAAGATCATTTAAAATCCTCTTGTGTTTTGTTTCATGTAGTCTTTATATTCTCTATGACCCATAATTGCTTCCACACTTTAACACCCGTAAACTGATTGTTCACACATGACCCTCCAAGATGACATGATACACTGCTCTGATACCACTGAAATGTGCTACCCTATTTCAAAACCTTTCACTCCTAATTTTTTTCCTTACAAGTTTGAATTAGTACATTTTCCCCTTGTTGATTCCAACCAATTGTTGAGTTCTTTGCCTAGTTTCAAAATTGAATTTTTAATAATGGTTTTCTGTTTGAATGACATATTGAAACTAACAATATAAAGTATTACAAACTTCACAAAGACCTGATTATTACAAATAAAATTTAGAGCACCATAAGTAAAATACTAAGACCTTCCCTAAAGTTAGAATTTGTATTCAGATATTCATTATGGCAGTTGTAATGTGGCTCCAACTAGGGGCTCAATAGACTTCCTAGTCTCCAATGGCTACTCAGTTTGCACAAGAACCTCCAAAGCTATCTCAAATTTATGAAAAAATTGTTGCAACCAATAATGTTTGATTAATTGCTACTCTTTAGTTTCCTTGAACAATGTCGATCAACTATAGTGACTTGTTCTATCATACATTAATGAAATTGAATAGTCAACTTGAATATTATGTACTTTGTCTTGACATTCAATACTTGTGGAATTGGAATCATAACATCATATCACCCAAAAGAAGGAACCCAAACTTGATATCGCATACAATCCAAAATTTTCAATTCTCTTTCCTGAACATGTAATAAGGGTATGACTGCCTACATAGGTATGACTTGATTATTTAATTTCAACTTCCAAAAATCAAAATTTTAAAGCACAAACACAATTGAATTATTAAAAGATTGATTATTGATCAATGCCCACAACTAAACTTTGTTCCCATTTGCATTTAACAACAATTCATGGAGTCCGGTCTGCTAATATTGTATGAATAGTTGAAACGTATATCTTCATTCAAAAATAAATTCTTCACAACAATGTTTGCTTACTATTCTCAAAAATAGTTTTCAGGTGATAAGAATTCATTATGTAGAATACCCAGAATTATTTTTAACTCCCATTAAAGTTTACAACCAAACAAAGTTGTATGACTTGCACATGTACGGACTGGTTTGAAATGTACATGTGACCAATGACATAGTATGTTAAATACACTTGATCCATATGGATTCAAAGAATATTTAATCCACTAAGCATCAATCCCAATAAGATATTCAATGTAAATAAAAACAAAGAAGCCATTAAAACTAACATTCTACGACATGAAAGCTTGATAAACATCTATTTTAAGACATTGAATCTTATCCTATTGGGGGAGTGATGTTGCATTGATGTGAAATGAAAATCCTTTTCCAATCCCTTGGATAATATGTTGCCTTTCCAATTTATTTTATTGATTAAAATTGATGGAAACTGATGAAAAAGATGAATGAAAGCATGATAACAACTAAATTAACATGATGAAAGCTAAGCTGTTTGATGTAAGTGTATGAAAATATATTCTAAATGTATAAAAGATTTAAAGATGCAATTCCTAATTCCAAAATATGCTAAATGGATGCAACTAGGTTACCATGGAAGCCATTAAGGGATGCTAAGCTAATTGTGCATAAAACTAATCTAAAATGTTTTTGAACATTAAACATGGATGCAAATGAGAGTGATTTTCAATAGCATAAGTTTTCTCTAAAAAGGTGGATTCCTATTCAATAGATGCAAGGTCTATTTATAGAATAGGTAAAAAGAAACTGATGGTTAAGATTGAAAGAATCAATCAATGGTCAGGATGGAAGGAAGATGGAGGCATGGATCATGGATTCCCATCAAGGGTTGAGAATTTAGGTTGATATTTAATCAAAGACTCACAATCATGCAAAGAAGCACATTATTAAAACTTGCTCAAGAAGTTTGTTGAAAGTTTGTTACAAAGAGGAATATTCCCTTTTTTGAATGAGTGAAAAGGGAGAATATTCTCATGAGGAAAATTATCATTTAGTTAATTACAACCAAATTTTAATGTGCAAAGGGGAAGGAACATTCTATGAGAATATTCCCTTTTGGAGGAATGTACAAAGGAGGAATATTCTCAAGGAATATTCCCTTGCAAGTGGGAGAGATAGAATTAATTAATAATTTGATAATTAAAACAAAGTTTGAATTATGCCAATTAGGGGAATTTAAAATATCCATTAAATAATTACCTTATTTAATGAAAAGGGATCAAAATGACATTTAATTAAATAATTAACATTATTTAATTTAAATGAGAGGACTTAGGGTGTTAAAATTGAATATTTTGATTTATCCAATTTAACAAGATGAAAGGTTAGCATGAAGGGGGGAAGAATTAATCTAATTAGATTAATCAGATTAATAGATGAAAAAAAGAGGCATTTGATTAAATGACTAGGTTAATTTATCAAAAAAGTGAAAAGAGGATGAATCTTAGATGAAATGATGTTAGTATATCATATTCAAGTGTGCATATCATTCAGGACATTTTTAAGTGTCTACATTTTTCCCCTCTTTGAAGCAAGGTACCTGTTACATTGGTTTAAAGATTGACATTTTTTGGATTAAAACTATTGCTCAAATTAAAAAAATAAAAAAATTCCTAATTTTTGGATGCCCCACTATTTCCCTAGCAAAAGGAATTAGGTTGGTACCCTGCCTCGAAGAGATCGGGCAAAAAATTTGAATTTTGGGTTGATATCTCAATAAAGATGAAACATTGATTCAGTTCAAAGAGGACTCGAACACTTAGATGTCCAATGTAGATAAATTTGATGATGTATAGAAAGTCATTGGCCATGAGTAGCCTCATGTATATTTTGATATATCACACAGATTCAATACTTGGATAGAAATGTTAGTAAAGATAGAAGAATAAGAAGAATAAGATGGATGGATTAACCATTGATTTTGAGATTGATTCAGAAGTCCAACAAGTCCATGACTCATCAAGACTTGATTAGATTATGGTGATGAGATGGATGATTTTCCCATATCTGGGATTGGGACTCTTTGTCATTTCTTATTTTTGATATAACACATAGACACGATGCATCATGGTATTGATAATCAGGATGCCGTTGTATCTAGTCTGATGGAATTTGACTTTGTAAACAAATAGGATAGTTCATGTTCACACCTTGACATACCAAAACCTCTTCGGAATGTAGTTTAGTAGTTCATAATATATCAGACCAAAGCATACATGATAGTCAACAACCTACTCCAAACAACCTCCCTACACACAACTAAGCAAGTATGCGCCAAAATTATTTTACAAGAATATCGATAAGCACATAAAATGAAAGATAATGATCGATGCCCCATTCCTTTCTCTCTAAATCATTTAGACATCATTGAGAGGTCCTTAGAATGGGTCAATAAGATAAATCATAAGAAAGGATCAAAGAAAAATAGTCAATGCTATCTACATCTCATGCCAATTTAATATAGCTAAGGTGGTTTTTGATGTTGATGTCCATTGTTGGAAGGATGCATCCTAGGACATGTTTTATTAGGTGTTTTGATTAGGACTAGGTGTGTGATAGGCTATTGATACAAACTCTGCTGACTCATTTACCTATGATCTAGACTTCAGATTTTGACACTTAGTGTTTTCACTTTTTGACTTGCAACACTTGTTTTCTACTTGTTTTACCAAAGTTTGAAGATGACAATTGATTTATTATGGCTGAAGTTTATTACAGGTGGAAGCAAAATGGGATGGATAGTTTTGGGATTTTCTAGAATATTTCAATGTTTTTGGTATTTTGAGAAATGTTTTGAGGCTATTTTGATCTTTTTGAAAGTTTATGTGATTTTTTTTGGTTTTTTTGATTATTTGAGGCTATTTAGGATTTTTTCAAGGTTTTCAAATGTTTTGGGATTTTCAATTTTCAAATATTTTTGGATTTTTGGAGTTCCCAAATGTTTCTGGATTTTTCTAAGTTTTCAAATGTTTAGTGGTTTTTTGAGATTTGACCAAGACCTAACCTAAAAGACTATCCTAGGGGCCTCAGGGGCTTATCAAAGATAAGCCTTGCCTACGTTATACACGTAGAGACCATGTAGTTTGATTGACTCTGACTTGTTAATTAATGAGAAATGAACAAATGATGGATTGTTAGTTTATTATGATGGACTCCTAAAGGACCGACCTAGGGTGTCTCGAGGGCACATCAATGATGGCCTTGCCTACGTTCAATCTCAGAGACTCATAGTTCAACATGGTTCTATTTTTGGATTTTTGATGTTTTGATCTTTTTAGGGATTTTGATATGTTTTGGATGTTTTGGATTTTGACTTTACAATTTTCAAATGTTTTTGGATTTTAGCTGTACAGGATTTTACTACTTTTGGATTTTTTGATTATGCAAGTGTTTTTGGGATTTTTGATATGATAACCTTAAGATATACAAGAACCCAATTCGATGCAGAACAAATTTCCCCCAGTGTTATGCAATAGACTACCTCGATATAGGCAGGATAAACTAATCTTGAAATATGCCAAGTAGTACTAAGGGGGATATGACACTTCACAATACCAAGATATGATACAAATGCATGGGTGATGGAAATAAATAGGATGAATGATGCAATGGATGAATGTGATGCAAAGAATGATAAGCCAAAAGAGCCAAAGATAGATGAAGGTGCTTTATTTATGCAAGGCGCTTGTTTGCCAGGTTTTCACCAAGGTACTTGCCCAAAGTACCACTGAAGTGGTTTTCACTAGAGGACATTTGTTTTCTTTACCTTTTTCAATCCTTTTTCTTATCTTTTGGATTTTTGATCATTTTTTTTATTTGTTTGTATTTTTCAGATTTACACCCTTCAAGGCTAGGCATAAAACTTCTTAAGATGTAGACTATTGATTGGCTCCTGCAAGGGTTCACCTTTAGGTGTTAATAGCTGGTACGCTCCTGATCCATAGCTTGTTGTGACAATAAATGGGCCTAACTAGTTAGGCTCAAACTTTCCTTTACCGTCCTGATCTGGAATATTCTTCTGATTTTGCTTAAGGACAAGATCCCCTACCTGGAAAGATCGACTCTTGATCTTCTTGTTATAGCTTTTTTTTAGTTAGTTTTGGTATGCTTGCAAGTGATTAAGGGCATCAGGACCAACAATTACACATGCAAATTTGGATTCAATGATTTTGAAAGCTTGTACAAGAAGTTGTTCTACCAAGAATTCACATTGAAGAATGTTGTGTGGCATATCTAACAATGATCTAATTTTTACCATAGCATCTATTACTTAGTTGTTCATGCAAGGAATCTTCTCAAAATTTATCTAATGAAAAGGTCCTTAAGACTTTCTACCATATTCTTATAAGGAGTGAGTTTATCATCCTTGGTTTGGTAGTCATCATTGACTTGGTTGATAACCAGCTGTGAGTCTCCATAGACTTTCAACTCTTGTATTTTCCATTGGACTACTATCCTTAACCCCGTTATTAGAGATTCATACTCAACAATATTATTAGTGCATGGAAATGATAGCTAGTATGAATTTGGAATACAATCACCTTGAGGGGTGATAAAGAGAATACCTGCCCCTAATCCATGTTGGGTGAATGATCCATAAAAGTAAATTTTCCATTGATTTTTTGTATTGACAAGGAACATTGATTCATCAGGAAATTCAGATACCAAAGGATTCTCTGCATAGATAGGTGCTTCTTCCAGTTGACCTGTGATCACTTGTCCTTTGATTTCATCGCGCTCCATGTAATCTATGTCAAATTTAGTCAAGATCATTACCCATTTGGCCATTCTCCCAGTGAGAGTTGCTTTAGATAACAAATATTTTAAAGGGTCAATCTTGGTAATAAGTTTGATTTGGTGTGAGAGCATGTAATGTCTAAATTTTTGGGAGGAAAAGACCACTACTAAGCATGCCTTCTCAATGGAGAAGTAATTCATTTCATACCCTACCAAGGTCCTACTAATGTAATAAATAGCTCTTTCCTTTCCATTTTCATCACGTTGTGCTAGAAGAGCACCTAGCGCCGCTAATGTTGCTGAGATATATAGGATCAATGGTTTGTTTGGTATTGGCAGCATGAGCACTAGAGGTGTCAATATGTAGTCCTTGATTTGTTGGAAGGCTTTATCACACTTCTCATCCCACTTATAAGTTATTCCTTTATGTAGGATGGATCTTGTTTGATAATTGCACTATGAATCTTCTAATGGATTGCAATCTTCCTTGTAACCTCTCATTTGCTTCAGTGTTTGTGGGGCTTCCATGTCTAATATTGTTTTCACCTTTTCTGGATCAATTTCTATCCATCTTTGTGACACAATGTAGCCAAGAAGCTTCCTTGATGTAACCCCAAAGACACACTTTTTTCAAGTTTATCTGTACATTATATCCTTCAAGTTTGTCAAAGATGGATCCCAATACCTCTATGTGCTCACTTCTTTTCTTTGACTTAGCCAAAATATCATCCACATAATCTTCAACTATTTTATGGGTCATTGCTCTTTGATAGGTTGCTCCTACATTCTTCAACCCAAATGGTATCATGTTCCAACAATATGTTCCCCATGGATAAGTGAATGTAGTTTTGTGCTGATCCTCCTTGGCGATCATGATTTTGTTTTAGCCTGAAAAACTATCCATGAGTGATAGCATTTCGTGTCCAACTATTAAATCAATGATGATGTTGATGTTAGGAAGAGGGAAATCATCCTTTGGACATGCCTTATTTAAGTCTCTGAAATCCGTGCATATTCTGATACCCCTAGTGGGTTTGGAGACTAGTACTAGGTTGGAAACCCACTCAGGATAGTCAATTGGTTGGATAAATTTGACGTGAAGGAGTTTTTGTAACTCAAGTTTCACCAAGAGTGCTATTTGAGGGTGCATTTTCCTTAATTTTTGCTTCATTGGTTTGGCTTTGGGATAGACTGCTAAATGATGCACAACCACTTTTGGATCGAGCCCTAAAATATCTATGTATGACCATGCAAAGTTTTTTTCTTGACTCTTTCAAGAGTGCTACTAGGTTTTTCTATTCTTCATTCAACAAGGATTCAGCATAAAAGGTGATCTTAGGAGCATCTTATGTTCTTACATTCACTGGGGTGGCTTTCGACCTGCTAGCACTACTGATTTCTTGGGATGCATTTCACTAAGGGGGAGATTGAATCCTTCATCCTTGGGTGCCTCAGGGAGGTTTTCACCCTCAGATATGTCCTTTCTTTTTACTATTTTAGGATCAAAAAGCACCACAGTGTGGTTTTCACTCAAGGATCCACATGTTATTTTCATGTCATCCATTTTGCGACTAAAGGATTCAATCATCTCCCCATAGTACACCTATGTGTCAAGCTCCATATCATAACCTGCTTTGTGATCCCTATATGGTATGTTGTTGTAGAGTCCCATGAATTCTGAGTTCGCTTCATTGTTTTCAAATAAATCTAGAATTGGTGGTCCTTGTTGGTCCCAATTGATGAGTTGGGGGTATACTAGGCTCATTGCAATGGTTTGGTCATTTGAGGTGAAAGAGGTTGGGGATATCATAAAGAGAGAGTTATTCTCAAATAGGTCATCAACATCAAGAGGGGAGTCATCTAGGGTAGTGTCACGTGATGTGGGTAACCAAGAGGAAGCCTCAACCCTTTTACCAGAAGTACCTTTTCCAATAAGGGTAACCTTGCTAGTAGTACATCTTAGGCTGAGATTCTTTGGACGTTTCTCAGAAATGATGGGTTCTAGAAAACTATTGTCATTTTTCCCTAGTTTCTCATTCTTATTGTACCCCTTCTCCTTCATTAGCTCCAAGAATTTGTTGTCTTCTTACATGGGTAGAATATGTATAGGTTGGTCATCTTGATACTATAGTTTAGATATGTATTCCTAATTGACATCCTCTTTATTCAAGTCCCCCCACTTGGTGAAGGTGGTAAATGAAAGTTTTAATGTTTCATTCACTTTGTTGATAGGTGTGGGTTTTTCATGAGATTTGGGGGAAAGAGGTAACTCAACCAACACACAAGTGTCATTCTTTAGTTTGTAATCTCCACAACCTTGATTACTACTTTGATGTCAAGGATATTTTGTACAATGGGTGTTTTCATTTCTGAGGTAGATGCAAAGGATGATGGGTCAACAAATGAGGAGGGTGTAGGCCCTTCATCATTTTTTAGGGATTTGGGGTATCTTGTAAAACTTGGCCTCAAGGTTCTTGCAGAAATAGAAAGGCTTAGGATCTCCAGGGGTGGTAACTTCACCTTCCTCAAAAGGAAACTTTACACATTGGTGATAGGTCAAAGCTACCTCTTTTAGGGCATGGATCCATGGTCGACCAAGAAAGATATTGTAGGGGAGATCAAGTTCTAACACTTGGCATGTAGTCTCAACAATGACTAGTCCGACTTGGATGGGTAGCATGATGATGCCTTGCAATACCCGTTCTTGATCGTTGTATGCTCTAATGGTTCTACTCTTTGTTTTCTCAATAGCATCCTTTGAATAACCCAAGTTATTGACCAACTAAAGGGTGCAAATGTTCAAACTAGCACCTCCATCTACTAGGACTCTTTTAACCTTGTTCTTATGAACAATGACCTCAAGGTGTAAAGCATGATTATGAGATGGTTGTGATGGTAGGTCTTGTTTCGAGAAGGTGAGAAGACGAGGGATAGTGATATGCCCTACCATAGTTTAAAACTGCTCTCTATCCATATCCTCAAGGATGAATGACATAGATAAAGCTTTCTCTAATATCTCCCTATATGCAGGGGATAGCCTCAATACTTCTAGAATAGAAATTTGTGCGAGGGTCTTCTTGAGCTGATCTAGGAGACTGTATTTTCCAGGATTTGATGTTGGCAATGTAGGTTGTGCCCTAAATTGTGATGAACCTCCTTGGATGGTAATATTGCCATGTCATGTGGTGACTCCACACTCCACACTAGGTCCTTTGATGGTGATGATGGTTACAAAATTATTGTAAGAGGTGACCACATTGGAGTAGACATGCTACACATTGGTGTAATCCTTCCCTTTTCGATTGTTGTTTCCTTTGTCATGATTCGGTAATGGGTTCTTGAATATTTTAAGATCATTTTTTTTCTGCTGGCACCTCAATAGATATATATCCATTCTCGATAAGGTCTTGGATGAAATTTTTCAGTCTCATGCAGTTCAATGTTTTATGTCCTTTGATTTTGTGAAAGTCACAAAGATCCTTTTCATTGTACCAAGGTGGCTTGTCTTGTGGTTCTTGGTAGTTTTCAAAATTTGGAAGCGTAATGAAGTTTGACTCTACCAATTTCTGCATGATTGTTTCAATGGGTTCTACCAACTAGTTGTATTTTTGTTTTGGGTAGTTGTTCCTGTTGGGGGTTTGTCTCTGTTGAGTTTCAGTGTTATTGATTTGATTATTCTGGGGTGATGGTGTGGTTTGTTGTATGGTTGGTTGAGCGTTGGTTTTTTTATTGGTGTTTGGTCTAGGAGGACTTAGGACCACTTTAGCATCTACAATGCCATCATTTTTCACATTCTTGTTTGTAGCCCAAATGTGGGGTTTGTTATTCAAATTGGTTGATGGACGGTTGCATCTATATGCTTGTGTAGTTCCTTGTGAGTTTAGGGCTCTCTCAATGTTGAGGACCCTAGGGATAAGCTCTTCAAAAGTGATGATGCATTGCATTTTCAAGTGGAAGGATAGATCTAGATCAACATTCAAAATGATAATTCCCACTTGTTGTTTATCAAGAATAGGCCACATGCTCTTACTAGCTCTTGCCTCCATCGTTGTAAGAAATTGGTGAAATATTTACCTTTGTTCTACTTAAGAGTGTACAACTCTTCTAAGCTTACATGCATGCCAATATTAAAGGAGAAGTGATCTATGAATTTATCAATGATTTCTTGGAATGTTTTTATACTTGGAGGTAACTATGAGAACCAATCAATGGTTGGTCCAATCATGCTCCATAAACATGACATTGAATTCTTTGACGTGATCCACATGGTTTCCCCTCCCTTTGTATTTATCAAATTTAGAAACTTCAAAATTGAGAGGGAAAGGTACCATTGCGATGTTTCTATTGAATTGATATGGACTTAAGTTATGTTGTGTATGGGGCTTCTTTATTTTTCCCATTTGGATTTCCTGCATTTGTTGTGTCAGCACCTTGAGTTGTGATCGTCTTGTGGGTTCGGTGGAGGAACATATGTTGCATATTGAGAGATGGTGGATGGATTGTATGTGGGATTTTGATATGATGGAATGTTGTAGGGTGTATATTGGGGGTGTTTGATATTGTGAAGGTGAAGGTGGTAGATATGTATATGTTCCCAATGCATTTAGATTGACAATGTTTTGTTGAGGGTTATAGTATAAACCTTCTTGTTGTTGTTGTGCGAGGAATTGTTGTTGTTGGGAATATTGCTGGGAAAGTAATGCTTGTTTTTGGGCTTGTTGTTGTGTGACCAAGGCTACTTGTTGGGCTTGCTATTGTTGTTGTGCCACTAGGCCTACTTGTTGTGCTTACTATTGTTGTTGTGTTGCTAAGGCTGCTTGTTGTGCTTACTGTTGTTGTTATGGTGCTAGGGCTGCTTGGTGTGCTTGCTGCTATTATTGTGTTGGTGATGCAAGAGCATCTACCAAACACAATAATTCATTTACAGTACTTCTAACCCAAACTCAAATTGAGAAGATCAAATTGAACAAATACCATTTTTTCACTTCACCTTTCACCAATTTCATTTGATTCTTCTTTTCTAAAAAACTACAAGACAACAGGTCAGTATTCTAAATTCACCAAAAACATATTCCAAACCATTATTAGCATCAAATTGACTGAACTTAACACAAAAACCTGATAAGAAACCATGAACCATTCAACACTACATTGTTCACCAAATTTCTCTATATGACAACTTGTTCCTCAATACCATAAGACATCAATCAAACTCTCTTGCTTTAGAACCTTCTACCAATCATTAAAGGCTATTCAATCATCATATTTTTGGTTGAAAACAAACCATTTTTCATTCACAAAACACTAAACCAACAGATTTCATATCTTTGTAGTCAAGATTCCATTTTACAATTAAGATTCACGATTGCCCAAGACCTCAAATTTCAAAAATTTACTTTCCAAACCTTAACCAATCATAGAGACATCTATAATAACTTCAAAAAGATAGTTTCTAGCCATTAATAACCATTCTTTTCATTGTTTTATCCAATTCTCTATTTTTAGCAGTCAAACCACCTTTCTCCTCAGAGTTCATCTTGCTCAAACATCCAAAAACAACATATTTTCCTTCAAAACCCTTTCCAAACATTTAGACACCTTTTACAACATCAATAAGATAGGATTAAATCAAACTCTAACATTCAAATCACTATTTTATAAGAATATTAGTTTCTTGCATTCAAAGGCCACATTTCTTGTAGCACCACCACATACTCAAAATGGGTATATCAAGAAAACCTTAATGAAACCCCATAAGCCATTCATTGTTCTAGGGACCCATTTTTTCCAAGTTTAACATATCACAAAATAAAATACACTTGTTTTGTAACAAACATCAGGAAACTAGACTGAACACTAAAATAAGCCTCTAATTAGGCCAAAATTACAAAGGAGCTACCACAATAACAACTCCAAACCACCAAATAACTTGAAATAGTCTTCATTAATGTTACAAAACTTAGGATTTAACCATTTTTAAGAATTGGAAATCCCACCAAAGCATTAAATAACAAAACCCTTGCTTATAGGCCTAATATGCTTTGAAGTGTGAGGGTTTTAAGGAAATATATATTCCAAACCTTATTCCGAAACTATAAGGATCTTTCAAAACTATAGGGATATTTTTAAACTATAGGGATCTTTCTCCAACCTATTTGAATACCTTTTCAATAGATTCCACTTTGAAACCATCATATTTCATGATAGAACTCAAAATTTCATGGAGGACAACAACCAGACTTTGCATCTCAACTTTCCCTACCCCTGTTCAACACACACAATATTAAAAACATACTAAACACACCCTAAAATATCCATCCCACCATTCTACTAACCCTACAATGGTGGGATGGAAGATATAAACCCTACAAAACTCTTAAACCTTTGACTGGGTTTTCAGACAAATCACAAAAAATTAGCATTTAAGTCCAATGGAATATTTTCCAAACTACTTTAATGGATTGATAATACCAAACACTAATTAAAAATATAAATATATGGCATCTAGACTACTGTATAATCCGTACTAGGATTGATAAAAGAGAGAAAACTCAAAAAATTGGAAAATAGGGAACTTTATTACCAAAATTTGTTTCAAGAATACAAGGTACTACCATTTCTCACCCTCCCAAGGCTTAAATAGATGCTTACATAATGTAGAACAATTTCCTCTTCATCTTCAAATATTTAACTACCTCTTACAACGAGATGACTTTTCATATTCTTGTCATTTTGTGCACTTTTACATTTTTACATCTTTTGCATTTTTTGACATTTTTTTTGCAAACTTTCATTTTTTGACCTCCTAGACACGTATAATGTCTGAATTACAATTGAATGGGCCCTCACATGGCCATTTACAATGATTTACATCTAAAAATTCAAATTTTGCAAAAAAAAATGTTTGATGGAGACATAAAAGCATAAGGTACTCCTACACCAGTTGGTAGGGCTACTTGTTGTTTTTGTTGTTGTTGTGCTACTAGGGTTGCTTTCTATTGTATGACTTGCTGATATGCATGTTGTGGTTGTTGCAAGGCTAGAGCATGCACTTGCAATGTAGGATCATTTGGTTATTGGGACATTTGCGATGGGTTTTTGGTGTTTATGTTTTGAGTGGGTTGTGGGTTGATGACAAATGGTTGTTGGTTGCCTTGTTTTAACATTCCTTTTAGAATGGTGGATTGGGATAGAGGAATGCAAGTTTGAGGTTCCATTTGATTTTGCATGACATGGGGACCAATGGTAGAGATGATGGTGCCATTTGATATTGTGATGTTAATGGCACATTAGGACCTTGTGGCATATGCTTTAAAGGGCTCCCTTGACCGATGTGTTGGGGGTTCCCTTGTGTTTGAGGTGGGATCAAAGTATTACTTTGGTAGAGGGGGTTTGTGACCAAGGTGGTATTTTTATTTGGGTTGGTGATGGATGGGATAGATGTGTTTTGGGAAACCGATGGGTTTGATGTATCAATGGGGGGATTAGATGAAGATGGCCCTTGTTGCATTAAGGGTTGATTTTATGTAAGGGTGTTAGCTTTCCCTTGTTGGTCTACGTGAGATACTTGGTCCACACTACCTTGTGCGATATTGGGCACACTTGTGGTACTCGTGGGGATGGATGAAGATGATTGTCCTTGAAATGTTGAGGTTGTCATGGAGTGATGTATTGTAAGTGGTTTATGTGGATGTAGGGGATGTTCAAAAATGGGAGGTGTTGGATGCTATGATTGTGCTGTTGATATGTGGTTGTCATTGATGTCAACACTATTAGCATTTGATGTATTGAAAGCTTTATATGTTGATGATATTGAGAAAATTGTTAAAGAAAGTGTTACATGTTCCCAGTGGAACTGTGAAGGTCATGAAGGTGTCTTGTTTTGTACATTGAAGATCAATTGTTGTGGAATAAAGGGTTTTTTGCTGAGTGTATCTAGTTCATCCATCAGAATTTTTAGAGGTCTGCATGAAGATTTGTTTGAGTTATGAAGATCTTTGTTCTGACAGTATTTCTGTGGGTTTTTTCAGTGTTCTTGATTAAATTTGGTATAATTATGGTAATTCTAGTTGCTGTGGATGTTTCTCTATTCTTTCTTGGTGCTCTTGGCTATTTCTAGATCATGCACTATCTTTGTTGCATGCCTGCGTTGATTGGTGTGCTCGTGGTTGAAGATTTTTCTTGATATGTTCAGTTTTCATGTTCTTGGCTGACATGATGGTTGTGGCGTGTTGTGGATCCTTAAAGATTTAATTTTGAATGTTTGGCATGATTGAGGATATTGTTTTGGGTTGCATCATGGTATTGGCCAATGATGTTTGATCCACATTGAAAATATGTTTTATATTTCTAGCCAACTAAGTTGCTGATGTAATTCCATGCGGATATATAAGAGCGATTGTTTGAGTGAAGTTAGTGTGTGCATAAGAGCGAATGTATGCCAGAGAAAGTGAAGATGTGTGAATCGTTTCCAAATCATTCAATTGTAGAGTAGAGTGAGAAGAAGTTTGAGCGAAGTGTGAAGAAATTTTTTTGTGCTTAACTGGAACTGTAATCAGGATTTTGAAGAAACTATTTTCTCAATTCATAATTTGGATGGTTTTAATCCAAACCTTTCTTTGGATAGTGAGTCCTCTTTTGTATTTGAATAGTGAGCTCTAGGAAATGTGCCTGAATGCATGTGCATTCCCATTATTTTTCATTATACTTTTAATAGGGTATAATATTGTGGACTAACATCCACCATGGTTTTTCCCCTAACAGGGTTTCCACGTAAAAAATCTTGGTGTTTTCTGTGTTTCTGATGCGTTGATTGTTCATGGTTTATTGTTCATTCATTAGATCTGAGATTAAGTCAAGTATAGTTTGATTTTTTTTGAATAATCTGTGACAACTAATTCACCCCCCCTCTTAGTTGTCTATCCTTGTTTTTCCAACAATTGGTATCAGAGCAGGTTCCTCTAAAGAAGTTTAAAAGCTTGAGGTGATCTGATATGGCATCATATAAGGATAGTCCTAGATTTGATGGAACAAACTACTCATTGTGGAAAGCTAGGATGGAGTGTCATTTGGAGTGTATTGGTGAACCCTTCTGGAAGATTACAAAGAACATATATATTATTCCTCAAAATGGTCCTTCCACTGCTGATGAGATTAAAGAGGCTGAGAATAATGTCTAGGCTATGGAAGCTTTGTTGAGTGCTCTAACATATTTAGAAATGAAAAATGTGTTAGGTCTGAAGATAGCTCATGAGATGTGGACGAAGCTAGAAACTTTGTATGAGGGAGATGTACATGTGAAGATGGCTAAGCTACAAAGTTTGAAAGGAAAGTATGAAAATTTGAAGATGGGTGAAGATGAAAATATTTCTTCTTTTATGCAGAGAGTAAATGAACTAGTGATGGGTATTAGATGTGCTGGTGGTATCTTGGATGAGGAAGAAATTGCGGCTAAGGTGCTCAGATAATTTCCTCCCTACTACAAAGCAAAGGCTCATGCTATTGAAGAATCCAGATCTTTGACAAATATGAAAAGAGATATAGTGATTGGTAAACTTGATGCCTTTGAGTTGAGCAAATTTGGTGATTCTATTCCTAAGACTAAAACTGCATTCAAGGCTACTATATCCAGAAAGAACAAGGAAAGATATGATCTGGGAGAGAGTTCTAGAAAGACATTCAAGTATGAGGAATAAATGAAACAACTGGAAGATGAAGAAAGAGAGGTAGAAGAGTTGGAAGCACTGATTGTAAAAAAAGAAGGTAGAGGACAAGGTAAGTATAAAGGAAAGTTTCCTATCAAATGTTTTTCTTGTAGTAAAATAGGTCATTTTGCATCAAGGTGTCTTGAAAGAGTTCCTAGATCTAAGCCTTACAAATCTAGATTCTGAAAGAAATGTTACTTTGCTGAAGAAGTGACTAATGATGAGTCTAATAAAGATAATGGAAATGAAGATGATTGGGTTTTCATTGCTATCAAGGAAAATAGTCCTATGGCTATTGAATCTGCTAAGGTCGAGAAAGCTCTTGTAGCCTGAATTGAAGAAAAGGATGAGTGGGTCATTGATAGCAGATGCTCACATCATATGACTAGTGAAAAAAAGAAATTTGTAATTTTAGAGAAGTATGATGGCGGGGTTGTAAGATTTGGAGATAACAATGCTTGTGTGATTCATGGTAGAGGATCTATTTGTCTTGGTGGTAAGCATAACATTGATGATGTTCTTTATGTTGAAGGCTTGAAGCACAACCTGTTGAGTGTTGGACAAATGGTTGATAAAGGTTATGATCTTCAATTCAAAGATGGAAGATGCAGGATATATGGAAGTCCTAGAAATGTAATTGCTTCAGGTAAACAGACAAAAGGTAATATTTTTCACCTGAATGTTGCTAATGAGAGTTGTTTAATTGCTCAAATAGATGAAAGCTGGTTATGGAATAGAAGGCCGTGTCATGTGAATTTTGATAACATTTTCAAAATAAGTTCCAATCAAGTAGTAAAAGGTCTACCTAAGCTAGTGATTCCTGCTAGCACAATTTGCAAGGAGTGTCAGATGGGAAAATAGACTAGAGTCTCTTTTCAGAGCAAACAACATCATTCAAATGGATTACTGGAGCTTGTGCATACTGATCTATCTGGTCTTCCGGAGTCAGAAGTCTCCATCGTGACAGGTACTTTATGTTGCTTATTGATGATTATTCTAGAATGATATGGGTTGCTTTCTTAAGAGAAAAAATTGAAGCATTAGAAAAGTTCACAAGTTTCAAAGCTATGGTAGAGAATGAGAAAGGTCTGAAAATCAAATGCTTAAGGTCAGACAGAGGTGGTGAATTCACCTCTAGGGAGTTTAATTCTTTCTGTGAAGAGCATGGAATCAGAAGAAAGTTATTTGCTCCCCAAATCCCTCAACATAATAGAGTTGTAGAGAGGAAGAACATAACAATTCTGGATGTTGCTAGAACAATGATGATTGAAGGAAATGTGCGTCACATCTATTGGAGTGAAGCCATAAGCACTGCTGTGTACACTTTGACCGAGTAAATGTAAATGGTAATTCTGGTAAGACTCCTTTTGAACTATGGTTTGGTTATAAGCCTACTATTAAATATTTCAAGATCTTTGGAAGCAAGTGTTACATCAAGAGAGATGACGATATAGGAAAGTTTTATGCAAGAAGTGATGAAGGAATCTTTCTAGGCTACTCTACTAGAAGCAAGGCCTACCGGTGCTATAACAAAAGACTGAGAAAAATGCTTGAGAGTGCAAATGTTAGAGTTGATGAGGATTATGCTAAATCATCCAGATATTGTGGATATGATTCAAATGAAAATAATAAAAACAAAGGGAAGAATGTTTAGACACAAAATCAACTTCAAATTGTGCCATATGTTCCAGTAAGACAACTTCAATTTATTCCGGTAAATCAAGGTAGTCAGGAAGCAGGGACAAATGCAAGTGCAGAAGAAAGAACAAAAGAATCAAAAGTTTGAGAGAATCCTAAAACTCCAAGGTATGTAAAGCTAAATCATTTTGAAAATAAAATTATAGGAGACAAGAATAAAGGTGTGCAAACTAGAAGAAATATTGCAAAAGAGTATTGCCTGATTTCCAAGATTGAACCTAAAGATGTCAATGAAGCTTGCAATGATGAACAATGGATGGAAGCTATGAAGGAATAATTAATGCAAATTGTAATAACAATACATGGATACTTGTTCTTAGACCTAAAGATAAAAATGTGTTTGGTACAAAATGACTCTTTTGGAATAAGCTGAATGAACAAGGTGAAGTGGTTCAGAATAAAGCAAGACTGGTATAAAGGGTATTTACAAATGGAAGGTATTAATTTTGAAGAAACCTTTTCCCCTATTTCCAGAATTGAAGCTATAAGGTTATTTCTTGCTTATGTTGCATATAAGAATTAAAAAGTCTATCAAATGGATGTGAAGTTAGTTTTTTTGAATGTTGTGTTAGAGGAAGAAGTATATATTGAACAACTAGATGGATTTCAACTGACTGACAAGGGAGACATGGTTTTCCAATTGAAGAAAGCTCTATATGGACTCAAGCAAGCCCCCAGAGCCTGGTATGCTAGACTGGACAAATAATTATTAAAGCTTGGATTCAATAAAGGTACTGCTGACAACAAATTGTATTTCAAATTGGATCATGAAAAAGAGTTAATTATTGAGGTCTTTGTTGATGACATTATTTTTGGAGGAGATGATAATCTATGTATGAAGTTTGTTGATGAAATGAAGACTGAATTTGAAATGAGTATGATTGGAGAGATGAAGTTCTTTTTGGGACTGCAAGTTACTCAGTTAGACAAGGGGATCTTCATATCTCAATCCAAATATATGAGAGAACTATTGAAGAAGTTTGGCATGGTGACTCAAAACTTGTTGATACTCCCATAGTAATTGGATGTAAGTTGACACAGAATGATGATTCTCCTAAGGAAAATCAAAAAAGATACAGATCAATGATTGGTGGATTTCTCTATTAACTCATACCAAACCAAACATTATGAATGTTGTATGTACGGTTTCTAGATTTCAGGCTAATCCAAAAGAGTCTCATGTGACTACTGTTAAGAGAATCTTCAAGTATCCGAAAGGAACAATTGATTTTGGACATTGGTATCCTAAGGATGATGATCTTACTTTGAATGCATATACTGATGCAGATTGGGAAGGAGATGTAGATGACATGAAGAGTACTAGTGGTGGTGCCTTCTTCCTAGGGAAGAAGCTGGTGTCTTGGTTGAGCAAAAAACATAATTCCATTTCTCTATCTACTGCTAAGGCAGAGTATATTGCTGCTGCAAACAACTGTACTCAAGTGATGTGGATGAAATAGATGCTGAAAGATATCAGAGTAGTATATGATGAACCTATTTCCATATACTGTGACAACTAAGTGCAATAAACATATCAAAGAATCTAGTGCTACACTCTAAGACCAATCATATATCAATCAAGTTTCACTTTTTGAGGGAAAAAATAAGTGAGAAAGAAGTCAGATTGGAGTATGTACCTACCAAAGAACAAATTGCAGACATTTTCACTAAACCATTGCCGAAGGATACTTTTGAGTATCTCAGAGGGATGCTAGGGGTGATTAACCCTCCTGATATAAACTAAAGATGAATTTTATTGCATCAATCCATGTGCTTCATAGATATTTCCTGATCTGGATTGATGTTTCCGTGGCTGCTACTCAGGGGGAGTAGTCAGATGTGCAGATATGTGGTTCAGAGCTTGTATGTGGGAAGATAGTGTTTATCTTTTCCACTGATGTCAAAGGGGGAGAAAGAGTCATGTGAAAAATTGTGAATTATCTAGAATGAAGAGTCTTGTGTGGAGAAGATCTTGTAAAAGAGGTCAAAGAAGGAGAGTAAGAACCTAAGGAGGAGTAAGTGCTGATTGAGAGTTGGGTTGATGGTGTTTTTCACATCATGTGTTGCCATCAATGCAAAAGGGGGAGATTGTTGGATGCTGTGATTGTGTTGCTGATATGTGGTTGTCATTGATGTCAACAATGTTAGCATCTGATGTATTGAAGGCTGTATATGTCGAGGATATTGAGGAAATTGTTAAAGAAAGTGTTATAGGTTCCCAGTGGAACTGTGAAGGTCATCAAGGTGTCTTGTTTTGTACGTTGAAGATCAATTGCTATGGAATAAATGGTTTTCTACTTAGTGTATCTAGTTCATCCATCAAAATTTTTAGAGGTCCACGTGAAGATTTGTTCGAGTTATGAAGATCTGTGTTCTGACAGTATTTTTGTGGCTTATCTCAGTCTTCTTGATTAAAGTTGGTATAATTTTGATAATTTTAGTTGCTGTGGATGTTTCTCTATTGTTTCTTGGTGCTCTTGGATGTTTCTAGATCATGCTCTATCTTTTTTGCACATCTGTATTGATCGGTGTGCTCATGGTTGAATATTTTTCTCGATATGTTTGGTTTTCATGTTCTTGGACGACATGATGGTTGTGGCATGTTGCAGATCCTTAAAGTTTTAATTTTGAATGTTTGGCATGCTTGAGGATATTGTTTTGGGTCACATCATGGTACTTTCTAATGGTGTTAGATCCACATTGAAAATTTATTTGTAAATTTGGGCTGACATTGAAAAAATGCTTTATATTTCTAGCTGGCTAAGTTGTTGATGTAATTCCATGTTGTGGATATATAAGAGTGATTGTTTAAGAAAAGTTAGTGTGCATAAGAGTGAATGTATTCTAGAGAAAGTGAAGATGTACGAATAGTGTCCAAATCATTCGATTGTAGAGCAGAGTGAGAAGAAGTTTGAGTGAAGTGTGAAGAAATTTTTCTATGCTTAACTGGAACTATAATTAGGATTTTGAAGATGCTATTTTCTCAGTTCACAATTTGGATGGTTTTAATCCAACCCTTTCTTTGGACGGTGAGTCCTCTTTTGTATTTGAACAGTGAGCTCTAGGAAGTGTGCCTAAATGCATGCACATTCCCATTATTTTTCATTATACTTTTAACAGGGTATAATATTGTGGACTAACATCCACCATGGTTTTTCCCCTAACAGGGTTTCCACATAAAAAATCTTGGTGTTCTTTGTGTTTTTTATGTGTTTATTGTTCGTGGTTTATTATTCATTCATCAGATCTGAGATTAAGTTTAGTTTGAAAAAGTTTGAATAATCTGTGACAACTGATCCACCCCACCTCTCAGTTGTTTGTCCTTGTTTTTCCAACAGGAGGAGCACCAAATATTGTTGTCCAAGTGGTGGTTTGGGGAGGATTGGTGTTTAGAGTACCCAAAAGTGTGTTACTTTCCAAAGGGAGAGTGTGACCAAAGTCCTTAGAAATACTAGCTGCAAGACTAGGAGTTTGTATTTGACTTAGCCCTAGCGATGGAGTTGATTGAAGGGTGGATGAAGTCAAGCCTTGTGTCAAGGGTTGCACAACAAAAGATTGGGAAATTGGAGAAACTTTTTCTAAGGCTTGATGTTCTTGTTTGTACTCAATAATTTTTTCCTTAGTAAATCCAAATGGGTTGTTCATGATGTCTTCTATCTCATATGGTCCTGATGGAGACCGAGGTTGTTGCAATGGGGTAACATGAATTCTTCGATCAAGCTCTTGGGGATTTGTATTACTTGTGGTGAATGTGACTTTGGCTTTTTTCATGATTCTCTTGTGTTGTGATCTTGTCATTACCATAAATTGTGGGTCACCTATGGGAGAGCTATGTTGAGATTTGTAATGTTTAAACTCTCTAGTTGACTCAAATTTTTGTAAAAGGGGTGCTCTAAGTCATTTTGGAGCAATAGTGAAAATGGGAGATGAAAAGGATGAATGATATGGGTAGTGATCTTTACAAATTTGTTTGGGACAACACTATTGACTTAAGGGTTTGATTGCTTTGATGGATAATGGATTTGTAAATCTTTAAGGTAGACTTGTGACCTTTAAGATAAACTAGTCCAAGATGTGATAACTAACTTAACTAAATGCATGGAAAAGGATTCATTTCATATATAAAGTAGCTAAGTTAGGATTTTGGTTGGTAAAATGTCTAAGTACAAAGTGTTGGTGTTTCAAAATTTTGCAAAGGTTGGTGAAATGTAATGTGAAGATGATAAGGGGTGGATGAAATTTTTGAGCCAAAATGTTAACCTAGAGCGAACCTTTGTTTTCCTAGACCAAGGTAGTGAGAAAAATGCTATACTTCTAAAGTGTTCAAACCCTAAGAACTCAATGATTTAAATGAGAAGTGCTTGTGAAATGTGTAGATCTGGTTCATCTATTAAAGAGTGTAGATAAAATCTCCTTATTGATCTGTCTTGGTTGCTATACTTCTTTAAGACATGTATTCTGATAAAATTTGAACTATGATGCCTAAGTTTGAAAAGGCGAAATGTGGACCTTCACTTGGGGATTTTGATTTTGTGAGAGATAATTAAGACAAGCAAAAGATCATGAAAAAGGGCATATTTATTTCCACGCATGTTAGTGTAATTAATTATGTATTACACTAGCATAAGTTAACTTAGGTCTTGCATTTAATTAATTTAGTCCTAGGTTGCATACTTAGAAAATCATAAATAATGGGGTAATTCCCCCTTCCATGTTTTTAGGAGATAAGATTCCTTCTAGAAGATGAGTTGTCCTTCTAGAACTTATCTCGATCTTTTATCATTTCCTAGGTAGGGTTCACATGTTGTCACATGTTGTTAGATCAAGACACATGGCAACATCATATTGCATCTTGCATCTCTCTCATGCCTATATATTCAGGGTATTTGTACATTTGTAATCATCTAATATTCTAGATCAATAGCAATCTCCATTTGCATGCCCTTAGTTGCAACACTTTTTGTGTGGTTGAATTTTCTCTTGGAAAGATTCTTTGAAGTGTGCACAACTTCATTGGATGATTCAACATTTATTATTTCAACATGGTATCATAGCCATTCCATTGAGAGTTCATCATAGGATCAAGAAGTTGGGCTAGAGAGATTCATCACAGGCTTGAAGGTTTCCATTGCAAGCTACTGGACTCCACTCGGGGAGCAAGCTGATTTTTTAAGCAAATTGAGTCAGATCCAAGCTCGCCATTGTCTTCAAAAGGCCTCAAAACCCTAGGATCACTTGTTCAATCATCAAAATCGATTCATCATCCCGGGAGCCATCAAAGGTATTTTAGGGTTTGCAAAATCAACTGTACTATCCGTACAATTTGCAGTAAAAAAAATCATCCTGGTCAGTTGTCCTCTAAGGCAAAAATTTTTTAGCAGTAGGAATTTTCTATTTCAGAAAAAATAGGGCTTATATTTCTTTTGTTTGGAAAAAATATATATTTGGGAATTTTTCTATAGTTTGCAAAAAATAATTGGAGCAACCTTCAATTTTTTCACTGGTCGACATCATCCTTTTTAATCCACAGACTATAATCATCAACATTTTATTAAAGTTTTGGGGTTTGATTTTTTAATCATTGGCTTTATATATCTCTGGCGGCATATATTATGAGGGGTTGATTTATATTTTTTTGTAGCTTGTTTTTAAATAGTTGACATATATCCATATTGATTTTTAATTGCAATTAGCAATATTAAAAATCAAAAACAAATTTTTGTTGGCATTCACAATAAATAGTCTATAGAAATTCTTGGTCAGCTTGGCATTTATTCACTGCAGGAGTTTGTACCTTGATCCTGGGTCACATCCATCCCGCCTGCCATTCCTTGTGCCGATGTCAGTCCACTGTGCCGTCCTATCTAGCCGACCCTAGCTCCCACCAACTGACACCCTTTACATTGCCGAGCTCCCATCTCCAGTAATCGTCGTTGGTGCCCACAAATTCTTGCACCAATTGAAGTCAAATCTCCCACCAACCAAAGTTCATTCTCCCGTGGAGACCCAACACTGAGCCCTTGGTTCCATCAAAAACCAAGGGGTCCGCTCTATCCGAGTAGAGCCATCGTTGCTCCTGTTGCGTCGCTAAGTTCTGTAGCCCCACCACCGCTCCAAGAGGGAGCTCTTTTTTTTGCCTAAGATACCACCGAGGTCATATCAATGACCAGGTGCTAAGTCCGAAGGTGCTTAATTTTTTCACCAATTTAGCCTACAGAGTGCCTAATCTAGGACTTTTTTTCATTTTTCATAATTTTCACCCTGGGTATCAAAATTTGACAAATGAGATACTGTCAAAAAGAGAATTTGGTCTACTTTCCAGTGGTGACATCCATTCTACAGAATTTTGATTGTAGAAAAATCTACAGTCAATTGAAGTCAAAACCCTAGTTTGGACATAAAGGCTCATATCTTCGTAACCGTTTGTCGAATTTCAGCGATTCCAGTGACATCAGGAAGGTAATTCAAAGCTTTTTTCATCAATCCATTCACTTTGATCAGTTTCAACTCCAGGTACTCTTGCATTAGATTTTCTCAATTTGGTACATTTGTTCAACAACTTGGATATCCTGAAGCTTGGAAAAAGGTTTTTTGATTCGGGTGGCATCACTTTAGTTGCACATCATCTTTGGAAGTCTATATTGGCATCACATGAAGGTCTTTGTCTTTGTATTTTTGGAGATTTAATAATACATTATGGGGCTTGCATATTCTCCTTCTTTGACTATGTTGCACAAGGATAACTATAAACAATGGCGAGATGGGATCATCCACCATCTCCAATCACATGCATTGTTGCCAGATTTGTATGGTATAGTTCCTAGTCCAAGTGAAGGTATTCAAAAATTTGCTTGGAATTGAAATAGGTACACTGTTTTGGAGATCATTGCTATGCAAGTTGATTGTGATGTTTTGAGGACTATTGATCACTGTGATAGTCCTCACATCCTTTGGACTAAGCTTTGGGAGATATATGGAGGATCAGAAACTCCACCCTTCCTTGATGGTCATGATTCAAAATGTCATTCCTCAGATCAAGTATCCCATGATGCTATTGTTGAGCAGGAGGTTGATTGCTTTGAATCTTTTGAAGAGGTTGACAAGGTTTCTTCAAATTCTTCTTCTCCATCAGAGACAATTGGTATCCCTTCACATTCAGTGATTCCTTGTCCAGATTCATTGATTGAGGCTTCCATCATCATTCATCAGGACACATTCAGTTTTCCAAACTTGACATCATATGATGGATTTTTTTTAGGTATCACTAACTTGGCTACTTCTACATGTTTGGAGAACATTATTGAGGGGATATCACTTCTCTATTTAGATCCCACTTTGGAAAGTTTTCTTGAGTCTCCTCATCCCTTTGTCTCAACCTTGATTGGGGATCCTGAGACTATCTTGGAGGCACTTGTTTTCTCCTCAGAGATTTCATGTATGAGACTTCTTCCTTGTCATTCCATTTAGGATTTGAAGTTTTCTCAACATCTACCATTGGATTTGCTTCTTCCTAGCAGGAGACATGTGGTTTGGACACCTTCGTTGCTTCAGACTTCTTTTAGTGGTTTTGAGGAAACTTCATTCAGGGGGAAATCAAGTCTCCATCACACTCATTGCATTGGAGTCTTTGGATATTGTTTAGTATCAATTTCCACATCATCCTGGTTTGTCACCCTCTTCATTGATTGTGGCATCTTCATCTTCATTAGGCAAGGAGATACTTGAGTAGTTTTCAGAGACATCATCAACATCCATATTCATCCTACCTTCAGAAGCATCCCTACACTTGCACTTGGTTCTTTTTCTTCTGAAAGGGAGACAAGTTGTTTGTCAACATTGGATCTTGTTTTTTCTTCAAACACTTACCATTTTTGCAGGTGATCTCATGTTCTAGGGGGGGCTATATAGTCTCTCTATTTCCTCCCTATGGGGGGGCCATTGTTTGTATTGTATCCATGAGACATATGGTATCCTTGGGGGGTATTTGGGAGTCCTCCATCCTTCCCATCCTTTCTCTTTTTTCTGCATTTTCATCTCCTTTTTGGAGAGGGGTTTTGTTCCCATCGATTTTTCCCCTTTTCTCCGTTTGTGGGAGATTTTTTGCATTCTTCATTTTCATATGTAAATGGGTACCTAAAATGGCCATCATGTACTTGGGATCCATCATCATCATCATCATTGCATAATCATTGCATTTCCTCCCTAAATTGCACTTATGGGGAGGTGTTAGTGTAATTAATTATTTATTACACTAGCATAAGTTAACTTAGGTCTTGCATTTAATTAATTTAGTCCTAGGTTGCATAATTAGAAAATCATAAATAATGGGGTAATTCCCCCTTCCATGTTTGTAGGAGATAAGATTCCTTCTAGAAGACGAGTTGTCCTTCTAGAACTTATCTCAATCTTTTATCATTTCCTAGGTAGGGTTCACATGTCACATCTTGTCACATGTTGTTAGATCAAGACACATGGAAACATCATATTGCATCTTGCATCTCTCTCATGCCTATATATTCAGGGCATTTGTACATTTGTAATCATCTAATATTCTAGATCAATAGCAATCTCCATTTGCATGCCCTTAGTTGCAACACTTTCTATGTGGTTGAATTTTCTCTTGGCAAGACCCTTTGAAGTGTACATAGCTTCATTGGATGATTCAACATCCATTATTTTAACAATGCAGGAGGTGGTAATATAGGCTTTTTGGCCACGATATTGGCTCTTTTCTCTTGTTTGTCTAGGATGGTTGATGCATTTATCCATTGGTTTGATGTTTCCTTTTTTTCAAAAGTGAAGCTCCTCAAACTACTAATTATGTCCGTTTGGTCTCCTTCTTGATTAGTTCAAAGTTTGGTTGTATGATAGTCGATGCAAGGTTTGGTTGTTGACTCAAAACGATAAGACTCCAAATGGTCATGTGGGTTTCAATTTGTCAATTTATCTTGCTTAATGAGTTTCTTTTTACCCCAAACACTTGTCTTGCTTAAGTTTCAAATTAAATGTCTATGTAAAAAACATCATTCATTTCACAAGGTCCATTATGTGAAAATAATGAAGTTAGTGGCATAGTTACCTATGTTGACTTTGGAAAGTATGGGTTGAGATATAAGCCAAAATATTTAGAAGTCTCTAAGGATAAAATCCTTAGGACAAGCATCAATATCAAGGCTCTTCAAAGGGTATCCATGCTTAGACCAAAGGGTTTGAAATTTTGAGAAACTTGTTGATGTTTGTTTGAAATGTTTTTGAACCAAGAAAAGTATTAAACTAACTCACAAGCATTTACAACCCTAGCTCAAGTGGGTGTGTATTTATTAGGAGGCTTACCACCATCCCCTAAGATATGGTTAATCCATGAAGATGGAATGGACAAATAGGTTATGTCAAGGAAATGTAATGTCTTGACACGCCAAGCAAAAGAGTCCCTTCCCTATTTTCTTGATTGCCTCAACCAAAAACAAAACATGGTAAGTAACTTGTTGGAATAGTGCTATTCCAATGCACTACTTCAAAATACACTTCAAAGGTAAAATTGGTGAGCCACTAATAACAAGGTTCATAATCAAGACTTTTGGGATAGACTGGTGCTATACCTGTGGCGATTCACTCAATTAAGAGGCCTCCCAACCCTTAGAAACATGTAAGGGTTTTAACATATCACAAGGATACTAAGGGAGACATTCATCGGTATAGGATAGTAACACCAATTGGTTAATGTTTTTAGTCACAACCAATTTATTTATAGTAGACCGAAATGAAAGCACCACTTTGGTCACTCCCTCTCACAAGTTGGGAGGCATTCCCTCTAAAGGTAACACAAATTGTGAAGCTTAAAATGTTTTTCATCACCCAAGATTGCCAAAAGGCGCAAAGGGAGAGGATAGGAGCTTCTAAGAAGAAAAATTATACTTGTGTGTTTTTCTTCACCCTCGCTCGAGGCACAAGGGGAGAGGATATGCACAACAAGCATACACAAGAAAATCATGAACACGTTCATTTTAACCTTGACAAGCAGAGTGAGTTCGTCTTAATTACCAAACTGAAGTGTTTTAGATTGTTCAATTTTAAACCAACATTACAAAATGAGGATATGTGGGTTCAATTTTTTTAACCAATTTGAGAGTTAATTTTAAACCCAAAGGAAATATAGTTGGTCCTAAAATGTGAAGTAAAGCATCATAAAATGGGCTATAATTGCCCCATAAGTGTAAAAACACTTGTTACAATATGGTCAAATGATGATAGTATGCTTCTTCATTCCAAGTTTTATTGCTCAAATTTGCAAAACTAGTTAGCCTAAAAAAAAACCAGAAGTCAGTGACATGTTAGAAACTAGATGAAATAAAAAAATTAAAACACATGTCAAAATTTAGTTTTTGTTTAGTTTACCAATAAAAAGTGACACTAAAATCAATTACATCACTATATCGTAAGTGTGTTGCTATACTGAAAATCAACTGTGACGCTCTGCAATAAACAGTAACATCAATAGCGTCGCCATATCAAATGCATCACTAGAATAGAATTCATGATGCGATTAAAAATAAGTCTAGCGCCGCTATTAAAAATGTGTAGTGACAAAATTTAATAAGGCGTCGCTAGATTAATTATGTGTCACTAAAATTGAAGTGAAGTGCATCACTGTATAGCGGCGTGTTTGAGATATGTCACAAAATCTTCAATAGTGTCGCTATTTTTCCAAACAAAAGAAAATAAAATCTAAAGAGAAATTTGTCAGATTGGTTAGTTCGAGCCCTCCTTCTAGCACCAAAATGTGACCAATGACATAGTATATGTTAACTACACTTGATCCATACAGATTCGAAGAATATTTAATCCACTAAGCATTAATCCCAATAAGATATTCAATGTAAATAAAAACCAACAAGCCATTAAAACTAACATTGTAAGACATGAAAAATTGAAAAAAATCTATTTTAAGTCATTGAATCTTATCCTATTGGGGGAGTGGTGTTACATTGGTGTGGAATGACGACCCTTTCCCAATCCCTTAGATAATATGAGCATTTCCAATTAATTTTATTGATTAAAATCGATGCAAACTGATAAAAAAGATGAATGAAAGCATGATAAAAGCTAAATTAACATGATGAAAGCTAAGATGTTTGATGTAAGTGTATGAAAATCTACTCTAGATGTATGCAAGATTTAAAGATGCAAGTCCTAATTCCAAAATATGCTAAATGGATGCAACTAGGTTACCATGGAAGCCATTAAGGGATGCTAAGCTAATTGTGCATGAAACTAATCTAAATTGATTTTTAACATTAAGCATGGATGCAAATGAGAGTGATTTTCAACAACATAAGTTTTCTGTGAAAAGATGGATCCCTATTCAATAGATGCAAGGTCTATTTATAGAATAGGCAAAAAGAAACTGATGGTCAAGATTGAAAGAATCAATCAATGGTCAGGATGGAAGGAAGATGAAGGCATGGATCATGGATTCCAATCAAGGGTTGAGAATGCAAGTTGATATTTAATCAAGGGCTCACAATCATGCAAAGAATCACACTTTCAAAAATTTCTCAAAAAGTTTGTTCCAAAGAGGAATACTCCCTTTTTTGAATGAGTGAAAAGGGAGAATATTCTCAAAGAATATTCTCATGTGAGGAAAATTAGCATTTAGTTAATTAAAACCAAATTTTAATGTGGAAAGAGGAAGAAAAATTCTATGAGAATATTCCCTTTTGGAGGAATGTGCAAAGGAGGAATATTCTCAAGGAATATTCCCTTGCAAGTGATAGAGTTAGAATTAATTAGTAATTTGATAATTAAAACAAAGTTTCAATTATGCCAATTAGGGGAATTTAGGATATCCATTAAATAATTACCTTATTTAATGAAATTTAATTAAATAATTAGCATTATTTAATTTAAATGAGAGGACTTAGGGTGTTAAAATTGAATATTTTGATTTATCCAATTTAACAGGAAAAAGATTAGCATAAAAGGGGAAGATTATTAACCTAATTAGATTAACCAGCTTAATAGATGAAAAAAGAGGCATTTGATTAAATGACTAGGTTAATTTAATCAAACAAGCGAAAAGAGGATGGATCTTAGACAAAATAATGTTAGTATATCAGATTCAAGTGTGCATATCATTCAAGACATTTTTAAGTGTCTATAGTATGGTCCCTTTCTAATAATTAATTTGGGACAAAAAATATTGTTTTCAAAGCTATAAAATAATCACTTAGTCATAAGGAATGAAAGGGAATCATACCTAGACTCTTTCCAAGCTCTCAAACAATTTTATGAGCATTCAGCTACCTGATATGGTACGACTAAACCCAATAAATTCAGCTCCTCAATTAACTTGGGTTTTAATACACAGAAGTGATTGCATAGCCCATAATATGAGATCAAATCATTACCCACAACCATTCCTTGTTCTTATCTTCTTTACAAACCAAATATATAGTATGACCTAGGATGAATGTACGACCCAACTAAGTGTACAACTCCAAAAAATAAATTTAACTTCAAAGAACCTGTTCAATATTTGTTTTTTATCGCCCAAATAGGAGGAAATAAATGGAGTGACATCCATAATCATATCTACACTATTTTTTCATCAATCAATTGAAATAAGGAATTTTTGACATCTCTTGAACATGTATGATTAGTAATGGAAAACTAAAAAATCTTCAAAAATACTACAACCAACACCTAAGAAACATCTTCCAGTCTCGAAGGTGTTATCCTTAATGGAAGTTTTTTTCCCTTAAAAGTTCTAAAATCCAACTGAGATCTACTTTCTTGAATGAATTAAACTTTATTTCACTTGACCTTTAAATAATTAATTTAGTCACTTTATGCACATTTTAAATAATTAATTTAGGTTGTCCTTTAATTTAATATGTTTTCACCAACTTAAAATTAATTATTTTATTAATTAATATTTCTTGCAATGACAACTAAAAATGCAGAAAATACATTAACCTGATCAAAAGTGGCATCAGAAGGGCTAGAATACAAAGCACAACAAAGACGTCAAACAACTCCTTTAGTGATTACTAGAAAGCCACAACAAAATACGATGCTGGCATAATAAAAAATGGGGACATTACACCTTGGCTTAGTAGTCTTCCATCACATAAGTGTATTATTTGGAATATGTGGCACCTGTAGTGTCCTCTTTTGAAAAAAAATAAGTTGTGAAAATTCTTGTCATGACTTCAACCTCTTTCTCTTTAGAATAACTCACCAATACCTATATCACATCTTACACACAAAAACATAAATATTCACCCATATTTTAAAACGTGAAAAGTGGTTATTTATTAAACACTACCAAGGGTTATAACATGTTGATGCCTTATATATTTTCCTTGTGAAATATCAATTGATATCACAACTCCTAACATATTTCTTTCTATTATTTGTGTTTTGTGTGTTAATGTTAGATTAAATAGGAAAACAATCTAATAATTAATTAATCATTAATTAATTATTAGGTCCTATTGACATTTCATGCCACCTTATATGATCCATCGATGAAAACTAATTTGAGATATCCTACATGGGTCATCTTGCATAAATTATATCTTGAAAAATCTAAAAAATTGTTAAATGTTAAAGTTTCAAATTTTTGGGATTTTGCTTATTTGCATACCTACATGCCTTCCCTATCGCTCCTAAACTCCTCTTTCTTTCCATTGCTTGCCCAATTGTTTCAGTTTTCAGATATCGACCTTAACTCTTAACTCTTATCACTTCCCTTTCATCCTATCAATCACCAAAGTCTTGATGAAATCCTTGAAAATAGGACTAAGTCAAATTTTTGGACTTCGAGGATGGGCCTTTCTCCTTTCCTCTTACCATATTTCTATCTTAAGAGTTAATCCTTCTTCCCTATCCTTGATACCCGATGTCTCATTCTCGGCTTTTGACTATTGGGCGTTCCACTTAACTTTTATCTTATCGATATGATAAGACATAAGGTTTCATCTCGACACTCTATCTCTGATGTCTTACCTTTGGATTTCAGGAATCAGGTCTCCCTTTATTCCTTATTGCAGTTTGTGATAAGGAGTAAGCCTTCTCCTCAACTCTCGACTCTCAACATTTCTCTTCTTCCTGTACTCTTCCAAATTTTCCACGAACCTTCAAATATTTTGGCATTCTTGCTTCCCTTCTAGCAAGCATTAGGCTTGATGCTCAACATTTGATAGGTGGTCTTTCAAGGATCGCGGTTTTGAAATTCATCTTATGTGGTATGCGGTATATGATAGGCTCGATGTCCCATGGGGTTTGTCTTTATATTTTTGGAATTGTGGCATTCTTCTTTCTAGCCTTTCAACAAGCATTCCTTGGAAGGCTTGACACTTGATGTCCAATGAAGGTGCCTTTTTAGGGGTTCTAGACCATTTAATTCTTGGCGGAGTGGTTTTTTTGAGCCCAAAGTTTTGACAACACTCCAGAGGGTATTTTTTTGAGTTGTAATCACCATTAATTCCCAACAAATCTCCTCTATTTTCAATCCTAGTTTCTAAGGTAGTGGAGAGGGCATTCAATGCTTTGTGTGGTTTTGGAGGAGATTTATGATGAGCATGCTTCATTTATTGCTTGTAGGTGTCCTTTCTGTCATTGTTCAAATGCCTAGATTGCAGATTTCTTGGGTGATCTCCATCCTTCGATGCACAAACACACATGATTATTAATGTGAAGACATGGGTGTGGAGTACCAATTATTCTTCTTGGGCACAATTTTTTGAGTTCCTTTCTCGTATAAAGGGAAACCTAGTGTTCATTTAAATGGTTCTTATTTTGGGCTCTCCCTAGGGTTTTCTTTGGTGGACATTGCAACTCTTGCATGTTGCAACTATAAAATTGGATTCTATTCCTTTGTATTAGTGAAAATCACTAGTTTTTCCTCTTATCTCTTTTAGATATGTTGTGTATGCCCTTTACCTTCATGTCTATATCTTATTTTATTATCTTTCATGCATGCATGTTGTGTTAACTTAGTTTGTAGGTTTTGTTTGCGAATGTATTCCTTTCCTTCTAGCATCTAGCTAAACCCTAACATCCATATTTTCCCTTGGAAGTTGGTAAAACAAAGAACTATGTAAGTCATGCCCTTTTCATTGATGCTATGTGTAGTCTTGAGCAAGAAGAAATATTTTTATATTGGTGTATCACCTCCCCTTTCTCTTTTAATGCATTCTTTCTCTCCCTTTCCCTAGTGATTTGTTAGAGTAGGGTTAGTGGTAGGATTCCATGTGTTGGGTTGGACCAACACATTTGTACTTAGGTTAGAAGAGGAGGGAAACCTTCTTTGGAGACTTGACCTCATTTTTCAAGGTCCCACTCCTTGAGGACATTTCCATTGTGTCATTAGAATGCTGGGCTTATGTTCAACAGGGTGTGATTTCATGTGACAAGTCCCTTTTACTTCATGCACTTAAGCTAAACTTAAGAATTTTTTTATTATTATATTGAGTTATTTTTAGGTCATGTATCATAACATAGGATGATGTCACTTATCATGATCTAATTTAATCTTCACCTAGGGTTTCATCTAGGGTTGATTTTTTTTCTAATAATCATTCATCATTCATTGTAATCATTCATTCATGTTATAACAACAATACAATTCTCAGGTTGTTGAACAAATTTATTTTGCATTTCTCTTTATTTTTTACAATTATTTTTCTTGCAAGTGATTTTTGGGAAATGTGGAGTTCACCATAAACTTCAACATGGTATTGGAGCACCAAATCTACAAATTCTTGATCAATTTTGAGAGATTCAGTTTTGAGAAAAAATCAGTGCATCTTGGAGCAAAATAGACCTCGCCATTATGTTCAGAATGTCTAAAAACCTAAAGCATCAACTATATTTTTTCCAAAATTTGAACAATTGAATTTTTGGGTGTTTTTTTGTGGCACAAAAAAGAAGTCTAAAAAAATCCATACATTCATATGGATTCATATAGTGTATGGATTAGTACGCTATGTTGTGTTATACATCATACTATGTGCTGTTAGTCTTGCATAGGTGCTTATGTAATTTTTCAACGAGTCTATAAAAATCCTTCCTCATTGTGTAAGTTTTCAATGAGTCTACAAAAATCCTTCCTCACTGTGTAATTTTTCAACGAGTCTACAAAAATCCTTCCTCACTATGTAATTTCATGACAATTGGTATGATTCGTAGTGGGTTGTTTGAATTTGTGAGTAGTTGACATAGTAAATTGGCTTCTTATACCATATTTGAGGGAAGCGACATTAAAAACGATCATTTTTTTGTTCACTACCCTAAAACTACTTGATCCACCCCATCACCATTGTCCGTCATTGTTGTGTGACTGATGGACCCTCCAACCCTACCTTGGTCATATTGGTGACTAGGGGCTAGGGGCTCGGTCCTAGCACCTAGTGCTAGTCCCCTTGGTTCATGATAGGACTAGGGGCTAACTTCTTTTAGCCCCATACTATCCTACAAACCAAATTGGAGCACTTTTGATAAGTTGGGCTTATGAACTTGGATTTTCATAAACCATACACTGTTGGAAATCTAGTTTTGAGCTTGATCCACTAGTGTTGTTGATGTGTTTTACATGTCTTTGAAGTTAGATCAAGTTGTTTTCACTCAAAGGATCAAAATTTTTCCTTGGATCTTAGTTTTTCACAATTCTTGTAGCATTAGAAAGATGGTTCAACCCTCTAAATAGACTTTAGACACATTTTTCTAGAATTTACTGGGTACCTATTATTTCCATCAATTCTTAGGTTTTGCCTTTTTTGGGAAAATGTGCAAAAGATCATTTTTTTGGGAACAAGGGGAAATTCTCTTGCATTGTGAAGGTCATATTGTTATTTCTCTGTCAAATTCTATATTTTTTCAATAAAAACACATGGATCCAACACACATAACTCCCCTCACTCCATACAATTACTATGGGTGGAAAAAATAAGTGGATATACATTTGAAAAACTAAGGGTTGTATAGGGCGACCATGGGTACAAAACTTGAACCAAAAAGAGCTGCAAAGAAGAGAAAATGGTTTAATAGGTGTGATGAGGATTTTGAGACATTATGTATGTCTATGTATCCTGATCTACTCTTTTGCATTGAATCTTACATTACACCCAATTAGATCTGGACTCAATTAGATTCCTTGTTTGGGAAGCAAGATACATTGAGAGATTTTCAATTGGAGAATGAGCTTAGCAATTTGAATCCTATATATTTTGACACTATCTATGAATTCTTCACCAAACTCAAGTCTATCAGATTATAGTTGACATAATGTGGTATTGAAAAACATGTCTCTCAGTTGATTCTTTTTGGTCATGACTATTCAATATTTGTTTCTATCTTTTATGTCATTAGAGATGCACTTGATACTATATTTAATTTGTATTCACTTGATGATTTTGATACATCACTCACCAAGGAGCAAGAAAAGTTTCTATAAATGGGCACATTGAAGTCTTCCAAATCATAGTCTCTGATTGCAACACAAGGAAAATACCATAAGACTTCAAATAGAAAATACAAGAAAGAAAAATGCAAGGATTCCAAGAGCAATGAGCAAGAAAAGGAATCACATTCACATGATACCTTTGAGTACTCTTCCTCTTCTAAGGGGGAATCATCTAAGAACCTAAGATACAAAAGTGTGCATATTGTAAAAATTCAGGACATGATGAACATTAGTGTTATACAAAGTAGATTGATGAGCTAAAATATCTTCTATAGAAGAATCATATTTAGTTGCCTTCATCTATGAAATATTATTTTTCCGCATCAATACCTACATAATTAGGGTTCTACATGGATGATAAGTGGTGTAGAATAGAGGAAAGGCCATGCATGTTTGCATCCACTAGTCCTCAATCTAGTTGATGGATTCTCGATTCAAGATTCTCACATTAGATGGATTCCTCTTTAAGTATGTTCTTTTCACATGAGTCTTGTAGTTCACCACATATATTGATGGGGAACAACACTTATATGAGTGTTTGTGGGAAAGGATCTATTGATATTGATGATGATACATCTCATGATGTCCTTTGTGTCCCTTCATTATCATCCAATCTTCTTTCCATCTATCAAATTGCACACAATGGGGTAGGGAAGATAGTGGAGTTCACACCTAATTTAGTTCTTATTAGAGACTTGCATAGTAGAGATATTATTGTAGTTGGGACAATTGATCATGCATCTTGATTGTATGCCTTCTCACATTTTGCATTAGAGGATCTTACAATACCATTGATTGGTTTACACTCTCATGCATCTAGAGTGGATTACATATCTAAGGATAAGTTTGGTCACTTGAACTTATGTGCAGTTCTATCATCCACTTTCATTCATGAGGCTTTTCCTGAGCATCCACCTCCTCAACCTTTTACATATTCAAAGATTAGTTCATTTCAATAGGATGTTAGTTGTCTTTCAGTTTCAGTTTTGTGGGATGATTCTTTCCAGAAATTGTAGCGTTATTTGTTGAGTCACACATTATAGATATTAGGGGAACGATTGAGGATATTCACTTCCTCTTTGATGATAGCTACAAGTCACTAGTCATCACTTCATCATTTCCTTTGGAGGTTGTTCTACATGGATCTTTATAGTTGTTTAGATTTGCTTCATTTGATTTTGTATCTTTTGATTTAGACATGTGGAAACTTTTGAGGCACATATATTGATGCATCTTCTATTGATGGAGTTTCTTCTACATTCTCCATTGGGTTTGTTTCTTTGTAAGGGGAGGAACAATGTTTTCCATTTTTGGATCATATTCAACATTCTTCTTGGCATATCCACTTTTGGTAGAGGAGCTACTTCCTTATGTGCGGGGGATTCATTGTCTCTTTTTCTATCCTAAGGGGGGATCTTGATTGTACTTATGTGATTGAAGTAACACTTGGGGGGACATGTTGAGTCATATGTTCTTGTCACATGCATTCTTTTATTTATTTTTTCTCTTTTGGAGAAGATTTTTTTCCATGAGGCTTTCTCCTTTTCTCCAATTATGAGAGATTTTTTTGTTTGTACATGGGTACCTCATCAGGCCTTGTATTTGAGACCCATTAATGCATCCATAATTTCATTCATCATTGGGTTTTATCTTCTCCCTAAGTTGATCTTAAGAGGGGGTGTTAGAGTAAATAAAAATCACCTAATAATTAATTATTCATTTATTAATTATCATACACCTTTTGCTTTATGAACTTAAGCTACACTTATGATTTAATTTTTATTATTAGATTGATCTATTTTTAGCTCATGTTGTCTCATAACATAGGATGAGAACACTTGTCTTGATCTAACTTAATCCTCACCTAAGGTTTCCTTTTTTCTTTTATAAACAATAATTATTCACTATTATCATTCATTCAGATTATTGCACTAGTAAAATTCTTAGGTTGATGAGAAAATCTATCTTTCTTGATCTCTCTTTGTCATAGGTATTTTTCTTGAAAGTTATTTTTGGGAGTTATGGGGTTCACCATCAACCCTAACAGTTAACAAGTGGCTTTTGTTGAGTTTAGACATGTGAGGAAGATAGTGTATGTGAGTAAATATGTATTATTTATCTTTTTTTTTGTCTTGCTTAGTTAGTCAAGCCTTCATGGTCAATATGAATATTTTATTCACAAAATGGGACTAGGGTGCCTTGATAAAGGAAAATATGATAGAAAAATCTATGGCATAAATAATGCATTGAATTTTTTTGTCAACTTTGGTTGAGGATAGGATTGAGAATAAATCGCTTCAAGTGAAAGGTTGAAATTTTACCTTAAGCTCTTTCCATGCTATAAGAATGTAAATCAAGTAAGGGAAATGATTCAATATTGTGCACCCTAACTTCAAATCCTAGAAAACCTTACAATAATTTAAATGACTCAAATTTTTGTATTTTTTTGGTTGATAATTTCATAGCTTAAACCTAATGTTTGAGGTCCACATTATCAAATATGGTGCTACATCATGCTTTGGTTGAGATGAAAAAAATAGTCCAATAGTTGTGCATTATCACTTTGTTGGCACCCATGTGGTATCACATCATATCTTTTTTTTAATTTGAATTCTTTTAAAGAGTTCATTTCATTCAATTATTAGTAATGAGAGCCAATGTTTACAGTTTTTAAGTCAAATAATTACACTATAGTATTCCCATTAAAGGGTATATAGATAAAAGAAAAGGGTATAGTAGAAATTAGGTTTCTAGTTTGGATACATTGGGTATTCCTATAAGTAGAAAATATAATTGGAACTCCATTTGTTTCTACTAAATAACAATTTGATGGTGCAACAAAAGGGGACTTAGGATTGGTAGGTGTAGAGTATATCTTCAAGGATAAAGAGTGTGGACTTAAAAAAATGGTACTTGGGCAAAGCATCTAGGAGTCAAGAAAAATAATGAGGAAGAATGGTGTTAGATGCATAGGAAAATTGAGAGAGGGGGTGAATCAGTTGTATACTTTTAACACATAAAAAAACCTTATTAAAATTCAAATCTGCATTAGCCCTTAAACCCTTAACAACCATTAAACCCTTATAATGCATTAGTAGAATGTAAACATATGAAATAGTAATGCAAACACATCCAAACACATGAGAACACCATATTTATGTGGAAAACCCAATAAGGGAAAAACCATGGTAAGAATTAACTCACTAATATATGAATTACAACACAAAATATAATAAGGCTCATTACTAAGGGCTCACTGCCCATAAAGATAAAGAAAGGCTCACTGTTGGTGGCTCACTACCAATGTACTCACTATTTAGAAGAAAGAAGAATAGAATGGGTGGCTCACTACAAATTTGAAAAGATAACAATTCATCTCTCATATGTTGAAGGTACAGTTCTACTGAAGCACAAATAACTTATCAAACATACTAAAATGTAGACACGTTCTACTCATTGCATTAGGAAGTCATAGGCATTGAGGCTCATACTCAGATCATCACACTTAATCAGTTTCACATATTTCCATCATACACTTTTCTCGTAATCCACACAATAATTCTTCTTGTATTTATACCCTTCATGACCTAAAATAATCTCAATTAGGTTAGCCTTAAGGAAGCATATACACCTCAACTGTACAACACCAAATAGGTCAGCACCAAACACTTCCACAATATAAATAAGTGAATACAAACCACACCACTACTTAATTAGGACCCAAATCTATACCAACAAGCTTCTCAACACTTCCTCAAACAACAATTATCCTCCACAATTAGCGCTAGTATGCTAGGCCGACTAACCCTACACCAACACTAACAAGTGACTCCAAGCACACCTCTCAAGGTATGAAAACATTTCATGGACCACACAACAACATTCCTCAATATACATACAATATCTGAAAATATTCTAGTATCATCAGAATATTCTGCACATCTACTACAACCACCTAAAACTCAAGAACACCTTCATTTTGTGTAACCAAAGATAGTGGCACATACATCCAACACATTGGAAAAATTTGCAGAGTACCACAACACCTAAAATATCAAGGGAAGGTAGATACAAACATTATAAGCACATTACCAAATCTGAAACATCAGAACCTTCATTGTGGAGAAATGGAGAGCAATCTCATTTCTCCTAGAAATCTTTTCTAGACATACATACTATCAAACACATCTTCCAATTCAATATGATCCAAAACCTAAAACTCTGGTTATGACACCTCTGAACACCTTTGATCATCATGTCCAAATCACATGGCATATCTTCAATCGTGAAGAAATATGGAGCAAAACACTGAACACCACTTTGTCACACTAAACTCTCTTTTATTCAAACTTTCTCAAAAGCACTTAGAAACCAAGTGAACCAAATTCATTAGAAAAATTACTAACATCTCTACAACACATCTACATCATTTGTAACATGCAATGTACTTTCCAACTACACCAATCTCCTCATACACAAGTCAGGCCAACAACCTCTACATTTATACTAAAATAGGACATCGATGACAACAACATGTGTTGACATCAATACCAACAATTCCAGACACATCATCAATACTAGTAGCATTCCAAAACTCTCTTCAAACAAGGGGTTGACATCAATGAAAACACCCAAGAAAATCACAAACAACTCAAGCTTTCAACATCTCCAAACTTCCAACAATCCCCCCTTTTTCATTGATGACAACACCTGCTGTTTGAAAAACCATCAACGACAAAAGCAACCAACAACAATACTACAATAAGAAATACTCCCCTTGAATGGGACAACTCTTTACTCTTCATCCTCTCTCTTCATAGACTTCTCCTACAACATATGCACTCTCTTCCTTTGCTCTTTAGACAATACTATTCCATACTCTCTCCCCTTATGGTCTTTAGACTATATTCACTTCTACAAATATCTCCATGTTTTTCAAATTCTCTTATGGTTTTTGAACTACTTTAACTCTCTCCCCCTTTGAAATCAATGAAAAATGGCGATAGACTCATCCAACTCTCTTTCTTGTATTGTACTCATTTGTTGTCCCCCTTTGACAACTTCAAAGGACAAAAACTACTCTCTTTCCACTATTTTGTACTTCGTGCATACACCTCTTGCAATACCAACAAGAAATTGCACTCACTATCTAGCAACCATTACTACCTACTCCCCCTGAGAGGTAGCCTTCAACATTAGTCCAATACCAAGAATGTATCTTGAATTTCTTTCTGGATAGATGCACATACTTATGCATCTAGTTGAAAGGAGGGGAAATAACCCCTAACTTCTCCTAGATATACTCAAAAGTATCTTTTGGAAGAGACTTTGTGAAAATATCAACAACTTGATCCTCAGTAGGCACACACTCTAGCTTCACCTCATTCTTTGCAAATTTCTCTCTCAAGAAGTGATATCAGATTGAGATATGTTTTATTCTTGAATGTATTACATGATTCTTTGAAATATTGATTGCACTTGTATTGTCACACATGATAGGAATAAGTTCATCATATGAAACTCTGATATCCTTTAATGTTTGCTTCATCCACAACACATGTACAACATGATGATGCTGCAATATATTATGCTTATGCTGTAGATAATGACACTAAATCTTGTTTCCTACTTAGCCATGAAATCAACTTGATTCAAAGAAAGAAAGCACCACCACTTGTACTTTTCTTTTCATTTGCACATCCAACCCAATCTGCATTTGTATATGCACTCAAAGATAATTCAATATAGTTAGGATAACATAAACCATAATTTGAAATGCCCTTCCAATATGATGCAATACAGAGGAAGAAAACAAACTCTCTCAATCTCATTCATTAAGACTCAAACAAATTCTTGACTGTCCTTCCTATTAGGACTCTTTTCCATTCATAAAACTCATATTTTTAAGCAGTAAAATTGAAACAAGGCACCAAACCACTTATTGATTCACTAACCACCATATTCATCATTCAAATTATGACCCAAATCCTTTCAACAACTCAGAATACACAAAATTAAGAACTTTTTCAAAGTAAATTGTCCAAATCAGCATTAGGCCATTTAGTCCTTATCAAAAAACAACACTAAATCCAAGCCCATTCTCCTTTGTAGTTACCTTAAAAAAGTATCATATAGCTTGCACAATCATGACATATTGTTTCCCATTCATTGCTCAACATATTTTAGCAAATACCAATTCAAAAAATCTCCAATTTCTATTCCCAAAGTTGATTGTATTAACTTTGTCTAGACAAGATAGCCACTAAATGAACTCCAAAAACTTGTAAATATATCAATCCCTATCTTGAAATGAGTTCAACTTATTCCAAAAAACCTTACCAAAAAAAAAATCATGAAGGGCTTAATGAACATGTCCAAAAACTCAAAAACAATCACACTGTATTTAGTTTTACTAGTTATTTCTATCATTTACATACTTAGGCTTATTGTTTCTTATATATAAAAAGTTAAAATAACTCAACCAAAGCTTGGAATAGGTTATATTTGACCTGAAAATGCTTTTGAAAACACCAAAATTCCTTTTGCATTGATATTTACAAAAACCCTAGGCTTTATTCCCCTTTACTGCCCTGTTTCTTGACTGTGCCCAAATTTATAGATCTTAATCTCAATTTATCACACCTTAACTTTACACTTCGACCCAAAAAACTTTGAAATATTTAAGAACATGCATTGAAGATTAATCTTACCAAAACCCAAGGAATTCCACTAATTATTACAGGAGCAACACAATTTTTTTATATCCCTGTTTACCCTAATTAGGGTTTTAGTAGACCATAGTAAAACTTCAATATCTTACACAAATATTAACCAAAATGCATGAAATTTTTTTCTAAAGGAAGGTGATTGATGCCACTACCTTTTATAAACAATTAGACACCATTTATTTCCCGTAAAGGGCCGTACACAACTGAAACACATAGATTTTTTGAGAAAAATACGCTTAAAACAATATTCCCATAGATCTAAATCATTCATTCAATCACCCTAATCTTCAAAATGATGTACAAAGCATTTATAAAGGAAAATAAACTATCTTTTAACCTTCTAACTACTTCCTAATGCCTAGAACTAACAATGACCCTTCAACTTCTTAATGCAATTATTACATAATTTTGTAATTCTGTCAATATTTGTTAACAACTTTTGCATTTTTTGCAATTTTCCACAAAACAAATAAACTTGAACCATCCTAATGAACTTTAATGACCTATAAATATACAAGGTACTCTTTTAATCTTATTACAAAGTAAAGATATCAAATTTACTCAATTTTTCCAAAATAGGAACATGGTTTTGCAAAGGTGCTCATGCACCACAATATCTGAATATCCTCTTCACTACTACAACATGAGATTCTCTTGGATCTTCTTGAAATCTAGCCAAAAGACAAATTGAATGCATGATATCTGATCTAGTAGCAGTAAGGTATAACGATGTACCAATCATTGATCTATACTTGCTTTGATTTGTATTAGGAAATTCATCATTCTTGCTCAACTTACAACCAGTAACCATAGGAGTACATATAGGTTAAGAATCATCCATTCCAAAATTCTTCAACATTTCCTTGAAATACTTAGATTGTGATATGAATATTCCTTTCTTTGATGACTAATCTGCAAATCAAGGAAGAAATTCATCTACCCACACATTGACATCTCAAATTATTTATGTATTTCCTCTGCAAACTTCTTGTACATACCTTAATTTCCTTCAAAGATTATGTCATAAAAATAAACTACTACAATTAATATTTTTTTCATTTATAATGTTGAAATATAGATTGCTATTTGCAGTACCTTTTCTAAATCCTTGCTGCAATAGGTAGTTATCCAACCTTTCATACCAAGCTCTGGGAGTTTTCTTCAGTTCATACAATGTTTTCTTTAATCTACAAATCATATTTGTATCTTTTGACAATTGATAACCTTCTGATTGTTCAATGTATACCTCTTCTTCCAATTCACCATTCAAGAATATAGACTTCACATCCATCTAATAAACTTTGAAATATTTATGTGCTACAAAAGCTAAAAACATCCTGATAGCTTCCATTCTTGCAACCAGAGAAAAAGCTTCCCAAAAATCTATATCTTTAACCTGTGACTAACCCTTACACACAAGTCTAGGCTCGTTCCTGACAACTTTTCCATCTTCATTCAACTTTTTCTGAAATACCCACTTAGTACCAATCACATTCTTATTTGTTGGTCTTGGGACTAATTCCCAAGTCAAATTCTTCTATATTTTTTCTAACTCTTCATTCATTGCTTTGATCCAATTCTCATCTTTGCATGCATCAGTCATTGTTTTTGGTTCCACCGCAAAGAGAATTTTTTTTTACTTGTTCCTCTATCATAACAAATTTTCTCCTTATCAGCACACCTTTTCTCTTATCTACATTGAGCTAATCTTCTGAATGATTCTTCTGCACATAATTAGGAGTCTTACGATTCTTTTTTGGAGCTTCTTCCTCTTCAAACATCAACTCTTTTCCTTTATCTTTAATATTTTATTCTTCATTTCAAGGGGATTCATAAGATTCATATCCTTCTATCAATATTGAACTTTGATGGGGTTCTTCATCCACCTTAACACTTGCACTCAACAATCTTCTTCAATATTTTGTTATAGCATCGATAGGCCTTTTTTCTTGTAGAGTATCCAAGGAATATTCCTTGATTATATATTTCATCAAACTTTCCTAAGTTTTCTTCATTTCTTTTGATATAAAATTTTCTTCCAAAAACTATGAAATATTTCATAGTAGGAGGTTTACCATAAATCATAACTCACATGGAGTCTTTGAATTGTTCACTCTTGCTTGAACTTTTTTAATAATGTATACTGCAATCTAAATTACTTCTCTCCAACAGATATCCAAAAGATTAGCTTCCTTCATCATTGTCCTAGCTACTTTATGAGCTATTCTTCTTTTCCTTTCCATAACTCCATTCTGCTGAGGAGTTATAGGGGTTGATAAATGCCTTCTAATTCCATGATCTTCACAAAAATTGTTAAACCCATTTGAAGTAAACTCACCACCTCTATCAGATCTCAAAAATTTTATTTTCAGATTATTTTCATTCTCAACAATAGCCTTAAATGCTTTAAACTTTTCTAGAGCTTCTAATTTTTCTTTGAGAAATGTAACCCACGCCATTCTAAAATAATCATCAATTAATAACATGAAATACCTATCACCACATGAGATTCTAATTTTGGTAGGTCCACATAGATCTGTATGCACTAACTCCAAGGGACCTATGTTAGAATACTCCTTTGTCTTGAATCTTATCTTTATTTTCTTTCCAACTTGACATTCTTTGCAGATTGCATTGATAGGCCCTATAATGTTTGAAAAATCTCTCACAAAATTAGTATAACTTATCCTTACTAGGCTATCAGAATTAATGTGATCCATTCTTTTATGCAATATCCAAGTTTCATTAGTTTGATACATAAAGCACTTTGCACCACTACCTTTGAGTTGATAGACATTACCTCCTATCCTTATTCTAGCAACAACCAGAAAATCAAAGTTTCCTTTTCTAATTTCATAACCACTATTATGAAATACAAGATTATATCCTTTGCTACACATTTTTCCTATACTTAAAAGATTATGTTGAACATCATCTATATTATGCTTTCTGTCAAAACTAATTGAAACTTTTCCGCAGACATTAGTAGATGTATCATCACCAAATTAGAAAATACCACCATCATGCTTTTCAAGCTTAACAAACTTACTCTTATTACCTATCATATGATTTGAGCATCCGTAGTCAATGATCCATTACTTATCCTCTTTAGCATGAAAAACAGTCAACGTAGTTCCTTCAATGTTATGACTTGTTTCTAAAGAACTTTCCTTCACACATTTTTAAAGATTAGTAGAATTAGTTCCAACATTTAAATCCATGAACAAGCATTCATCACTTCCTTCATCTAGATAATATGATTCTTCATCATTAGATACACCATTTTCCTTTTCATTATAATAGCTCTTCTTGAAAAATTTACCCTTATGATCCTTTTGTTTTTCATTAGTAACTTTGATTAGACATCTAGATGCATAATGACCTATCTTTCCATAATTGAAAAATTTGAAAGGTAGCTTACCTTTTTATTTTCCAATACCCTTTTTCAATCTTCTCACAATGTTTGTTTCCACCTCATCAAGATCATCTAGATCTAATCCATTGTCCTTTTCCACTTTGTAAACATTAAAAATAGTTTATTTGTAGCATCTTGGCCAAACTATCTCATTTCAAAAGAAGTTAAAGCACCAAACATTTGATCTCAAGAATAATTATCCAAATTATGAGCTTCCTCAATAGCAAAAAAATTAGGACTATAAGCTTTAGGTAGAGTTCTTAATACCTTTTTCACAACTTCACTTTCCTCTAGCTTTCCACCAAGACCATTGATGGCATTGATAACTTCACCAACTAATAAGTAGGAGGTATTTTCCACAACAATATGGGTCAATGAGTTTGAATTGAAAATGACAGGGTTGAATCTTGATAGCAATATCACTACTTCATCAACTCTGAGCATGTAGGCAGTAATATCTTCATCTTCAGACACTTAGGGTTTCAAATATGGCTTTGTAGTTCTGCATCTTCTCTTGTTTGACCTTGTCAAATCCTTTATAGATTCCTTCCAACTTTTTCCAGATATCTTTAGAAAAATTTAGAATTATCACCTTTCCAAGTTTAGAATCAGAAAGACCACTCAAGATTGCATTCCTTGCTTTGCCATTGTTTTCATAATCCTTGATGTCATCATCACTAGTTGGACCATTTGTAGACCTAGTATAACCTTTTTCAAAAGAATTCCAAAATCTAAATCCAATAGAAACCAAAAATGAATCCATTATAGCTTTCCAGTAGGTAAAATTTGTTCCATCAAATAAGGGAGCTTTGACACATTTCTTGTGTGTCATCTAGATCTACCTTAAGTGGTTAAGCTTCTTCCTGGGAACTGCATCTTTGATACTAGTTGTTAGATGCACAAGACAAATGAGAGGGGGGTGAATCAGTGTATACTTTTAAAACATCAAAAACCCTCATTAACATTAATTAGATCTACATTAGCCCTTAAACCCTTAACAACCATTAAAACCTTATCATGCATTAGAAGAATGTAAACATATGAAATAGTAATGCAAACACATCCAAACACATAAGAACACTAGATTTACATGCAAAAACCAAGAAGGGAAAAACCACAATGAGGATTAGCTCACTAATATATGAATTGCAACACTAAATACAATAAGGCTCACTACCATTGGCTCACTACCAATGGACTCACAATCCAAAAGAAAAAAGAATAGAAGAAGGGGCAACTCACTACCAATTTGAACTGCTAACAATGTATCTCTCATATGCCAAAGGTACCATTTTGTTGAAGCATAAACAACTTATCAAACATACTAAAATGAAGACACCTTTTGTTCATTGCATTAGGAAGTCATAGGCATTAAGGCTTGCACTTAGATAATCACACTTGATCACTTTCACATCTTTCACATCACACACTCTACTCTTAATCCACACAACAATTCTCCTTGCATTTATACTCTCTATGACCTAAAACAATCTCAATTAGGTTAGCCTTCAGGAAACATATACACCTCAACTATACAACACCAAGTAGGTTGGCACAAAACACTTCCATAATATAAAGAAGTGAAGCCAAAAACCACCACTGCTTAATTGGGACCCAAATCTACACCAACATTCTTCTCAACAATTCCTCAAATAACAATTATCCTCATCAATTAGTGCTAGCACACTAGATCAAACAACCCTACAACAACACTAACAAGTGAATCCAAGCACAACTCTCAAGGTTCAGAAACATCTTGTAGACAACATAACAACATTCCTCAATATCCATACATCTTAGAATATCCCAACATCATCAAAATATTCTACACAACTATTGCAACCAGCTGAAATCAAGAACACCTTGACTCTGTACAACTAGACATACTAGCATAGACATCCAACACACAAGACAAATTTGCAAAGCACCAAAACACCTGAAACTTCAAGGGAAGGTAGATACAAAAATTATAAGAACATTCCCAGATCTGTAACACTAGAACCTTCATTGTGAAGAAATGTAGAGCAATCTCATTTCTCTCAGACATCTTGTTTTACCAAACAGACATACTATGAAACACATTTTCCATTTCAGTGTTATCCAAAACCTGAAACTCTAGATATGATACCTCTAACACCTTTGATAATCACATCCAAACCACATGGGTATATATTCAACCATGAAGAAATGTAGAGCATAACACAACACCATTTTGTTACATTGAACTCTCTTTTATTCAAATTTTCTCAAAAGAACTTGGAAACCAAGTAAACCAACTTCATCAACAACACTACTAACATCTCTACAAGAAATCTACATCATCCACAACTTGCAATACTTTCCAACTTCAAAAATTTCATCAAACACAAGTCAGGTCAACAACCTCTGCAACTATGTTGAAGTAGGACATAAATGAGAACACAAACATGTGTTGACATAAATACCAACAATTATAGACACATCATCAATACCAATAGCATTCCAAAACTCTCTTCAAACAATGGGTTGAAATCAATGACAATACCTAAGAAACTCACAAACAAATCAAGCTCCCAACATCTCCAAACTTCCAACAAATAAGAGGCACTACTGGTAGTGTAAAAAGTAGTAATAGTAATTGGATATAGTCAAATTGAAGTGTAACATGACTCCAAAATTATCATTTTCCAAATAGAACATAATGAAAGTGCATCTTGATGAAGTTGTTTCCTTTTCAAGTTATCTTATATTATTTTATTTTCGCATGTATAGGGAGTAAAATACAGTGGTTGATTACCTAGCAAATTATGGTGTCCCTCTCTAGCTCTATACCTCTTGTCAAAAGATGTTTTTGATTGAGGAAAATTGTGTGATGTTATTATGATGAATCATCCTCAAATTCTCATAAAATGTGCAAGTGATATTGTTATTCCAATAAATGATGATGTCTAATTGTAATGATGCCCTTTATAGGAACCATTATTTTGAAAGTGGCGCAATTGACATTTACCTTGATCTTAAGATTCTAGATGGAGGTGACACTTATTTTGATGCATGGGTTTGGTTTGTTTCTCTATGTATTCAATTGTATCCTCTTCTTTAAGATTTAGAACAATTCAATTGACTCCCTACCAAGGTGGAGATAAGAAGCAACATGGGAGTGTCTCAAAATTTAGGTTGAAGATAATTTTCCATTTCTAGTTGAAGGGGATGGTAAAGGTAGTTAAGTTAATTCTTGGGGAAGATGAATTGCACAATATAAGGGATATAAGGAATAGGAAACAAATAAGAAATGATTTTATACTCAATCTTAAGGGAGCTATATGTGATGTGTTGTAAATTGATAGGTTGTCATTGATGTCAACAGATAATGAAATTTTGTTGATTGCCAACATTTTGCTGCTACAGTTATGAATTCCTGTTGATCCGGTATTTTGATTCGAACTATCCTATTTTTGCATGATTTGCTCAAAAGCTGTTAATATGATTTACCCTGAAATCAGTTGCATTCTCTAACATGGTTTCAATTGACTAGGGTGTATGGGTTGTGAGGTACTATTACCTATTGTTTGTGAACAATGCTATGCTTTTACATTGGTTCTATATGTTGATTTTTTGGTCTGGATTCTATCTCAGTAAAAGATATCATTACAATAATTTGTACACAATTTTGAGCCTACAAGATGTATTCCACCTTGGAGTTTCATGATGATATGTGAAGGAATTTGGAAGATATGAATGACAGTATTCTATTATGCAGGCCTTAGTGAGTTTTCCTCCTGCACTCTGTTGTGGGAGATTCCACATTTTCTCATAATTAATTATCATACCATGTTATGTTGAAGATAAGTAATTTGATGTCATCCAAGGGAGAATTCAATGAGTTAACAAGTTTTTGTGTTGGACGTCTGATGGAGTGTACATATGTTTGGAGTTTTGGTTTAACTCTGGTTGACCTAACTATATATTAATATTAAAGGGATCTATCTTAGGTCCATTATAAAAAAGTTAGTTTTTGAATAAAGGTTTCTCTAATTAGCCCAACCTAATTAAGAAACATGGATAAATATGTATATATGTAAGACATTCTTTGGTGTGGATGTGTGTGGTGAGAAAGAGAGGAAGAGAGAAGAATGTTTGCATGGAAAAAGTTGAAAATGAATATGTACAAATTGTATATATGAGCAGCTGAATGAGTTACTCAAGCATTGTGCTTCACTAAAGCTGAACTACAGCACAGGGAAGGTGCATTCTTCATCAGTTCAAACTTGTGGAAGTGAGCCATACACTTTTGTATCTTGGAGGTTAGCCATCACTTTTTGTATTTAGGCTATGATACTTTCAAGGACAGTGAGTCCTAGTAGTGAGCCCTATAATATTCTATATCTGGATATATTATATTGTGAGCTAATCCTCACTGTGGTTTTTCCTATTTTGAGTTTTCCACGTAAAAATTCTAGTGTTCATTTGTGTTTATGCTTTGTCTTGATTTCATGTCTTCCTTTGGTAATTTAGTCAAATTTGTGATAATGATTAGATGGATTTTATGTGAATGGTTTTATGGAATACTGATTTGAACCCCCCCTCTCAATATTCTAGATGTTCAACAATTGGTATCAAAGCTTGGTTTCTTTGAATAAGCCTAACAACTTGAGGATGGTCCCAAAATTTGATTATAAGAAACTCTTTCCTCCGTAAGTGGTCTCTGTTGGACACCTAGAAGAAAATAAAGATTTGAAGAATAAGCTCAGGGAAGCGAATGATTGTATCAAGGATCTAAGGAGAAGATATGAATATTCCCGTGTTCAAATAAAAGGAGATCATGATGATATCACCAGATTCTTTCATCAATTGGAAAAAAATAAAAAGGATTGGAGACTGTCAAAAAGTTGAAATTCAAAGGAAGATAGATGAATGTATAAAGTTGAAGCAAGAAATGGAAATTTTAAGATCAAATCTAGAAAAGGAAAAAATATTTGAGCTTAAATTCAAGATAAGCACTGCAAAGCTTAATGAGTTGATTAATTCTCAAAGACTTACAATGGATAAAAGAGGCTTAGGGTTTGAAGAAGAACAAAATTGAGAGATAAAACAACCTTCAGATAAGAAGACTCTATGCAAAGATGGAAAAGTCAAGGAATTAAGAAGCTATACCAGAAGGACTCCCATCAGACAACCTAATGCTCAAAGGTACTTATCTTTTAATGATGTCTGTTATTTGTGCAATAAGTTTGGATATAGGGAAAAAGATTACAAAAGTAAAGTGAAGCAGAATGATGGAATCAAGATAAATCACAATTTAGATAAGATGATTTATTCATTTAAAGGTCACTTTTATCTCTACAATTCAATTGGGCATAAAGCTAACCAATGCAAATATAGATTGAATAAGAGAAAGTTTGGATGAAAGAATGTTGTTTTGTTTAATTGCAACAATACAAAACATATTAGAAGCAAAAAATTGAGAGGTAACAATCTAGAAAAAGGATATGAATCAGTCATCAAGGTTGACCCAAAAAAATTTAAGAAAGAGATGGAGAGAAATATATGGAGAAAAGAAAGAGAATCTAGAAAGCAAGTAGAACCAAAAGTATTTGTTTTTTTGTCTTCTTCTGGTGTAGATATGTCACTCGAAAATTAATTCAAAACTTGGCTAAGGGTGAGCATTAATCAAAAAATTTATCAACCCATCCTTTGTTGTCATATCATGATAGAAGTAAATTTATTAATGTTATGAACTCAAGAATTCATGCAAAAGGAATTTGCAGTCACACATGTGTGAAGAATGTATTTCACAAAATTTGAAAGGATGAAAGCTTTCACAAATTTTGAGGTGATATACTTGTGATTTGAAGCATTAATTGTAGAAGTAATTGGGATGAAAGGAACAAATTTAGATATATTTAGGAAAATGCATTTGATGAAAAACATTTGAGCAAGAAGAAGCATGAAGAAGAAGCTTGAAGAAACCAGAGCAATTTTATCCTATGGAAATTCTGAATTTGACTTTGGTAGAAAATGAAAAGGTAAGTTGACTTCTAAATTACTTGTGGTATCTTGTATGCAATGGATTTTCCCCAACTTATAAACAATTCAGAAAGACCAGAACCAGAGTACAAAATGCAACCTATTAAATCCCTAGAACTTGATCTTTTGGGTGCTTTTTCAGATATTCCTCTTGGTGTCATATCAATTGAAGATGTTGGAGCATACATTCATGGAGAATTGGAAGAATCTAGTTACGAAAAATCTCACATGTTGTGGAGTGAAGAATTAAATGGAAATGGTTTTACCCTAAAACTAGAGTACAATGTGCTTTTGGAAATGAAATTGGATGTATAGAACAATTTTTCAGAGTTTACTAGTGAAGGAAGATATATCAGAATGGTACTTAGCAGATTTCATGGTGATTTTGTGTGGCTTAATGAAACATATATGATATCGAGAGATGTAATAAGGGAAGTTACTGGATTATCATCCTCTGAATCAACTCATGTTTGTAACTTTGATAGAGAAAAGGGTTTAACAAGGAACACATTTGCTAGAATCTCCAACTCGACAACTGAGTATGCAAGCTTAGTTATTTCATAGATGATTCTTGGCGACAACGATGTCTCCACTACTACAATTAATCTTGCATTGGATATGGTTGAGAATAGAACTAGATATGATCTTTGTGAGCTGCTTCGACAACAACTGTTGGAGAATTTGAGAGATTTCAAGAAGAAGAAAGACACATTCAGATATGGTACATTGGTTTTATGCTTGATTTTCTACTTTATGAAGGATATACCTGGATTAGGAGAGAATACCAAATTGGTTTCTCATCAGATTGAGGAGCTTATGAGAAATATTGGGGACTTAGATGCTCAAGAAGATGCCCTTGGTACATTCTTTGGAAAGTTTGAAAGGAAAATGAATAGAAGAAGGAGAATTCCAAGAGAATTGGTTTCAAAGTATAAGAATGATATAATATTTTTGGTAAAATTTGATAGTTGCATCATCAAGGCAGTTGAACCAAGGAATTCATGATTACTTGAGTTTGGATATGAAATTAAGAAGGATTATGCTACTGGTTGTATTGAACTGTTGGTTAACAGCCCCTAGGATCTTAGTAGACCTAAGTTTGGAACCTACACCGAAGTAGCTAAAGCTCTTGAAGAGTTTGATTTTGTCTTTGGTAAACCAAAGCTTTCCATTGGAGAAAAGAGGAAAGCAACTATTGTTCATGCCCTAGTTGCTCAGGTGGACCCTGCTCCTAGGAGACTCAAGCAATTGGCTAGAAGTAGGACACATTTTTAGGTATCTCTTAGTGTTGTTTCTAGTTCTTCTTGTTCCATTAAAGAAATATCAAATGCATTAACTAATAGATTCAATGAATTAAAGAGCAAAGCAGTAAGTGACATGGTCTCTTGGGTTGAAAGAAAAACATTGCTAGAAATTATAGATAAGTGCAAGTCTACTCATAGCTTGACATTTGAAAAACTCAAGAATATTCAAGATTTTGAGGAAGAAATTAAAATTTTATTCACATTTTGTTGGTCTTGGATTGATGCAATTCAAAGGCTCAAGGATGTTGAGAGAACGATTGAAACCTAGATTAAGTTTGCATCTAGCACATTTGATCCTTCTCTTAGTTTGGATGATTAGACTTGGTATGGTTTGATAAGACTGCATGAAGAATACCTTGCATCACACAAAGAAATAGGAAAGTTGATTGAGATGTATGGGAAGCTCAGATATCTAATCAAGATTGAGTGTGCTCCTGTCTACTATGTTCGTTCGGTTGCTGAAAGGGTTTTGAACTATTATACTTCTCCCAGAACTATGGTTGAAGGAATGGATACTTTAATTGACCTTAATTATCTATGCAACACTTTGACAGAGGCAAAAAATCTTTGGAATGAGGGGAGATCCTCATGGATGGCGATTATTATACAACTTCAATCATCTACCGCCTCTGGTTAGTCATTTATCATCATTAATTTTGGAATGTACTCCTCAGGGAGAGTATTTAGATTTGCAAAAGGACTATTAATGCACTAAAATTCCTTTTTCCTTTGCCATTGATGTCAAAGGGGGAGAGAGAAGCATCATATGAAAATAAAGAGGAAATTGAATGGTTTTTGTGTGTAAGTTGGGAAGAGGTATTTTTGATGGTTTTCACATCATTTTTTTCCATTAATGAAAAAGGGGGAGATTGTTGGAAATTGGTGGGTTGTTATTGATGTCAACAGATAATGGAATTTTGTTGATTTCCAGTATTTTGCTTCTCTAGTTATGAATGCATGTTGATCTAGACTATCCTATTTTTCTATGATCTGCTCAAAATCTAATAACATGATTTACCCTAACATTAGTTGCATTCTCTAACATGGTTTCAATTGAATAGGGTGTATGGGTTGCGAGGTACTATTACCAGTTGGTTGTGAACAATACTATTCTTTTACATTGGCTCTGTACGTCTATTTTTTGGTTTAGATTCTATCTCAGTAAAAGATATCATTATAGGAATTTGTACACAAGTTTGAGCCTATAAGATGTATTACACCTTGGAGTTTCATGATGATACGTGAAGGCATTTGGGAGATATGAATGATAGTATTCTATTATGCAGGCCTCAACAAGTTTTCCTCTTGCACTCTATTATGGGAGATTCCACATTTTCTCATAATTAATTATCATATCGTGCAGTGTTGAAGATAAGTAATTTGATGTTGTGCAAGGGATAATTCAATGAGTTAACAAGTTTATGTGTTGCATGTTTGATGGAGTGTACATATGTTTGGAGTTTTGGTTTGACTCTAGCCAACCTAACTACACATTAATATTAAAGAGATCTATCTTAGGTCCATGCCGATGAAATTAGTTTTTGAATTAAGGTTTATCTAATTAAGCTAACCTAATTAAGAAACATGGATACACATGTATATATGTAAGAAATTCTTTGGTGTGGATGTGTGTGGTGAGAAACAGAGGAAGAGAGAAGAATGTTCACATGAAAGAAGTTGAAAATGAATATGTGCAAATTGTATAGATGAGCAGCTGAGTGAGTTACTCAAGCATTGCGCTTCACCAGAACTGAACTCTAACACAGGGAAGGTGCATTCTTCATTAGTTCAAACTTATGGCAGTGAGCCATACACTTTTGTATCTTGGTGGTTAGCCATCACTTTCTGTATTTAGGATTTGAGCCTTTCAAGGACAATGAGTCATGGTAGTGAGCCTTGTAATATTCTATATTCGGATATATTATATTATGAGCTAATCCTCACCATGGTTTTTCCCATTTTGGATTTTCCATGTAAAAATTATGGTGTTCATGTGTGTTGATGCTTTGTCTTGATTTCATGTCTTCCTCTGGTAATTTAGTTAGATTAGTGATAATGCTTAGATAGATTTTATGTGAATGGTTTTACAGAATACTGATTCACCCCCCCTCTCAATATTTCAGATGTTCAACATGATGAAGTTATGGAGATTCCAAGGAAATTTTCTTATTGATTGGTGATTAGATGGATGAATCGTTGGAGGGTAATCCCACAATAGTGGTTTACAATTCCCTTCACAAAGAAAAATTGCAAAAATGCTCCTAAGGATAAAATTTTGGGTTTTTATGGGTTCGCTTGAAGGGGGTTTGAGTGAACCCAAAAAAATGTTCACTCAAACCCCCCTTTGAGTGAACCCCTTTGTGATGCAATCCCATTTGGTGGGTTTTTTTAATGAAATAAAGGGAATGGAAAAAAGGGGGGTTTGAGCGAACCCCCCTTCGCTCGAGGGGTCTAGGGGGTTCACTTGAACCCCCTTTTTTCCCTTATCCCCCTCCTCTAGTAATTTTCTACAAAAGTTTTCCTTTTAGAGCTCGGGTTGAAGATGAAAATGGAATCAAATTCATAGACCCAACTAGATGATTATAGTCCTCAAAACAAGCTATCCATCAAATATAATTTTAATATTTTTTGGTTTTAATTTTGTTTTTTTTAGTTTAATTAAACATAGGTTTTTCACTGAAAATCAAGCTCTCTATTCTACACATGTGGAAAAATAGTAGATTATAATTTTTTTTTTTGAAAAATATGTCTATGCTAGGTATTGATGTCCTTGATCTAGCAGAAAAATTAAATAAAAATTTTGATACATACAAAAAAAGTTATGTTGTATATAGTCTGCCTATGTATAAATTGTAATTGGTTTGAATTCAAAACTTAATTAACAAAAATATTCAGTAAAACACTATGAAACCAAATGAATGTGCTAGATATCATAGTTATAAACTTAAATTAAATTTTTTTTTTTTTTTATCCTTTATAGAAAAAAAGTTATGTTGTTTATGGTGAACATCACTCTTTAAAAATGGTGTTTACTGTTAAAAACTAGTTTTCAAAGGAGATGGAAAAAGAAATGCAATTTGATTCCAATTTTTTTAAAAAAAATATATCAATCTATAGACAAAATGTCACAAATCACTAGTTTGTATCATCTTCAAATTCCTCATGGTATATCAACTAATATAGGTGCCTGAAAGTGAAGATTTAGTTAAAAAAATTTAGTTCAATGTCAAGTTTGGCCAAAAAGTGTAAACCACTATTGTGGGATCACCTTGGAGGATTTTTCTTTTGAGGTTGTTGGAAGGAAGCACAATAATGAGTTGTTTGTGGCTTCAAAGAGTTTGATATTTGGTTGGTGAATTCAAGGGTCTTTGTAGTAATGGATCATGTTCAAGAGTTGGATGCTTATTAGATGGACATGGAGTTTATGTTGAAGTATCTCATTGTTCCCATCACAAAGGGATATTGGAGATTGTCAGTGGTCATACGTTGCCGATGCTTGATGTATAAATTTGGTGTTGAATCATTTGGTTATGTCCTATCACAAAGGTATATTGAAGATTGTCAATGGTTATGAATTATTGGTGCTTGAGGATGGAAAAACAAAATGAATATTGAGGCAAGCAAAGGTATACAAAAGTACTAAATTGATAGGGATTGAGAATGTATTAGGGTCCCAAATATTGCTATTCGAGCTAGTGAATACATTTGGATTTGGGGCTTCAACTATGGTTCATGAACAGTGAAAGTCTCTACCTCAAGATGTTTAAATATAATGTTGAGTGACAATGTTATAGTATATCTATATTTTATGGTTGTAGGTAGTGATAATGGTGGTTTTAATGACTTTATGTGGGTATAGGTTTATTTGATTTACCTTGTTGTCTACTTTACATGTTAGTGTGTTCATTTTATAATGCTCTTGCTTTCTCCATGTGAGATTTGCTAACTAGCCTACCCCAAGATACAAATGATTGAAGGAAAGAAAATACATAAATATAAGAACTAATAAATTGTATTCCTCTCAAGAATGCAAAGCTAATGAGCTTGAGAATTAAGATTACAAAGGAAATTCCTTAGTTATATAGGCCAAGGGGAGAGATAGATTTAACCATATTATGACAAGTAGTGTCATCTTATGAGGTGTGACAACACAAGTCATTAAAGCTTAACAATCTTATCCCTATGTATAGTTAAGCTACTGTGAAGAGGACTTAAGTGGAGAACTAGCTAGGAAATGAACTAGTTAGATAAAGTACATGTTGATGGGTGTTTTAGCACTGCAACAACACATACATAACACAAGTGTTCTATCTCTCTTGAAAGGCAATTATCTACAAACAAGTTTCAGAAAATACCCCAAGGTCTCTTAGGTGTCAGGTCATGATGATGCATAAACAACTCAATTGATGATGAGATTTTCTGGTAATCACAAGGGTCCTTTATGGTTGTGCAAAGCTAGAACTTACAGGTCTACTTCAATGTTTCAAAAATCTAGAAAATAGTGTACTATAGCAGCAAACTTAGAACAATAGTCTGAAACTTACTTTATTCATCAGATATAACATTACTATGATGTTGGAATCCTAAGTTTGACTCAGATTTAAAAGAAAGAACAAAACATGTGAGGGTTTAGAGAGTTATTCTAAATATAAAAACTAAGAAGAACAACAACAATGCAAAGTATTATAGTAGACAAACTCCCAAAAACCAAGTTTTGTTTAACCAAGAGTACTCTACAGTATCACAAAACTAGTGCCATCTGTTAAGGTTAACTTCAGATTTTCAAACTATAACATGAATACATAAAGCATGCATATACACAATTGAACTTAAGTGCAATTAAAGAAACAAGCTCAGATAGCTTTACACAGTAATCTATCATCAATATAATACCAATAGCATGAGTTGAAAGTGCATCAAATTATGTAACACATAGACACCATTAAAGCTGTTCATAAACTAACAAGATGGAAATGAAATTGAACTGAAATAAAATATGGAGGTTGAATCATGCACACATTTAAAATCAAACTCAAAGAAACCACCAAACTTCAATGCTTTCTTTTATATTGCTTCAAAATTTCTATGTACAACAACTCATCTCCTTCCTTTGGAAATGAGAGGGTGTCCCTATTTATAGTTTTCTAAAACCCAAATGAATGGCCAAGATTGATTTACATCCAATGGCCCAAATTTTTTACAACTTAGGGTTTACACAATGTCGAATACAAATGCAATAATTCTCAATATAAAATTGGTAGCTACTTTTTCTTTTAGTCTATTTTGTCTTCTAGCCAATTTTGTCCTATAGCTAATTTTTTCCTTTAGCTACTTTTGTCCTATAGCTAGAAACTATAAGTAGTTGTCTTCTATGATAACATTTATAGCATCCTTTTGCATGATAGCATATTGGAAAAACTTCTTTACCACTGCCAGAAGCTTAGCATGCTCTCGAAAGTTGGAATTTCTAATATTGAAGGTGATCATCTTGAATTCCTCCATAAATTCTACATACTATTCTATGCACTAATCCCCTCTCTGAATGATTTGCTCTGAGTGAGTGAAGGCCTATGCAACAAAGTCCATGAAGCTACTAGACAAAATTTCATTGGTTCCCCATTCCATCTTCTGGAATTCTCGTTTCACCAACTCACAGTCCAACTCTTGAGATGGAATTTTTTCCCTCATTAGCAATTCTAGAGCCTCATTAGCTTCAGATAAATTCTCAATGACACAAGAAAAAATAACATCTAGCTCAATAATTTCCTTTTCTATGACTCCTTTTTTGAATTCAACATTGAACAACCAAACTTCAGACAACTAGTGATCTTCTTTAGACAGTGCAATTTCCCACTCCTAGACTTTTGAAGGTAACGTCAAGATGCACTTCAACTAGGGGCATGTCATATTGTAGACATTAGGGAAATCTTTGCATGCCTCAGCCTCCTTTACAATCTCATTTTTCAAAATAAAAAAATGATTGTGCATCTTAACCCTATAACGAATGGCCTTGTTTCCCATGTTCATCACCCTCCTGAGCCAATATGAGGTAGACTTGGTTTAGGTTCTCATATTTTCCATTTTAACAATTTCTTCTTTGGACAATATTGCAGGTGCTAACAATTTTGTTGGAATTTCCTCCCCAAAGGCAACCCATTTCTATATAAAAGTGGTCAATTCTACCACTTGTGCCTTCAAATCCACCTTGGTGGCCTAGTCCTTACCCATTTGATTCAGGATGTTGGTGACCAATCCCTAGAATTCATCTATCTTCTATGCTCTGGAAGTGAGACCAAGGTTGATAGAAGTTACTTGGTAATCTTTGGCTTGAATGGTCCCCTCATCCTTGTCTACTACTGGAGTTTCCACCTGGAGGATACAAGAGCTCGGAGCATCTGTGGTGATGTGAGATTTTACCTTAGGATTCTTCTTTTCCTAAGTCTTGATTTGGGCTCACACTAATATGGCTTCCAGGTAGGCATTTAGGTCTTGCAGTACTGGGGCTTTGCTTTTCAATTGTTGCTCTAGCCATGAAGAGATCTATGTTTGTTGATTAGAGGATGTAGTGTTGAATTCATCCTTGATGTTTTCTTGATCCTTCAAAGACTTGTCATCCCCATACTTATCAATCAACTTTATATCAAAATCCTATCAATCAACATGTCAATCAACTTTATATCAAAAGCCTATCAATCAACTTATCAACCCATCATCATCCTATAAAATGCATGTCCTAGGATATATTGTTTCAACAATGGGCATCATTTTGGATATCACCTTGGATTCTTATCCTATCAAAACACATTCCTTTGGCTGAAGGTATGAAGAACATTGGCTTGTTTGTGTACTTGATCTTTTCTTTTGGTTTATCTTATTGTGCTCATTCCAAGGACCTCTCAATGATGTCCCCAATGAAGGGATTTAGAGAGATAGGAATGGGGCAACGATCATTATCTTTTTATTTGTTGTGCTTGTTGGACGTTCTTGTAATATAACCTTGGTGAATACTTGCTTTGTTAGGTATGTCCTAGCAAGGTTTCTGTATGTCAGGTGTGAACAAGAATACTCCTATCTGTTTGTTGAGTCAAAGTCCATCACACTAGGTGCAACACCATCTTGGTTCTTTATACCCCAATGCATCATGCCTACGTGTGTTATCAAACATAAGGTAATTGGCCCTTTGAAAATCCCAACTCCTTGGCAAGTAATCATCATCATCATCATCATCAACATCTCATGTCTTGTTGGAATCTCTTGTTCTCTTCTATTTCTTGCTTTTCATGCTAACATGGTACCATGACAGTTAATCGTAAATCATCGCTAATGCATCCATCCTACATCCACAAACCATCTGCATATCATATCATATCATGTAAGAAACATTGATTATCTTGCATGCATTGGATTTCATCATTGCATAATATAGATTGGTTATTCTAGGTATCTCATAAACCATACATTTATTATCCATTGCATAATCATAAAAGTGTCATCATATCATATTATGTACATCCATATCATCCATTGCAGATAAAAGTCACAATCATCTCATATATATAATCAATAATGTCACTGTCATGGTACAAATTAGGATCAAGTGGGTGTAATATATCAAAATAGGCATGAGGCTACCCATGGCTGATGACTGTCTATGTCATCAAATCTGTCTACATCAAATATTCGAGTTGAACTAATCTTGAACCTCTTTTTCGAGATATTGACCCTCAAATCAAAACTCTTCGCCCGATCTCTCGAGGGGGAAATATATTGGCATAATTATTTTTGTTGGGGCAACAGAGGGGCATCCAAACAAAAAAATCAAAGAATTTTTTACTTTTGATCATGGCAAGATTATTCTTTGAACCAACACAACAAGTGCATCACTTCAAAGAGGGGCAAGATGTAGACATGTAAAATGTACATACACTCGATCCTGATCAACTAACATCGCTTCATCCTAAATTATCCCTCTATCTAACCATTTAATCAAATAGCCTGATTTGATTAAATTCATCATAATTCCCCTTTTAATTAAATAAATCCATCAATTTAATTAAATCATTGTCTTTGTGTAATTAGCTAGGTCACTTCATCTTCCTATCTTTGATTTAATTAAATAATCCATATTATTTGATTAAATCTCTAAAGTTCATCTAATTAAATTAAATAAATCAAACATTTATCTAAATTAATCTAACATCACCCCCTTTGGTTAAATAAATCAAAAATATTTATTTAACTAAGTCTAAATCATTCTTATCTCATTTTGAGTTATTTAAATCCTACAATCTAAGTCAAAATGGTCAAATCAACTAATACCATTTAAATTAATCAAATCATGATCAATGTTAATCCTAATTACTCAAATCCTCTAGATTTTGCAACTTGCACATGAAAATCAATTTAATTGTTTTATAAATCACCTATTTTCATTCAAAAAAGGCATCCAAGTGGGAATATTCCTCAAATTTGAAATCTCCCCCCAAATTGACTTGTCCATCCAACAAAGCATTTAAAGCTCTTACATTGTCTCTTACATGTCTCCCACTTGACATTTAACTCATCTTTCATCCCCCCTAAACATGTCATCTCATCAAATTCAAATTTCAAACTTGCACATTGATCAAAATGTGCTCAAGCTTCCTCCATTTACATGTTGACAAGTGGCATCTTGCCATTGGATGACTATTAGTCCCACATTGCTCAATTTTGGACATTCATCCTTCAATCTCATCTATAAGTAAGAGCTCATCTCTTCATTTGGCATCCATAATTTGAGTAAAGTTACCATGCTCAAATCATTAGCAATCCTCATCCATTATCATTGAATCTTAACTAGGTTATGCAGGTTTTTAGCTTGGAGCACTCAATCTTCATCAACAAAGTGGATCACTCATCAAATATCTTCATCAAATCAATCTTGCATCATAGGAGTTGGGAAAGGGACAATTTTCACATCAAATTGGCACCAATTCCCCCATGGGATAGTGGTTTGATTGTTTTGAATAAGATTTGATAGTTTTCATTTGAATTCTTTTATTATTTCTTGTTCATTTCATTTGAATGGATCTTATGGGGAATGATTGTTTTAGAATTGTTTATGGACTAACCTTGTGTTGTTTAATCATGTTTATGTAGGTCTATATCAAGCATTCACACACATATAATGCTACTTTTGGACATCATGATCATCATCATAATTTTCCCAAAAATATTCAATATGGGCCTTATGAGTGTGTTTCCTCCCAACCTATTTCTTCAATTTTCCCCAAGGGTCCAAACCTCCTTGCTTAGTATGCAACTTGAGGTTGTACTCTACAGTTTATTTTTCTGAATATTCTACACAAGGGGCAACATGACATGAATATATTCCTTGACCAAAGACAATGGGATACGAGACCCCTGCACAGTGCTTCTCTTACAACAACAAACTGAAAGTTTGCAATTGTTGAGAAAGATGTAACGGGATTATTCTATCACTAGGATACCATGGAAAATGATATAGGAATCTTAATAATCCTTCAACCCTTATGTAAGTAAATTTGAGGAACTAGATAAACCAGTACCCAAAATTCTTGATCAATGCCTTCACACAGTGGGACGACCTTTTATTGTAGTCATTTGGCAGTGTTCGTAGAATATGCATGATAGAAGCATCATTTACCCACCTGTAATCCTTTTTGTAATTCTTGTACTGTAGCTGTGGGTAGCAATCATAAACAATGGTTTGTCCTTTCTTTGTCCTGATCTCACCAACATAAGTCAACCCCTTATAAGAAAAATTGACTTCTAAGAGATATACAATGTAAGAGGTCATGTAGAACTCTTTGGTTTTCTTCATTGCAAAAAGTTGATTGTGGATATTGTCACTTATCATCTTAGCCCAATGAAATTTTATGTCCCCCCTAAGGATCTCCTCTATAAATTACCACATCCATTCTTCAAAGATAGAGGAGGTCGGGAGTCCCATCACTCTACTCATATATGTTACAAGGTTGTTGATTTCTTCCATGAAGTCACTCTGATAAAGATTTTGAGGAAACTTCCCTGCACTTGGACGAGGATCGATCATCCATGTTTGATTTATGGTTTTCTTACAGTCCGCAAGGTCTGCTTTCCATACGTTTTGTGCATACTCCTTGACATCTTCCATTTTTTCAAACAAAGGGATCCCAAATGTTAACTTGATTGACATAGGAGTTAAGTCAGCCAATACTCTCTTGTCTACAATGACTATTCTCCTTTTTGGCTGATGGTAGCATTATTTGCATCCAAAGATCAATTCGTGGTTGATCAAAGCCGGAGGAAAGCCTTTTTCCTTAGCAATTCCACTTTTCCTTAATTTCCATGCCTCTTCAATCTTCAAGCTGACTAAGACACGTATAAATTCATCAATATTTATATAACCCAAATTAGTGTTCGTCACCTTGTCCCATTGTGAGATGATCCTTGAAGTGCAATCGACTCCATGGAATTCATACTTCATTTTGGATTTTTCCTTTTCACCTTTCATAGCTCTTGTTCCCTTCTTAGCCTTGTCGGTCTTTTTAGCTTATTCCATAAATTCTGCATAAAGAACACGTAGTAAATGCCTCAATAAAGTAAGAAGGAGAAAAACACTGGTTAGATCACACTAATTTTTTTTTAAATGCATCCATTTACCTCAATGTAATCATTGCATCCATTAATTTCCAATATTTTCTAATGATTTGTAGGATTTATAGTTTTGTGGCTAGGCGATGTGAGTTTCCATCATCTGGATCCCGTCAATTCGGAAGCCATTGGCAGTGGCACTGGTGCAATGGAATTTCGTAGATGGCATCCCACAATGATATTTCCACAATGACACAACTTCAAGTTATTTTGGTTTGAATTCATTAAGTCACACAGGAAATGCAAGTTAAAACACTTGAGATCATCATACTTTTTCCAAATCTTCCATCTTGATCTTTGTAGAAAAACATAATGCAGAAGCCGTCGGTGTAGAAGCTGTTAAGGTTTATTTTGAAAAGAATGGCCTATGAAGGATGACACCCTGCAAGCGGATTCCTGTATTGTAATCCCCACAATTATTTTAAACTTGGAAAATTCTAGGTTGAGTGAATTTAGCACGTGGGAAATAGAATTGGAGTTAGGTCAGGTCATCATACTTGGAAATTTTTTTATTTTATAAAGTGCAGAAAGTGGACATGTGGATGCCACGTATGTAGATGTCGTTAGATGTTAAGCCATTGAAAATAGCTTGAGGGTCATGGAAACCTGTAGGAGGCATCCCACAACCTAAAACACAATCATTTTATGCACTTGGTTGTTTTTAAATTCACTCTTCGAAGGTTAATTTGGCATGTGGGTAATTGATTTTGAGGGTTCAAGGCTTGTTTGGATGATGCAAAAAAAGGGCGTGCGGAAGCTATATGCTCAGGTACCATTTAGAGCTAAGCCATTTAAAATTGTGAGGAGATT
>VDFB02353493.1:102898039-102913545 GCA_007258455.2 Sequoia sempervirens
AGTCTTATGGTATTTTCCTTGTGTTGCAATCAGAGACTATGATTTGGAAGACTTCAATGTGCCCATTTATAGAAACTTTTCTTGCTCCTTGGTGAGTGATGTATCAAAATCATCAAGTGAATACAAATTAAATATAGTATCAAGTGCATCTCTAATGACATAAAAGATAGAAACAAATATTGAATAGTCATGACCAAAAAGAATCAACTGAGAGACATGTTTTTCAATACCACATTATGTCAACTATAATCTGATAGACTTGAGTTTGGTGAAGAATTCATAGATAGTGTCAAAATATATAGGATTCAAATTGCTAAGCTCATTCTCCAATTGAAAATCTCTCAATGTATCTTGCTTCCCAAACAAGGAATCTAATTGAGTCCAGATCTAATTGGGAGTAATGTAAGATTCAATGCAAAAGAGTAGATCAGGAGACATAGACATACATAATGTCTCAAAAGCCTCATCACATCTGTTAAACCATTTTCTCTTCTTTGCAACTCTTTTTGGTTCAAGTTTTGTACCCATGGTCACCTTATACAACCCTTAGTTTGTCAAATGTATATCCACTTATTTTTTCCACCCATAGTAATTGTATGGAGTGAGGGGAGTTATGTGTGTTGGATCCATATGTTTTTATTGAAAAAATATAGAATTTTATAGAGAAATAACAATATGACCTTCACAATTCAAGAGAATTTCTCCTTGTTCCCAAAAAAATGATCTTTTTCACATTTTCCAAAAAAAGGGAAAACCTAAGAATAGATGGAAATAATAGGTACCCAGTAAATTCTAGAAAAATGTGTCTAAAGTCTATTTAGAGGGTTGAACCATCTTTCTAATGCTGTAAGAATTGTGTAAAACTAAGATCCAAGGAAAAATTTTGATCCTTTGAGTGAAAACAACTTGATCTAACTTCAAATACATGTAAAACACATCAACAACACTAGTGGATCAAGCTCAAAACTAGCTTTCCAATAGTGTATGGTTTATGAAAATCCAAGTTCATAAGCCCAACTTATGAAAAGTGCTCCAATTTGGTTTGTAGGATAGTAGGGAGCTAAAAGAAGTTAGCCCCTAGTCCTATCATGAACCAAGTGGACTAGCACTAGGTGCTAAGACCGAGCCCCTAGCCCCTAGTCACCAATATGACCAAGGCAAGGTTGGAGGGTCCATCGGTCACACAACAATGGCAGACAATGGTGATGACGTGGATCAAGTAGTTTTAGGGTAGTGAACAAAAAAATGATCATTTTTAATATCACTTCCCTCAAATATGGTATAAGAAGCCAATTTACAATGTAAACTACTCACAAATTCAAACAAACCACTATGAATCATACCAATTGTCATGAAATTACATAGTGAGGAAGGATTTTTGTAGGCTCGTTGAAAAATTACACAGTGAGGAAGGATTTTGTAGACTCATTGAAAACTTACACAATGAGGAAGGATTTGTATAGATTCGTTGAAAAATTACACAAGCACCAATGCAAGACTAACAGCACATATTACAATGTATAACACAATATAGCATACTAATCCATACGCTATATGAATCTGTATGAATGTATGGATTTTTTTAGACTTCTTTTTTGTGCCACAAAAAAACACCCCAAAATTCAATTGTTCAAATTTTGGAAAAAATATAGTTGATGCTTTAGCTTTTTGGACATTCTGAACATAATGACGAGGTCTATTTTGCTCCAAGATGCATTTATTTTTTCTCAAAATTGATCAGGAATTTGTAGATTTAGTGCTCTAATACCTTGTTGAAGTTTATGGTGAACTCCACATTTCCCAAAAATCACTTGCAAGAAAAATACTTGTCACAAATAAAGAGAAATGCAAAATAAATTTGCTCAACAACCTAAGAATTGTATTGATGTTATAACCTGAATGAATGATTATTAGAAAAAATAAACCCTAGATGAAACCCTAGGTGAAGATTAAATTAGATCATGATAAGTGGCATCATCCTATGTTATGATACATGACCTAAAAATAACTCTATAATAATAAAAAGAAATTCTTAAGTTTAGCTTAAGTGCATGAAGTAAAAGGGACTTGTCACATGAAATCACACCCTGTTGAACATAAGCCCAGCATTCTAATGACACAATGGAAATGTCCTCGAGGAGTGGGACCTTGCAAAATGAGGTCAAGTCTCCAAAGAAGGTTGGCCTCCTCTTCTAACCTAAGTACAAATGTGTTGGTCCAACCCAACACATGGAATCCTACCACTAACCCTACTCTAACAAATCACAAGGGAAAGGGGAGGTGATAAACCAATATAAAAACATTTCTTCTTGCTCAAGACTACACATAGCATCAATGAAAAGGTCGGGACTTACATAGTTCTTTGTTTTACCAACTTCCAAGGGAAAATATGGATGTTAGGGTTTAGCTAGATGCTAGAAGGAAAGGAAGACATTCGCAAACAACACCTACAAACTAAGTTAACACAACATGCATGCATGAAAGATAATAAGATAATATACAGATATGAAGGTAAAGGGCATACACAACATGTCTAAAAGAGAAGAGGAAAAACTAGTGATTTTCACTAATACAAAGGAATAGAATCCAATTTTACAGTTGCAACATGCAAGAGTTGCAATGTCCACCAAAGAAAACCCTAGGGAGAGCCCAAAATAAGAACCATTTAAATGAACACAAGGTTTCCCTTTATACGAGAAAGGAACTCAAAAAATTGTGCCCAAGAAGAATAACTGGAACTCCACACCCATGCCTTCGCATTAATAATCATGTGTGTTTGTGCATCAAAGGATGGAGATCACCCAAGAAATCTACAATCTAGGCATTTGAACAATGACAGAAAGGACACCTACAAGCAATAAATGAAGCATGCTCATCATAAATCTCCTCCAAAACCACACAAAGCATTGAATTCCCTCTCCACTACCTTAGAAACTAGGATTGAAAATAGAGGAGATTTGTTGGGAATTAATGGCGATTACAGCTCAAAAAAATACCCTCTGGAGTGTTGTCAAAACTTTGGGCTCAAAAAAACCACTCCGCCAAGAATTAAATGGTCTAGAACCCCGAAAAAGGCACCTTCATTGGACATCAAGTGTCAACCCTGCCAAGGAATGCTTGTTGAAAGGCCAGAGAGAAGAATGCCACAATTCCAAAAATATAAAGACAAACCCCATAGGACATTGAGCCTATCATATACCGCATACCACATAAGATGAATTTCAAAACCGATCCTTGAAAGACCACCTATCAAATGTTGAGCATCAAGCCCAACGCTTGCTAGAAGGGAAGCAAGAATGCCAAAATATTTGAAGGTTGGTGGAAAAATTGGAAGAGTACAGGAAGAAGAGAAATGTCAAGAGTCGAGAGTTGAGGAGAAGGCTTACTCCTTATCGCAAACTACAATAAGGTATAAAGGGAGACCTAATTCCTAAAATCCAAAGGTAAGACATCAGAGATAGAGTGTTGGGAAGAAACCTTATGTACTATCACATCAATAAGATAAAAGTTAAGTGGAAGGCCCAATAGTCGAAAGCCAAGAATGAGACATCGGGTATTAGGGATAGGGAAGAAGGATTAACTCTTATGATAGAAATATGGTAAGAGGAAAGGAGAAAGGCCCATCCCCGAAGTCCAAAAATTTGACTTAGTTGTATTTTCAAGGATTTCATCAGGACTTCGGTGATTGATAGGAAGACTTAAGGCTTATGAAAGGGAAGTGATAAGAGTTAAGAGTTAAGGTCGATAGCTGAAAACCGAAACAGTTGGTCAAGCAATGGAAAGAAAGAGGAGTTTAGGAGCGATAGGGAAGGCATGCAGGTATGCAAATAAGCAAAATTCCAAAAATTTGAAACTTCAACATTTAACAATTTTTTAGATTTTTCAAGATATAATTTATGCAAGATGACCCATGTAGGATCTCTCAAATTAGTTTTCATCGATGGATCATATAAGGTGGCATGAAATGTCAATAGGACCTAATAATTAATTAATGATTAATTAATTATTAGATTGTTTTCCTATTTAATCTAACATTAGCACACAAAACACAAATAATAGAAAGAAATATGTTAGGAGTTGTGATATCAATTGATATTTCACAAGGAAAATATATAAGGCATCAACATGTTATAACCCTTTTTAGTGTTTAATGAATAACCACTTTTCACTTTTTAAAATATGGGTGAATATTTATGTTTTTGTGTGTAAGATGTGATATAGGTATTGGTGAGTTGTTCTAAAGAGAAAGAGGTTGAAGTCATGACAAGAATTTTCACAACTTAATTTTTTTCAAAAGAGGATACTATAGGTGCCACATATTCCAAATAATACACTTATGTGATGGAAGACTACTAAGCCAAGGTGTAATGTCCCCATTTTTTATTATGCCAGCATCGTATTTTGTTGTGGCTTTCTAGTAATCACTAAAGGAGTTGTTTGACGTCTTTGTTGTGCTTTGTATTCTAGCCCTTCTAATGCCACTTTTGATCAGGTTATGTATTTTCTACATTTTCAATTGTCATTGCGAGAAATATTAATTAATAAAATAATTAATTTTAAGTTGGTGAAAACATATTAAATTAAAGGACAACCTAAATTAATTATTTAAAATGTGCATAAAGTGACTAAAGTTTTGGAAAAAAAGTTAAATAAAATTAATGGTCACTTTTGGGTGAAATAAAGTTTAATTCTTAAAAGAATTAAATTAAAAGTTTTTTTACTGTTATTCAAGAAAGGTGGTGGGTAGTTTCATCTAGGAAGAAGGAAAAGGAAAAGTTGGGTTTTCTTTGGGAAGGAGTTTTTGTAGTTGGATTTTATAACTTTTAAGGGAAAAAAACTTCCATTAAGGATAACACCTTCGAGACCGGAAGATGTTTCTTAGGTGTTGGTTGTAGTATTTTTGAAGATTTGTTAGTTTTCCATTACTGATCGTACATGTTCAAGAGATGTCAAAAATTCCTTATTTCAATTGATTGATGAAAAAATAGTGTAGATATGATTATGGATGTCACTCCATTCATTTCCTCCTATCTGGGCGATAAAAAAAATATATTGAACAAGTTCTTTGAAGTTAAATTTATTTTTTGGAGCTTAGTTGGGTCGTACATTCATCCTGGGTCATACTATATATTTGGTTTGTAAAGAAGATAAGAACAAGGAATGGTTGTGGGTAATGATTTGATCTCATATTATGGGCTATGCAATCACTTCTATGTATTAAAACCCAAGTTAATTGAGGAGCTGAATTTATTGGGTTTAGTCGTACCATATCAGGTAGTTGAATGCTCATAAAATTGTTTGAGAGCTTGGAAATATTTTGGGTATGATTCCCTTTCATTCCTTATGACTAAGTGATTATTTATTGCTTTGAAAACAATGTTTTTTGTCCCAAATTAATTATTAGAAAGGGACCATACTGTAGACACTTAAAAATGTCTTGAATGATATGCACACTTGAATCTAATATACTAACATTATTTTGTATGAGATCCATCCTCTTTTTGCTTGTTTGATTAAATTAACCTAGTCATTTAATCAAATGCCTCTTTTTTCATCTATTAATCTGGTTAATCTAATTAGGTTAATTCTTCCCCTTTCATGCTAATCTTTTGCCTGTTAAATTGTATAAATCAAAATATTCAATTTTAACACCCTAAGTCCTCTCATTTAAATTAAATAATGTTAATTATTTAATTAAATAATGTTAATTATTTAATTAAATAATGTTAATTATTTAATTAAATAATGTTAATTATTTGATTAAATGTCATTTTGATCCATTTTCATCAAATAAGGTAATTATTTAATGGATATCCTAAATTCCCCTAATTGGCATAATTGAAACTTTGTTTTAATTATCAAATTACTAATTAATTCTAACTCTGCCACTTGCAAGGGAATATTCCTTGAGAATATTCCTCCTTTGCACATTCCTCTAAAAGGGAATATTCTCATAGAATTTTTCTTCCCCTTTGCACATTAAAATTTGGTTTTAATTAACTAAATGCTAATTTTCCTCACATAAGAATATTCTCCCTTTTCACTCATTTAAAAAAGGGAGTATTCCTCTTTGGAACAAACTTTTTGAGAAAGTTTTGAAAGTGTGCTTCTTTGCATGATTGTGAGCCCTTGATTAAATATCAACTTGCATTCTCAACCCTTGATGGGAATCCATGATCCATGCCTCCATCTTCCTTCCATCCTGACCATTGATTGATTCTTTCAATCTTGACCATCAATTTCTTTTTGCCTATTCTATAAATAGACCTTGCATCTATTGAATAGGGATCTATCTTTTCACAGAAAACTTATGTAGTTGAATATCACTCTCATTTGCATCCATGCTTAATGTTAAAAAGCAATTTAGATTAGTTTCATGCACAATTAGCTTAGCATCCCTTAATGGCTTCCATGGTAACCTAGTCGCATCCATTTAGCATATTTTGGAATTAGGACTTGCATCTTTAAATCTTGCATACATCTAGAGTAGATTTTCATACACTTACATCAAACATCTTAGCTTTCATCATGTTAATTTAGCTTTTATCATGATTTCATTCATCTTTTTCATCAGTTTCCATTGATTTTAATCAATAAAATCAATTGGAAATGCTCACATTATCTAAGGGATTGGGAAAGGGTCGTCATTCCACACCAATGTGACACCACTCCCCCAATAGGATAAGATTCAATGACTTAGAATAGATGTTTTTCAGGTTTTCATGTCTTCGAATGTTAGTTTTAATGGCTTGTTAGTTTTTATTTACATTGAATATCGTATTGGGATTAATGCTTAGTGGATTAAATATGCTTTGAATCTGTATGGATCAAGTGTAGTTAACCTATACTATGTCATGTGTCACATTTTGGTGCTAGAAGGAGGCTCGAACTAACCAATCTAACAAATTTCTCTTTATATTTTTTTTCTTTTGTTTGCAAAAATAGCGACACTATTGAAGATTTTGTGACACATCTCAAACACATCACTATACAGTGACGCACTTCACTTCAATTTTAGCGACACATAATTAATCTAGCGATGCCTTATTAAATTTTGTCACTACACATTTTTAATAGCGACGCTAGACTTATTTTTAATTGCATCATGAATTCTATTTTAGTGACGCATTTGATATAGCAACGCTATTGATGTTACTATTTATTGCAGAGCGTCGCAGTTGATTTTTTAGTATAGCAACACACTTACGATATAGTGATGCATTTGATGAAATTCAATGATGCAATTGATTTTAGTGTCACTTTTTACTGGTAAACTAAACTGAAACTAAATTTTGACATGTGTTTTAATTTTTTTATTTCATCTAGTTTCTAACATGTCACTGACTTCTGGTTTTTTTTTAGGCTAACTAGTTTTGCAGATTTGAGCAATAAAACTTGGAATGAAGAAGCATACTATCATCATTTGACCATATTGTAACAAGTTTTTTTACACTTATGGGGCAATTATAGCCCATTTTATGATGCTTTACTTCACATTTTAGGACCAACTAGATTTCCTTTGGGTTTAAAATTAACGCTTAAATTGGTTAAAATTGAACCCACATATCCTCATTTTGTAATGTTGGTTTAAAATTGAACAATCTAAAACACTTCAGTTTGGTACTTAAAACAAACTCAATATGCTTTTCAAGGTTAAAATGAACACGTTCATGATTTTCTTGTGTATGCTTGTTGTGTGTATCCTCTCCCCTTGTGCCTCGAGCGACCTTGGGTGAAGAAAAACACACAAGTATATTTTTTCTTCTTGGAAGCTCTTATCCTCTCCCTTTGCGCCTTTTGGCAATCTTGGGTGACGAAAAGAATTTTAAGCTTCACAATTTTTGTTACCTTTAGAGGCAATGCCTCCCAACTTGTGAGAGGGAACGACCCAAGTGGTGCTTTCATTTCAGTCTACTATATAAATAAATTGGTTGTGACTAAAGTCATTAACCAATTGGTGTTATTGTCCTATACCGATGAATGTCTCCCTTAGTATCCTTGTGATACGTTAAAACCCTTAGATGTTTCTAAGGGTTGGGAGGCCTCTTAATTGAGTGAATTGCCACATGTATAGCACCAGTCTATCCCAAAAGTCTTGATTATGAACCTTTTTATTAGTGGCTCACCAATTTTACCTCTGAATTTTATTTTGAAGTATTGCATTGGAATAGCACTGTTCCAACAAGTTACTTACCATGTTTTGTTTTTGGTTGAGGCAATCAAGAAAATAGGGAAGGGACTCTTTTACTTGGCGTGTCAAGACATTACATTTCCTTGACATAACCTATTTGTCCATTCCATCTTCATGGATTAACCATCTCTTAGGGGATGGTGGTAAGCCTACTAAGAAATACACACCCACTTGAGCTAGGGTTGTAAATGCTTGAGTCAGTTTAATACTTTTCTTGGTTCCAAAACATTTCAAACAAACATCAACAAGTTTCTCAAAATTTCAAACCCTTTGTTCTAAGCATGGATACCCTTTGAAGAGCCTTGATAGTGATGCTTGTCCTACGGATTCTACCCTTAGAGAATTCTAAATATTTTGGCATATATCTCAACCCATACTTTCCAAAGTCAACATAGGTAACTATGCCACTAACTTCATTATTTTCACATAATGGACCTTGTGAAATGAATGATGTTTTTTACATAGACATTTAGTTTGAAAATTAAGCAAGACAAGTGTTTGTGGTAAAAAGAAACTCATTAAGCAAGATAAATTGACAAATTGAAACCCACATGACCATTTGGAGTCTAATCGCTTCGAGTCAACAACCAAACCTTGCATCGCCTATCATACAACTAAAATTTGAACTAATCAAGAAGGAGACCAAATAGACATAATTAGTAGTTTGAGGAGCTTCACTTTTGAAAGAAATGAAACATCAAACCAATGGAGAATGCATCAACCATCCTAGACAAACAAGAGCGAAGAGCCAATATTGTGGCCAGAAAGCCTATATTACCACCTCCTGCATTGTTGAAATAATGGATGTTGAATCATCCAATGAAGATTTGTACACTGCAAAGGATCTTTCCAAGAGAAAATTCAACCACATAGAAAGTGTGGCAACTAAAGGAATGCAAATGGAGATTGCTATTGATCTAGAATATTATATGATTACAAATGTACAAATGCCCTAAATATATAGGCATGAGAGAGATGCAAGATGCAATATGATGTTTCCATGTTTCTTGATCTAACAACATGTGACAACATGTGAACCCTACCTAGGAAATGATAAAATATTGAGATAAGTTCTAGAAGGATAACTCATCTTCTAGAAGGAATCTTATCTCCTACAAACATGGAAGGGGGAATTACCCCATTATTTATGATTTCCTAATTATGCAACCTAGGACTAAATTAATTAAATTCAAGACCTAAGTTATTTATGCTAGTGTAATAAATAATTAATTACACTAACACCTCCCCATAAGTGCAACTTAGGGAGGAAATGCAATGATTATGCAATGATGATCATGATGATGGGTCCTGGCTACATGATGGCCATTTTAGGTACCCATTTACATATGAGAATGAAAAATGCAAAAAATCTCCCACAAACGGAGAAAAGGGGAAAACCCTATGGGAACAAAACCCCTCTCCAAAAAGGAGATGAAAATGCAGAAAAAAGAGAAAGGATGGAAAGGATGGAGGACTCCAAAATACCCCCCAAGGATACCATCTATCTCATGGATACAATACAATCAATGGCCCCCCCATAGGGAGGAAATAGAGAGACTATATAGCCCCCCCTAGAACATGAGATCACCTGCAAAAATGGTAAGTGTTTGAAGACAAAACAAGATCCAATGTCGACAAACAACTTGTCTCCCTTTTAGAAGAAACAGAACCAAGTACAAGTATAGGGATGCTTCCAAAGGTAGGATGAATATGGATGTTGATGATGTCTCTAAAAACTAATCAAGTGTCTCCTTGTGTGATGAAGATGAAGATGCCACAATCAATGAAGAGGGTGAAAAACCAGGATGATGTGGAAATTGATGCTAAAAAATATCCAAAGACTCCAATGCAATGAGTGTGATGGAGACTTGATTTCCTCCTGAATGAAGTGTCCTCAAAACCACTGAAAGAATACTAAAGCAACAAAGGTGTCCAAACCACATGTCTCCCACTAGGAAGAAGTAAATCCAATGGTAGATCCTAAGAAAACTTCAAATCCTAAATGGAATGACAAGGAAGAAGTCTCATTCATGAAATCTCTGAGGAGAAAACAAGTGCCTCCAAGATAGTCTCAGGATCCCCAATCAAGGTTGAGACAAAGGGATGAGGAGACTAAAGAAAACTCTCCAAAGTGGGATCTAAATAAGAAGTGAGGAAATATCCCTCTCAATATGTTCTCTCAAACCTGTAGAAGTAGCCAAGTTAGTGATACCTGAAAAAAAGCCATCATGTGATGTCAAGTCTAGAAAACTGAATGTGTCCTGATGAATGATGATGGAAGCCTCAATCAATGAATCTGGACAAGGAATCACTGAATGTGAAGGATACCAACTATATCTGATGGAGAAGAAGCATTTGAAGAAACCTTTTCAACCTCTTCATAAAATTCAAGGCAATCAACCTCTTGCTCAACAATATCATCATGGGATACCTGATCTGAGGAATGACATTTTGAATCATGACCATCAGGGAAGGGTGGAGTGTCTAATCCTCCATATATCTCCCAAAGCTTAGTCCAAAGGATGTGAGGAAAATCACAGTCATCAATAGTACTCAAAACATCACAATCAACTTGCATAGCAATGATCTCCAAAATAGTGTACCTATTGCAATTCCAAGAAAAAATTTGAATACCTTCACTTGGAATGGGAACTATACCATACAAATTTGGAAAAAATGCATGTGATTGGAGATGGTGGATGATCCCATCTCACCATTATTTATAATTATCCTTGTGCAACATAGTCAAAGAAGGAGAATATGCAAGCCCCATAATGTATTATGAAATCTCCAAAAATACAAAGACAAAGACCTTCAAGTGATGCCAATATAGACTTCCAAAGATGATGTGCAACTGAAGTGATGCCACCTGAATCAAAAGACCTTTTTCCAAGCTTCAGGATATCCAAGTTGAAAAAATGTACCAAATTGAAAAAATCCAATGCAATAGTACCTAGAGCTGAAACTGATCAAAGTGAATGGATTGATGAAAAAAGCTCAGAATTACCTTCTTGATGCTGCTAGAATCACCAAAATTTGACAAACGGTTATGAAGATATGAGCATTTATGTCCAAACTAGGGTTTTGACTTCAATTGACTGTAGATTTTTCTACAAGAAAAATTCTGTAGAATGGATTTCACCACTGGAATTTAGACCAAATTCTCTTTCTGACGGTATCTCATTTGTCAAATTTTGATACCCTAGGTGAAAATTATAAAAAAATGAAAAAAAGGCCTAGATTAGGCACTCTGTAGGCTAAATTGGTGCAAAATTTAAGCACCTTCGGACTTAGCACCTGGTCGTCTATATGACCTCGGTGGTATCTTAGGAAAAAAAAGACCTCCCTCTTGGAGCAGTGGTGGGGCTACAGAACTGAGCAGTGCAACTAGAGCAACAGTGGCTCCGCTCGGATAGAGCAGACCCCTTGGTTTTTTATGGAACCAAGGGCTCAGTGTTGGGTCTCCATGGGAGAATGAACTTTGGTTGGTAGGAGATTTGACTTTAGTTGGTGCAAGAATTTGCAAGCACCGATGAAGATTACTGGAGATGGGAGCTCGGCAATGTAAAGGGTGTCAGTTGGCAGGAGCTGGGTCACCCAGATAGGACAGCATAGTGGATAGACGTCGAAACAAGGAATGGAAGACAGGACGGATGTGACCCGAGATCAGGGTACAAACTCTTGCAATGAATAAATTCCAAGCCGACCAAGAATTTCTATAGACTATTTATTGTGAATGCCGACAGAAAAAAAAATTACTTTTAATATTGCTAATTGCAATTAAAAATTAATATGGATATATGTCAACTATTTAAAAACAAGCTACAAAAAAATATAAATCAACCCCTCATAATATATGCCGACGGAGATATATAAAGTTGATGATTAAAAAATCAAACCCCAAAACTTTAATAAAATGTCGATGATTATAGTCTGTGGATTAAAAAGGATGATGTCGACCAGTGAACAAATTGAAGGTTGCTCCAATTATTTTTTGCAAACTATAGAAAAAATCCCAAATATATATTTTTGCCAAACAAAAGAAATATAAGCCCTGATTTTTTCTGAAATAGAAAATGCCTGCTGCTAAAAAAAATTTTCCTCAGAGGACAACTGACCAGGATGATTTTTTTTACTGCAAATTGTACGGATAGTACGGTTGATTTTGCAAACCCTAAAATACCTCTGATGGCTCTCGGGATGATGAATCGATTTTGATAATTGAACAAGTGATCCTAGGGTTTCGAGGCCTTTTGAAGACAATGGCGAGCTTGGATCTGACTCAATTTTCTTCAAAAATCAGCTTGGTCCCCGAGTGGAGTCAAATAGCTTGCAATGGAAACCTTCAAGCCTGTGATGAATCTCTCTAGCCCAACTTTCTTGATCCTGTGATGAACTCTCAATGGAATGGCTATGATACCATGTTGAAATAATGGATGTTGAATCATCCAATGAAGTTGTGCACACTTCAAAGAATCTTTCCAAGAGAAAATTCAACCACACAAAAAGTGTTGCAACTAAGGGCATGCAAATGGATATTGCTATTGATCTAGAATATTAGATGATTACAAATGTACAAATGCCCTGAATATATAGGCATGAGAGAGATGAAAGATGCAATATGATGTTTCCATGTGTATTGATCTAACAACATGTGACAACATGTGAACCCTACCTAGGAAATGATAAAAGATTAAGATAAGTTCTAGAAGGACAACTCATCTTCTAGAAGGAATCTTATCTCCTACAAACATGGAAGGGGGAATTACCCCATTATTTATGATTTTCTAATTATGCAACCTAGGACTAAATTAATTAAATGCAAGACCTAAGTTAACTTATGCTAGTGTAACACATAATTAATTACACTTTAACATGCGTGGAAATAAATATCCTCTTTTTCATGATCTTTTTCTTGTCTTAATTATCTCTCACAAAATCAAAATCCCCAAGTGAAGGTCCACATTTTTCCTTTTCAAACTTAGGCATCATAGTTCAAATTTTATCAGAAAACGTGTCTTAAAGAAGTATAGCAACCAAGATAGAACAATAAGGAGATTTTATCTACACTCTTTAATAGATGAACCAGATCTACACATTTCACAAGAACTTCTCATTTAAATCATTGAGTTCTTAGGGTTTGAACACTTTAGAAGTATAGCATTTTTCTCACTACCTTGGTCTAGGAAAACAAAGGTTCGCTCTAGGTTAACATTTTGGGTCAAACATTTCATCCACCCCTTATCATCTTCACATTTCATTTCACCAACCTTTGCAAATTTTTGAAACACCAACACTTTGTACTTAGACATTTTACCTACCAAAATCCTAACTTAGCTACTTTTTATATGAAATGAATCCTTTTCCATACATTTAGTTAAGATAGTTATCACAACTTGGACTAATTTATCTTAAAGGTCACAAGTCTACCTTAAATATTTACAAATCCATTATCCATCAAAGCAACCAAACCCTTAAGTCAATAGTATTGTCCCAAAAAAATTTGTAAAGATCACTACCCATATCATTCATCCTTTTCATCTCCCATTTTCACTATTGCTCCAAAATGACTTAGAGCACCCCTTTTATGAAAATTTGAGTCAACTAGAGAGTTTAAACATTACAAATCTCAACATAACTCTCCCATAGGTGACCCACAATTTATGGTAATGAGAAGATCACAATGCAAGAGAATCATGGAAAAAGCCAAAGTCACACTCACCACAAGTGATACAAATCCCCAAGAGTTTGATCCAAGAAATCATGTTACCCTATTGCAACAACCTCGGTCTCCATCAAGACCATATGAGATAGAAGACATCATGAACAACCCATTTGGATTTACTAAGGAAAAAATCATTGAGTACAAACAAGAACATCAAGCCTTAGAAAAAGTGACTCCAATTTCCCAATATTTTATTGTGCAACCCTTGACACAAGGCTTGACTTCATCCACCCTTCAATCAACTCCATCGCTAGGGCTAAGTCAAACACAAACTCCTAGTCTTGCAGCTAGTATTGCTAAGGACTTTGGTCACACTCTCCCTTTGGAAAGTAACACACTTGTGGGTACTCTAAACACCAATCCTCCCCAAACCACCACTTGGACACCAACATTTGGTGCTCCTCCTGTTGGAAAAACAAGGACAAAAAACTAAGAGGGGGGGTGGATCAGTTGTCACAGATTATTCAAACTTTTTCAAACTATACTTAACTTAATCTCAGATCTGATGAATGAATAATAAACCATGAACAATAAACACATCAAAAACAAAAAGAACACCAAGATTTTTTACGAGGAAACCCTATTAGGGGAAAAACCATGGTGGATGTTAGTCCACAATATTATACCCTGTTAAAAGTATAATGAAAAATAATGGGAATGCGCATACATTTAGGCACACTCCCAAGGGGCTCAACGTCAAATACAAAAGAGGACCCAATCGTCCAAAGAAAGGGCTGACTAAAACCATCCAAACCAGAACCAGCTCTTCAAAACCTAACCATAGTTCCGGCCACACGAAAAATTCTTCACACTTCACCAAACTCTTCTCTCACCTGCCCCACAACGAATGATTGGACACCTGGCCCCACATCTCTCACCCTCTCTAGCATACATTCACTCTTATGCACACACTAAATTTTCTCAAACAATCACTCTTATATATCCACAACATGGAATTACATCAACAACTTAGTCGGCTAGAAATATAAAGCATATTTTCAATGTCAGCCCAAATTTACAAATAAATTTTCAATGTGGATCAAACACCATCGGCAAATACCATGATGTGACACAAAACAATATCCTCAAGCATGCCAAACATTCAAAAGTAAAACTTTAAGGATCCGCAACATGCCACAACCATCATGTCATCCAAGAACATGAAAACTGAACATACTGAGAAAAATATTCAACCATGAGCACACCGATCAATGTGGATGTGCAACAAAGATAGAGCATGGTATAGAAACATCCAAGAGCACCAAGAAACAATAGAGAAACATCCGTAGCAACTAAAATTACCAGAATTTTACCAACTTTAATCAAGAAGACTGACATAACCCACAGAAATACTTTCAGAACATAGATCTTCATAACTCGAACAAATCTTCACGTGGACCTCTAAAAATTTTGATGGATGAACTAGATACACTCAGCAGAAAACCCTTTAGTCCATAGTAGTTGATCTTCAATGTACAAAACAAGACACCTTCATGACCTTCACAATTCCACTGGGAACCTGTAACACTTTCTTTAACAATTTCCTCAATATCCTCGACATATACAGCCTTCAATACATCAGATGCTAAG
>VDFB02353493.1:103586301-103616395 GCA_007258455.2 Sequoia sempervirens
TAATTAAACCTTATTTAGAGTGTTGTAAAGTGTTGTAACACACTTTCACACTTTTCTAGGGTTTTCATAAATAATTGGGCTTCTTTATGATTTAATTGGCCAAGTTATTTTGCATCCACAAGCCTCATTTAATGCATCTTTTGAAGGAAAATCTCAACATGAATCAATACCCAATCATAATTGAGGTTTTTTAGGTTGTGTAGCCCATATTTGGTGGTTTGGGACTCATACGTCACCTTGGGCGTATGAGTCCCACCTAGGGCTTTGGGTCCCAATCTAGATTTCACACCTTTCTAAGCATTTTTTAAAATGGTCCCATAAATTATGCCTAATGGGACTCATTTTCCACCTTGGGTGTATGAGTCCCATGTGGCCCAAAATCAAAATTAATTCAAATTCTTTGTAGGATTTTATCCTCCTAGATCTGATGTCGACTTGTAGTGTAATTTCGGTAAATTTGGAATAATTAAGTATAAATACAAGGTTCTTTCACTCATTTTCACCCAAGACTTTTGTGAGAGCATTCATAAAAGAAAATTGTAGTTGATAAGAGCATTCAAGTGTTTACATGAGCATTCAAGGAAATATTATCAAGCCTTTTAGAGCATTATTCAAGCATCATGTCAAATTCTTCATGCATCATGTTTGTTTTTGAGCTAACAATTGTGATGTACGGTTTCATGATTCAAGTTAGCATTCAACTCAAGATCTATCACATTCAACAAGAGTCAAGATATGCATCCATTGGAGCCATCTCATACATGTTTGTAACCTCTTACTGCTAGGGTTTGGTGAGTTGCAACATCTTATTTTGTTCATTCATCATTCTCCATTCCCATTTTATTTCATTTCAAGGTTTGATTACCAAAATGGGGTTTGACAAAGGAAAACCCCTTTCCACTAAAAAAACAACATTTTTCCCTCTCTTTGGTTTGTGATTTATAGGTCTAGGTCGAAGACACATTGAAGGGAAATTTTTGAGAAAGTTGTCACCTTGTACATTGGAGATACTTGGGAAACTTCTACAGACCTTGCAAATTAGGGTTTTAGATCTAGAAATTAATTGGAAAGGACAGAGCATAAATTGAAGAGAAGATTCAGACTTTGAACCTTCAGAAAACCCTAATTGGACTAATACTCTAGTTTTGGTGTATGAGTCCAATTTTAGGTAATTTTTCAGGTTGTTTTATTTTCAAACACCCATTTTCCAGATTCCAGTTTCTACACAAAAACCCAAATCTGGGACTAAATCGCCCAGTCTGGCATATGAGTCCTAGTATTCTTAAAAATTAGTGTTTTCAACATTTCAGAGCCTCATCTAGTCATCTTCGAATTTCTAGGTGCACACATTTCATCTTGCATCTTTCTGTTATGATTTATATTCATTTTTAGATCATTTAGTGAAAGGTTGCATTGCATTAGGTTTTATAATTACATTTTGCATCTCATTTGTCTTTCCAAGCCCTAGCTTGGTGGTGAACCCCTCATTAGTTTATAATCATCCCCTAGGACAACCCTATTGTAAGATCTCTTTCTCCTTTGCATACTTTAGATTGAGATCTTTAGGGTTTCCCTTCAATGAGATAATTACGAAAGTGGGGTTTTCTCTATGTTCTAAACCATATGAAAGTAATCTCCCATTTTTTGTTGTTTCACAAGGCATGAAAAGAAAATATATATACACACATGTTAATGACATAATCTATATTCTTATTGTGTATAATTTGTGGAGGGATAATATTACAAAAATTAGGAAGCAACACATGAGTGTGTATGTAGCTATTCATGGCCTTGGTTGTACTCTCACTCTCTCTACTCACGAATTTCAAAGAGAATGCATTTTCCTTATCACTTGGTGTGTAAGAAGGGAAAAAATTCCATATGGAGAACTTTATGTCCATAAATTAGGGTGAGTTTAAGAGAAGCTCAACATTGAGGATAAACCATGAGTAATACAAGCTACCATCAAAATAAATTATTCCAAAGCCATCACCATAATGGTTTTCTCTACACTTATCATTATTATTCCTTCAAGACATCCCACAAGAGGATGCATTTCTTACCCTTCTCACTTTTTTGTAATGCAAGGTAAAGGAGAAATTTTACTTGAGAAAGATCTCATCATCATCATCATCATCATCATCAAGTTTCTTACACGAGTTACAAGAAAGATATATATTGCACTCAAATAACTCAATAATATTCTTGACTTTAGATCCAAATTGTAGCTCCCACTTCATCTATAACCATCCAACTAAGCATTCCATGACTTGTAGATTTATCTTCCCCTTCTTGAACATAAAACCAATATAGCACTCTAAAAAAAAAATTAAATGTGGATTAGAAACTTCATTAGTGATCATCAGGGTATGTACAACTTATTAGAAGCACAAAATATAAATGGTGTACTATTGGATATCCTCTCCAACTCAACATTTTATTTAACTAATGCCATACCATGTAGATGTTACTAAATATACATATTTTCATCTCATCCACCATTAGTCATTAAACAAAAGATATCGAATTTGAAGACCAAAGATATTTTAAAACTAAATTTAATTTAAAAAATATTAAAAGGATAAGGAAGGGTGATAAAGGATTACACCCAAGTTTTTTAAATGAAAGAAATAGTTATTTAAAAGCACATTTTGTTCTCAAAATCACAAGAATAATAAAGTAAAATTTACATTTAATATAAGGAAACTATAAAGGAAAATTATAACATACCAACCCTTTAATGAAGTAAAAATTTCCTAATTTTTCACTGTGCGAGTAAATAAACTATGTAACAATCCATCGTAATAAAATTAAATTGCTTTCTTCATTGAGAATATATGAACAAAGATTCCATAACAATATATAGTAAGGATTCATTTCCAATACAATAATTCACAGGTTACAATAATACAAGAATGTACATAGTTACACACATAGCTCAATGGAGCTTTGAAGCAAATAGCTTATAGATGGTCCAACTTCCTCCTTTCAAATCTTGGTTCTTTTGTCACCTGTTGTGGAGGAGAAGCATCACTCAAACACTTTTCTGCCAACCATGAACTCATATATGGTACCCCGCACATCTATCATTCAATAAATGGCCCTTCCCTTCGACGAAGAGATTGGTAGAGTAACCATATAATGACAACCAATTAAGCATAGTGTTGTGTCCTACATGACTAGAACTTGTAAACCCACAATCTAGGACTAGCATGTAGTACTGGATCATGGTGAACTAATAATGGAGCCAGAGGTAGTCACACTACTTTGACCAAAGTGTTAATATTCAATATATTGAATGAAGGTCATTATATCACATACACTACTCAAGGCCGATTTAACTTAAGGCCATCATAAACTATGCATAGGTATTTCCTTCATTGGATAATCTATAACCCAAGAGATAGCCTATGACCATTTCTACAAACTTCGAATAAATCTACTTAACAAAGTAAATGTACAAGATCCCTCCCATAATGGATAAACAATCTTAGGAGTAGACACTAGCTATCTTAGTTAAATCAATAACCTAGCTAAGAGTAACACTTATGCCACTCATGTTTAATCATATCTAGTATTTAATACTTATGATTTAAACACAAACCATAAACCTCCTATTATGGAGTACATACAAGCACATCATAAAAATAGTATAATAGCTTCTAATTCCTTTTCCAATCATTACTATTTTCCCTAAATGCAAGTACTCATAATAAAAAATTCAAAGCAATCATGCAAAAAAATCTTTCAAAAGCTAAACAATAAAAGAAGAAATATCCTCATGTCTGTTTTCACTTATCCAATTGGTTGAATATAAATTAGTTTCCCACAGTAGCAACTAGCTTATACTTGACTCATTCAGCTTAGCCATAGTAACCTATCTCTCTCAAGTTGATAATGTACTTCACTCAATATGCTAACACTCTCACAAATAATCATAGCTCTCTCTCTCTCTCTCTCAAATAAAAAAAAATATAGCATATATGAATTGCAGAGAAGAATGTATAAAATACTGAGCATAATGCATATGGGATGTGTCCCAAATAAGCGAGTTTTCTCTACTATTTATATAGTAGCAAAGAGGCTTATCACCCTATATATTAGGCATGAGTGTTGAAAAAAATCTCCACGCATAACCACTCACTTAGCTTAGCTAAAAGGTGGTGCACTAAGAAGGACATACTTAGCAAAACAATGCTACAGGTCGACCTATTTTGATGATAGTAGTGAAAGACTATTTCAAATCAGCAAATGATGATAAAGGTGTAATTTGAATTTCCTTCCCAATGAACATCTACAACAAGTAGAACTCATAAGGTGGTGCCAAAGCTAGAAAGACCTCCTACAAGTTTGGCATGATTCATCACTTTTTGAATCAATCAATAACTAATATGCAACACATAATCCATATCGACTTAGTCTTACACGAGTCGACTCACTTCATTTATCAGTTTAACCAAGTCATCAACTTGTTGTACACAACCTTTCATTCATTTTACTGATGTAGATATTTACCAAATGAAAAAGCATCATAGAGTTTACTAAGTCCACAATGTTTCCACATAAGGTTTTGACTAAGTCTCCTTCACATATTGACTTAATGTTGCAAGTTACTTTGTAGAATAATTGTTCCTTTATGCATGGGCATCATGAGAAATATTCAGCCTCTTAAAGTACATTCATAAGTAATATATAATCGGCCTTCAATTAAGTTAAATAATTGGCCTCTATCATTGTTAATGATAGTTGATTTCCAAGCAATAGATATTATTTAAATATATATTAATATATATAATCACATATACATATATATAAATATCAACATATGTCTGTATATATGTATATGCATATATATATATATGTTAATATATACTTATATATATCATATTTCAACTATACATATGTATACATTTGATATGCAAATAAGTATAAGAAAGTTAGCAATCTCATAGTAATAATAATATATCAATTGTATACACACACACACACACACATATACATGTATATATAAGTATATGCCTCTATGTGCATGTATACGTATGTATGCATATATCATTACATTTGTATAGGCATGTCCATTTTCCATCATACATGTGTATCAATATATATATATATATATACATAGGGATATATGTATATAGTATACATATATATACACATTCAATTCACACAATAGCCATACACAATTACTATTGTATTGATAAGCACCTATGTGTGTTATATCTTTACATATACATATACATGTTGTTAGATCCAACTGACATGCATGTGTGTATATATACCCATACTCCATGTACGTCCTACTCATCAATACAAATGTACTAATACAAGAAAGAACTCATACGCTCAAACAGATAAACATCACCCAATAATGCACTCAATAGTAAACAAGACTCTTACTAATGTAGACACCTCAACTAAGGGTGATTTACCAACTTCTCACATAATGATTTGACTCAATTACTCTACTGTTGTGTGTGTAAGATCAGATAGTTTATGTTACTAGTTACTCGACCAAGATCTTCTCCTGATTGATACTTCCCCTCTTCTTGAAGGAATTGAACATATACTTGCAACCCCTAACACATGCGCAAAACAGTCAGTTGTTCAAAAAATATGTAGTATATGTAATAGATCTCTAAAGTTAGAATATCAATTCAATAACCATCCATTTCACATATATGTAGTACTTTTCATAACATTAAATGAGATAGCATTCATTCATAATGCATTGATAACAAAGTGTAAGAACAATTTATTCATCTTCAGAATTCACATTACATTCACATTTACCCTACATAGTAATAGTAAATAGTAATAATGTGCAATCGGGGTGTAACATACTCCCCCCTTTTGAATCATTGTCCCCAATGATTTTATGTAGCTACATAAAACAAAGAATACAAACAACAAATTATCTCAAACATTCTCAAAAGCATCATAACATGAGGAAACTTTTGTTGAATCTTAGCATAGTCCTCCTAAGTGGCTGAGTCTTCTACATACTAGTCCCACTGGACTTTGCATTGCAAAACCTCCCTATTACAGAAGTGAAGCTTACGTGTTCCGAGCACCTTGACGGGCTCGATCTATTTACCACTTCGGGGTCTTGTACCTACAAAGTAGTCCAATCAACCACATGATTATCACCTAGTATATACTTATTGAGGTAGGACACATGGAAGACATTATGGATTCTGGAAAGAGTTGGTGGCAACACAATTTGATAAGCTACCAGATTCACTTACTCTACAATCTCAAAAGGTCCTACATAACACGGGGCTAACTTGGAAGAATTTCCAAATTTAATGGAGCTTTTGTGAGGTTTTACTCTCAACAACACTTTGTCACCTATGGAAAAAATTTAGGACACTCTATTGGAATCAACGTAGCTTTTATGTCATTCATTAGCTTTAGTCAACCTTTTCTTAACAATATTAACTTGCTCTTCCATTTCTGCTAGCATTTTTGGCCCAATACTTACTATGTCTTCTAGTCTATCCCAACTTATAGGAGTTTGACACTTTTGACCATATAATGCTTCAAAAGGAGTAATTTTTATCTCATAATGGTAAGAATTATTGTAAGAAAATTCTACTAAGGGTAAGTAGTCTTCCCACTTGTACTGTTGATCCATGCAATACATCCTAAGTAGGTCTTCCAATACCTGGTTCACCCTTTCAATTTTCCCATCCATTTTTGGATGATAAGCTAAGCTAATATTCAGTTGAGTCCCTAGTGCATAATTTTATTTTTTCCAAAACATGAAGTGACTCGTGATCCCTATTTGAGATTATCTTTTCAAGAATTCCATGTAACCTAAACACTTCTTGCACAAATTTCCTTGCTATGACAGGTGCTCCATTAGTTGGATTCCCAGGTATGAAATGTGCTACTTTGGTATTCTTATCTACTACCACAAGAATGGCATTGTGCTTATTTCTCGACATAGGTAATCCTTGAACAAATTCCATACTTATGACTTGCCACTTCCTCTCTAGTATACCATGGGGGTATAACAAGCCTAGACGATGATGGTGCTCCGCTTTCACCCTTTGACACTAAAGACACCTAGCCACAAATCTAGCAGCATCTCCTTTCATTCCCTTCCAAAAATATAACAGATTCACATCTGCCATCATTTTTGTCACTCCAAGGTGTCCAAAGTATCGTGCTTCATGTACTTCCTTCCATACCATATTTCTTAACTCATTTGTACATCAGGTACATACATTCTACCCTTGTATCTAAGTAATCCATTAGGTTCAAAATGAAATCCTTCATACCTAGAATTTTGTGTATTTCTAGTGAGTGCTTGCTTGACCTGCAAGTAGTACTCATCCTCTTTGCATTTTTGCAACACTTTCCCCTTAAATTTTGATTTGAATTGTTACTATTGAAGCAATACGATGTCTTTGACTCAAGGTGTTGACAACCCAATTTTCCTTCCCCTTTATATAACTGATATTGAAATCATAATCAACTATTAACTCTAACCATCTTCTCTGTCTAGCATTCAGATTAGGTTAAGTGAAGAGGTACTTTAGCCCATTATGATCAGTTTTCATCTCAAAGTGTTTCCCTAATAAGTAGTACCTCCACAACAAATTCATACCTAGGATAATGTCATATGATCCTAAAGGTGTGACATATAGGTTTACTTCTATAGAAAAACTAGGTAGCTCTATTCTAGCCTTGAAAAAGCATTATTCCACCTTTTCTCTTGTCTAGTTTGCATACTCTACATCCCAAGACATTGTCATGTATCCAGCCTTCCTAGATAATTTTGTAGCTACTCTAGTTGAAATGAAATTATCAATTGCATTAGTATCAATAAGAACATAAATAGGTAAGCCAAACAAAATACCTGGCATTTCAATTGGAGTCACTTGATACTCCACTTGACGATCATCCACAACTGCATGTATCTTTTGTTGAAGCATTTCTTGTTGGGTAGGTAGTGGATTACCATATGGTCATGAATTGGGAGCTTTATTAGGACATTGATTATCATAATGGTCCCCTCCACATGTATAACATCTCATAGCCAATCCTCTTTTCCTTGCGGGTTCTCCAAAGTTGTTGGAATTTTCACGAGTTTTGGTGGTATTACCACTACTGGGACCATTCTTTTTTTGCTCCCTTCTAGACTCCTTTCCATCATTTCAGAATCCTTTTCCCCTTTGCCTTGGTACATTTTGCACATATTCCACCTTCTTTGGAGTGGGCTTGTTAGGAACTTCTGTAACTTTCTTATGGTCTCTGCTTTCTTAACGAGTGGAGATAGCCTTGAGCTTTTGCTCCTATTTAATTGCTTTCTCATATACAAGATCCATTGTTGTTGGGTTGTGCATATCCACCTCTCCTTTGATCTAATTGTTAGGTCCCATGATAAATTTTCTTATGCGGAAGTGTTCATCTTTATGATATATGGGAACATAATGTAGAAGTCGAGTAAACCACTCCTAATACTCGTTGACCATCATATTACCTTGTTTCAAAATCTAGAAATTTGAGAGTTTTTGGTCATAGTAGAGTTTAGGTAACCATCTCTTATGGAAAATCTCAACAAATTCTCCCCATGTCAGCTTCTACGAGTTAATATTGAGTTCCAAATTTTTGTTCATCCACCAGTTAGAGGCTTCTCCTGCTAACTACTATGCACCACAAGCAGCTTTGGTGGTCTCAATGTAATTTCGGATTTCAAAATACTTTTCCATTTGGACAAGCCACATCTCAGCTTCATCTTTACCATCGCTTCCCTCAAACTTGGGTGCAATAATCTTCTTCATATCTCTAGAAAGTTCAAAAACAACATGCCTCTTATTTCTTTCCTTAGATAGCGTAGGTGATTTCTCCCTCTCATGATCATGAGTTTCATCATGCCCATGAGAAGAGTTTTCTCCCTTATTTTCATTAATGGGAACCTCCTTCTCTACCCTAGATTTTACTCTCTCTTGTTCAAGGTTATCCAACCTTGACAAGATTTGGTCAAGACTAGCTTCAACTCCTATGGGTCCCCAACTTCTTGACTTCTGTCAGAATTGGTTCATGTCCTCACCATCTTCACAAGAATGGATTTTGACCTAAATGTTTATCCATGTTAGATTTAATCGTGTTATGATCTACTATCTTATTTAAAACATTGAAATGACATTCATACACACATATTTAGAATTTTCACATAAGATTAAAAGCATACTCTTTTGATAAACACATGATTTTTATTCATTTCTTAAGGATTTCAATATCCTTTTGATTACATGGAGTGACTATTTAGATAGTCAAGTGGATTGTATACCTAAGATTCACTCTCTAACACATAACTTAATGGAGTATATCTTGTATATTGAGATTGTTGATCATCTCTCATTTGTTCATACCTATCCAAAAAAGGATAGTAGCCTTTGGATTTGTCATCTGATACATAGTTATGAGGTACACATCCCTCATATTTGTTACTTGAGTAAATTATTATTACTTCCACCATTGGAAGAACTCTAGGGTCCCTAAAGATAAATGTCGAACTAACACTTCCTTCTGAGGGCATATCCCTGGAAAGTGATAATGACTCAAACTTTTCTGGTGAGATGGAAGGTAGGTAATTGTACTTGGCCTCCATCTTCATCTTTCTCTTCACATCACTAATTTGAGAAAGTGTGTGACTAAAGGTTTTGGTGACACTCAACCAAACAAAATTTTTGTAGTTGGTTCGCTCAATTGTCCTAGCAATGGCTTCTCTTTCTTTCTTGGCCTTGAGGTAGCGCTCATTTCTGATTACTAACTTTTGAGCTATTAATCTAAGATGCACCATCCTGGCACAAGAATTTCCTAACATTAGATAACATTGGATGGAAAGAATGATGAGTTCATAGGTTCTAGAGCTAAACCTAGCTCTGATACCACATGTAACATACCAACCCTTTAATGAAGTAAAAATTTCCTAATTTTTCTTTGTGTGAGTAAATAAACTATGTAACAAGCCATTGTAATAAAATATTTCCTTTCTTTATTAAGAATATATGAACAAAGATGCCATAACAATATACAATAAGGATTCCTTTCCAATACAATAATTCACAAGTTACAATAATACAAGAATGTACACAGTTACATACATAGCTCAACCGAGCTTTGAAACAAATAGCTTATAGATGATCCAGTTCCTCCATTTAAATCTTGGTTCTTTTGTCACCTACTGTGGAGGAGAAGCATCACACAAGCACTTGTATGCCATCCACAAACTCATATGCGATCCCCCGCACATCTATCATTCGATAGATGGCCCTTCCCTTTGACAAAGAGATTGGTAGAGTAACCAGATAATGACAACCAACTGAGCATAGTGTTATGTCCTACATAACTAGAACTTGTAAACCCACAATCTAGGACTAACATGTAATACTAGATCACAATGAACTAACAGTGGAGCCAAAGGTAGTCACACTACTTTGGCCAAAGTGTTAACATTCAATATATTGAATGAAGGCCATTTTATCACATACACTACTTAGGACTGATTTTACTTAATTTCATCATAAACTATGCATAGGTATTTCCTTCAATGGATAATCTATAACCCCAGAGATAGCCTATCACCATTTCTACAAACATAGAATAAATCTACTTAACATTTGAAGTAAATGTACAAGCTCCCTCCCATAATGGATAAAAAATCCTAGGAGTAGACACTAGCTATCCTAGTTAAATCAATAACCTAGCTAAGAGTAACACTTATGTGACTCATGTTCAATCATATCTAGTATGTAATACTTATGATAAACACAAACCACAAACCTCCTATTACGGAGTACATATAAGCACATCATAAAAACATATAATAGCTTCTAATTCCTTTTCCAAGCATTACTATTTTCCCTAAATGTAAGTACTCGTAATAGACAATTCAAAGCAATCATGGAAAATAATCTTTCAAAAGCTAAACAATAAAAGAAGAAATATCCTCATTCCTATTTTGGCTTATCTAATTAGTTGACTATAAATCAATTTCACACAACAGTAACTAGCTTATACTTGACTCCTTCAGCTATGCTGCAATAACCTCTCTCTCTCTCTCTCAAGTTGATAATGCACTTCACTCAATATGTTAACACTCACAAATAATCATAACTCTCTCTATCTTAGATAAAACAAAATATAGTAGATATGAATTGTAATGAAGAATGTATAAAATACTGAGCATAATGCATATGGGATGTGTCGTAAATAAGTGAGTTTTCTCTACTATTTATATAGTAGCAAAGAGGATTATCACCCTATAGATTAGGGATGAGTGTTGACAAAAATCTCCATGCATAATCACCCACTCAAGTTAACTAAAAGGTGGCACACTAAGGACATACTCAAAAAAACAATGCTATAGGTTGACCTCTTTTGATGACGATAGTGAAAGACTTTCAAATCAGCACATGATGATAAAGGTGTAATTCAAATTTCCTTCCCAATGAACATATATAGCAAGTAGAATTCATAAGGTGGCGCCAAAGCTACAAAGACCTCCTACAGGTTTGGCATGATTCATCACTTGTTGAATCAGTCAATAACTAATATGCAACACATAATATATATTGACTTAGTCTTACATGAGTCGACTCACTTCATTTATCAGTTTGACCAAGTCATCAACTTGTTGTACACAACCTTTCATGCATTCACTGTTGTAGATATTTACCAAATGATAAGGTTTCATAGAGTTTACTAAGTCCACAATGTTTCCACATAAGGCGTCGACTAATTCTCCTTCACATATCAACTTAATGTTGTGAGTTACTTTTCAAAATACTTGTTCCTCTATGCGTGGGTAGCATGAGAAATATATGGCCTCTTAAAGTATAATCATAAGTAATATATAATTGACCTTCGATTAAGTTAAATAATCTGCCTCTATCATTTTTAATGATAGCCGATTTCCAAGCAATAGATATTATTTAAATATATATTTATATATATAATCACATATACATATATATAAATATCAATGTATATATATATATATCCCATAATAGTGGTTTACACTTTCTAGGAGATCCCGATTTTTGTTGAAATTACATATTTTTAGAAAATATAATGATTTAAGCCTTGAAATTTTCTATTTAAAGGATTCCAATTGAAGAGGGTTTGATCAAACCACCTTAGACCAAACCCCCTTGGATAGAACCCCACAAGTTTTAAACCATACCTATAACGGAGTCTCCTTTACACCTATCAAAATGTTGATAAAACCACTTTGATTTAATATTTGGGATCAAATGAATTCATTTAATTTTATTTTTTTGTAAGTATGTATTCATTATTATAAGCTTCCCAAAAAGTATAATTTTAAATAAATTTAATTTAATTATTATATTTATTTTTAATTTCTCGTGAATGTAGGGTTTTCACCGAAAATCAAGCTCTCTGTTCTGCACATGTGGAAAAATAACAGATACTAAAAAAGAAAAAATATCTATGGACTAGATATTGATGTCCTTTTGATCCAACAAAAAAAACTAAAATTAAATTTTGATGTACATACAAAAAATGTTAAGGTTTTGCTTAGTAAATCATGTCTACATTATAATTGGTTTGACTTTGAAACTTAATTAAGAAAAAAATATTCAATGAAATTCTATGAAACCAATTCCATACACTAGATATCATAGTTACAAATATAAATTCAAAAATAAAAAAATTATCCTTCATAGAAAAAAAGTTATGTGTTAGCCAGTAATGTCACTCTTTAAAAATGGTGTTTACTGTTAAAAACTAGCTTTCGAAGGAGATGGAAAAAGAAGTGCAATCTGATTCCAAAATTTTGAAAAACTATATTTAGAATCTACAAAAAATTCACAAATCAATTAGTTTGTATCATCTTCAAATTCTCACTCTGGCTGTTTGCACATAGGTGCCCCAAAGTGAAGATTTAGCTCTAAAAATTCACCAATGTCCAAATTTGGCCAAAATCAAACCAATATTGTGGTATCACCTATATACTTAGATATATATCATATGTCAACTATGTATGTATACATCTCTGACATAAATAAATAAGCAGGGCAAGATAGTAACTTCATAGTAATAACAATATATCAATCAGATACATATATACACGCATATATATATATATATATATATGTATGTATGTATGTATGTATGTATGTATGTATATATATGCCTTTTATGTACATGTATACATATGTATACATATATCGATAGATTCATATGGGCATGTCCAATTTCCATCGTACGCTTGTATCGATACATATATACATATGGATATATGCATATACTATACATATATATATGTACACATTTGATTAACATATAACCTTTCACAATCACCATTGTATTGATAAGCACCTACGCAGGTTATATCTTTACATATACATATACATGTCGTTAGGGATCCAATGGACATGCATGTATATATACACATACTCCCATGCATCGCCCTAAGCTCAAATAGATAAACATCACTCAATAATGCATTCAATAGTAAAAAAGACTCTTACTAATGTAGACACATCAACTAAGGATGACATACCAACTTCCCACATAATGACTAGACTCAATTACTTTACCGTGGTGTATGTAAGCTCGACATTTTGTGAATGTTAGTATTTACCACCAAGATCTTCTCCTCGAGGATACTTCCTCCACCGAGGAATTGAACATATACCGCAACTACTAACACATGCAAATGATAGTCAACTTTTCACAAAATATGTAGTATACATAATACATCTCCAAAGTTAGAATATCAATTCAATAACCATCCATTTCACATATATACAGTACTTTTCATAACATTAAATGAGATAACATTCATTCATAATGCATTGATAACAAAGTGCATGCACAATTTATTCATCCATTGAATTCACATTACATTGACATTTACCCTACATGGTAATAGTAAATAGTAATAACACAATTGGGGTGTAACAAAAACATTGCAAATAAAGAGATATGGGAAATAAAAAATCACAAAAATGGGAAGAAAATAAAACAAGGAAATGTGACTACCATAAAAATAAATCATGTACATCTTTCTAGTATTTTAGAGTAGAATTTCTATTTTTTTATTATTATCTATTTTTCCATTCTTCTTCTTTTTTAATATGTTTTTTTAATGGTTCATTCAAATGAAAGAATCTTTTTGGATAATAGTTATTAGAATAGCCATTATAATAGATATAATTATATTTACCCTAAATATCTCTTGACAAAGCTTGGGCCTCTTGAGGCAAACTTTGCAATCACTAAGTTCAATAACAATATTATGACTATTAATTTGGATTTACATATTATTTTGTTTATCTTTTATAGTTAAAACTTCAATGTTTGTTCCTAGTGTGCTCTCTTACATTTTTTCAATAGATGATTTAATTTAAATTTTCTATCATTGTATTCATGCATGCAACCTTTGTTAAAATATTACACTATTTGACCTCTTATAGATTAATCTCTAGATGCCTATGTTTCTTTCAATTTTTGGATCTATATGTATCCTATTTCATTTTTCTAAATTCTATGCATAATAATTTATTAATATTTTCCAAATGATTTTTGAACCCTACAATTCCCTAATATCACCTACAACCAAAATTCTTACCACAAAGAGAGAGAAGAATAAATTACTTGTTATATAACTTGAGAATTGATTGATTCAAAAAAGCAACTGAATATTCTTATGAATTATAGATTTTAGATGATTACAATATAAAAAATTCATTATGAAAGGAAAAATAAAAAAGTAACTCTAGATGAAACCTTGGGTGAGTATTAAATTATATCATGAAAAGTATCATCATCCTATGATTTGAGACAAAAAAACTCACAACATAAGAATAGGAAAACACTTTCCTAAGTTTAGCTTAAGTGCAGTGAAATTAAAAGGGAACCTAACTAATTAATAAATTAGGTTTTTTTCCTATTTTTCTCTAATAATTAGCAAGTGAGAGGGATACTAAAGTTATTTTTTATATCTTTAGATTAGATTTTATTTCAATAATTTCCTTCCTTTCCTCCCCAAAAATTAGGAAATTCATTGAAAATCTATTAAGAGTTAGCTTTTGAAATCTTGTAGTTTATTTCATAGTTGCAAGTCTTATTATTGTGAGATTTTCCATGTTTCAATGCAAGTTTGCATGAAAATTTTGCATTTAATTTGAGACACTACTCAAAAGATTGATCAGACACTACTCAAAAGATTTTGTCTACATATCATTTTATTTGAGAATGTATCATCCATTGGTGACTCTATTGGTAGCTTAATCTTTATTTTTTATTTTTGTAGATCATGGTAGCCCATAATATCTAAGTGCATCTATATATTTTGGTACGAATTTACTATTTTTAGCATGGTATTCAAGTGGTCCATTATAATAATGAAAAGGGTGCTAGATTATTGAAGTGACATTGAAACTGCTGCCTCACTTCTATGGAGATGGGTCAATTTCTCCTACAAATCATATCCAATATATTGTTAATCTATACAATTTTCATAAAATTATAGAAGAATGTGTTGCTCTCTAGTTGCTTCTTTTTCTCTCAACAATAAACCCTGTGAGTCATATAGAAAATTGTAACCTATATCAATTTCAAGTCAGAAACAATTTAATGATTTCATTTTCAATCAATCTAGAGATAATGTAGATACAAGCTCTCTTTAGTTTTTCACCACATTCAAGAGATATCCTACTAAGTACATCCATGATTTTAATTCATGATTTGGCAAGGTATGGACAATATTTCTAGTTAATATTGAGTCACCTCCTAGTTTCACCTTTCTATAATTTTAAGATTTAGATCATAAAATTGTCATTATGATACTTGAGTTCTAGGAGGAAATACCTTGCAATAATCTTATGAGCTCACTTTTATAGTTGAAATAAAACTCATATAATTTGTAAAATTGTGTCATTTTCTTTTCAAAACATTAATTTTCAAGAAATTATTCCTTACCAAGTTGTATTGTATGATAAAATTGATAGTAATACTCATCCATCAACCCACTTTGTTGATTTTATAAGTCAAGAAGAGATGCATTGAATATGAAGTCGTGTAGAACTCAATCTCTTATGAGATCAATAATTTAAAGGGAAAAATCATGTACCAAGGTTAACAAGATTTTGTGCCTAAAAACCTTCAAGAGTAGACATATGCATGAAATTAATCCATAGAAAAACCAATTAGTCACAAAAAAATACTTCAAAATTGTGCCTTTTAGGCCTCTGATTTCAACTTTGAATTTTTCTAGCCAATAGAGGTACTACATCAAGTTTTTTATCCAAATGGATATCAAATGATAATGTTATGAAAATTGAAGTTTCAAAGGTCATAAAATAGAAAACAATGTTGATTTTTTATATCTAATAAGTTTAGTTGATTATGATCATATTGCATATTTAGAAAATATAGAAGCATGTGCAACAATGAATCTTATAGTTTTTTATCCATTTGATGTGTATTCTCATGCCTTTTACAAAGAAATGAGAATGAAATAAAAATGTTATATGAAAAAAAAAAGTTGCAAAGAGAGCTTATGCATTATCAAACAAAGGTAGGATCAAGTGAAGAAGAAAATGAGGAATATTGTAATGATGAGTTTACAAGTATTATAGAAGCTTCAAAGTATTTAGATCACGATGATACTTATCTCCTTTAGAGGAATAAGTATGGTATAATATTATCATAGAAAATTCAAAGAATGAAGATTTTATTGATCTATTTGATGAGCTTGCATAGTTTATACAAGAGGATAAAGGGCATTGCTCGATATGGAAAAGATTGATATTAGTGAAGAGAAAATTATTGGTTTCTTTTTAAACATATTTTTACATTATTATGAAGAGAGAAGAAATGAGGATGAAATTCCAATTAAATTTAAAACCATCTTAGGTAGCTCCATCACCTTCAAGCCCAATTTTGGCATGTTCTTGGATCTCAAGCATGAAGGTGAACATGAAAATGAATTAACCAATGCTTTACATTTTTGGAAGTTTCTAAATAAAAGCAAGAGAATAAGTTAAAATGGTTGGTATTTACCTCACACCCCCATGATCCCATCAAAGGTAGCATTTATATCAAAATAAGTGGCATCCAAGATGGAGGGAAAAAAAATTGGAACATCAAGGAGCAAATAAGTATATATGATTTTGTTGTGCAATTTGTTAGATATCTATTATTTTTAAATGATTTTTTTTTTTTATAAAGGAAGTTATTTTCTAACCCTTATGAGTGGACACATTCTCATTCATTTTTATACAATAGATATATTGGCAAACTAATTAAAAAAATATATATAATTTTTAGTTTGTTGGTTTTTAATAAGCACATTAATAGCATGTTGGGGAGCAAATGGATAGAGCATCAGTTGAAGACAATTAAAACTATGTACATAATTGTGCTGTGTGCTGTGTCTGGCCGTGTGTAGTTGGTTATCACGTTAGTCTCACACACTCAAAGGTCCCCAGTTCGTACCTGGGCTCAGACAAGTTGAAAGATCTTTGTTCCTCTTTATTAAACAGATCGTGATGGAGCAAGTCGTAGAGCAAGATATTCTAATGGTGTTCTGCCTGATTGGAACTGGGATCAGACATTATAGTGACTTCTATTGAATCTTGAAAAGGTATTCATCATATTACAAACTAATTAAATTATTTCCTTCCACCTTAGCAACAGCTCATCATAGTGGCGCAGCGGAAGCGTGGTGGGCCCATAACCCACAGGTCCCAGGATCGAAACCTGGCTCTGATACATGGTTAATATCAGATGAAGCTTCCATAGTTTTATTTTGCTCAGTAGCAGACTGAGAACCTGTATGTTCCATTGTCTTAAAGAGTACGCTGAGGCTACAATTGTCTTTGTTTTCGCCTTACAACCTCAATGGATGGAGAAGGAACATAAGCTAAGCTAAGCATGTCATTTCTCGCATTTACTTGAAAATGAATATTACCATCGACAATCTTATTATTATAGAAGGAAGTTATTTTATAACCCTTATGAGAATGGGCGATTCTCATTCATTTCCATATAATATCTAGCACTTGCACCCCAATGAGGTGCAATACTTACGCCAATAGGTTGATTAGATTACAAATTGTCCTTTTGTTGTAAATGAGGTAAATGACCACATATTGATTTTGTTTTTCCATTAAGTTCTCCACGCCGACATTAGATTGGAGGAGATCCTAGGGGTCAGGGTTTTGGATTAGGGTTAGGATTATGGTTAGGGTTAAGGTTGGGGTTATGGTTAGGGTTATGAGAAAAAGAATTAAGGTTAGGGTTAGGGTTGGAGTTTTGGTTTGGGTTAGGGTTAAAGTTATAGTTAGGGATTTGGATAGGGTTATGGTTAGGTTAGTGTTTGGGTTAGGGCTAGGGTTAGGGTTAGGGTTAGAGTTAGTGTTAGTGTTATGAGAAATAAAGTTATGATAATGGTTAGGTTAAGGTTACAATTATGGTATTTTGTTAGCATTAGGGTTAGATTAGGGTTAAGATTAGGGTTTATGGTTTAAGATTTATGACAAGGATAGTTTTAGCTAAGGGTATGGTTTACATTTAACATTGGGGTTTGAGTTATTCTTAGGCTTCCTGTTAAGATTGTGAGAAATAGGGTTAAGATTAGGGTTAGGTTAGAGATATGATTATGCTTTATGGCTCGAGTTAGGGAAAGTTTAGGGTTACCATTAGGGTTTATGGTTTAAGGTTTGGATTAATGTTATGAGAAAAAGGAATAGGATTAGTGTTAGGTTAGAGTTACAATTATGGTATTTGATTAGGGTTACCTGGTTAGTTCAGAGTTATAATTAGGGTTTATCATTTTAGGTTTAGGGTTAGTTTTAGAGTTGTGGTTATGATTGGGAATTAAAGTTGAGTTAGGTTGCAGTTTAGGGTTAAATTTAGGAATAGGGTTAGTATTAGGTTTAGGTTCAATATTATGGTTAGGTTTAGGGGTAGGGGTAGAGTTACAATTATAGTTATGAGGAATAGTGTTAGGGTTAGGGTTAGGCATAGGATGAAGGTGAGGGTTAGGGTTAAGGACAAGGTTATGATTATGGTAATGGTTAGGGTTACAAATTGGGTTAGGCTTAGTGTTAGAGTTATGGTTAGTGTTAGGGTTAGAGTTACAATTAGTGTTAGGGATTTATTTGGGGTTAGGGTTAGGGTTAGGGTTAGGAATAGGATTATTGTTAGGGTAAGGGTTAGGAGAAATAAGGTTATGATTATGGTTAGGTTCTAGGTTTATGTTTATGGTTAGGTCCTAGGTTTATTTTATGACACATCAAAATCACAAACTCAAGAGATTGGTTATGTATAATACAATTGTTGGTGGTTGACAATGAGGTTCTATGATATATGTCATTTGTCTTCAAGACCTATAGAACAACTATAATTTTATATGAGTCATATACAAGCCGTTGGGAAATGTAAACTTAGTAAACTTAGATCAACTATAATTTTATAAGCAGTCTCCTACAATACTTTTGATCTTGGTGCAGATGTCGTCATTAACAATGTTGCGTTGGTCATCCCAACACATCCAAAAATAAATGAATAAGAAATAGAATATCACAAAAAAGCCATGGTAGTAAACCCTGAGCAGAGTCTTTAAAACAGATAGGAGGTACCATCCAATGTTACCTAAGGAATGACATAAGAAGCAGTTACTATTGTTATGGATGAAACAGATCTTCAATTACAACACAATTATTCAGTTTAATGGGTTTCTCCAGATCAATACATTAATAGTTTTTTGAAATGGCAAGCTGTTGTTACTCCAGTTAATTAGTGTATCCAATAATCATGTGTGCAAGCAATAAAATGCAGCTTTAGAACTTCATAACTGCTTAAATACCGATTTCAAATTTGCCTAAATGTTGCTGCTGAACAATGTTGCATTGGCCATCCCTGCAAATAAAAAAATAAATAATTAGGAAATAGAAAATCACGAAATAGCCATGGTAGCAGACCCTGAGCAGGGTATTTACAACAGATAGGAGGTACTATCCAATGTTACCTAAGGAATGACATACTTGGAGTTGGTGTACATGAGATCAAAATTGTGATCAATACGAGAGAAGACCTCAGCCACACTTATCGAGATAGAAATCATTCAAACAGCCCTCTGCACCTTTAACAAGATCGCCACCGGGAACCATAGTTGGGGGCTGTTTATTGGTCCCACTTGAACCCAGTCAGCATTCACACCCTTGGTCACAACATCTCCTCTGTACATGAGACAGCAGACCATGTACTTTCCATGGCGGGGGTTACAACTCTACATGAAACAATTAAAGACCCACATATAACCATAAATATATCTTGAAATGCAGGAAATAGGAAAGACAGTTACTGACCTGGGAAACAAGCCTGTAAAGGTTAGTGTAAGTAGGGCGCTCAATTTCATTAATGGTCTCGCTATGTAACAGTGCAGTAACATCAGTGTGCTCTAACAGCGAATGAGTTGAGGGCACGCTGTTGGAGGGTCAATCACGGATGTGGAGACCTGAGGAGACGGGTAAACTGTGAAACCCAACTTGGGTTTTCTCGAAGTTCGTGAAAGCCTCTGTGACAAGAAATCAAGACCCCACTCGTTCCTGGCCTCCCCACCACGGGATAAGCACATGGAAACCCCAGACCGTTGTTATCCTCTCGCTTCATCCGCATATAGATCCAACATCTCCCCTACTGCATTAAATAAAAAAACGTTGTCATTTACAGATTAGAATTTTAATTGATAATATCATATTTCATGTTCTCGCTTTAGGGTTTCAAAACAACCGTTCGAACATCGTCGGTGGTAGTTGGTTCCAGATCCAAGAACACAGCACGGGGAACATGCATACCCGCGGGGCCGCGCCTGTCTCTCTGAAGAAAGTGTTGAACGCCGCCGCCCAGCGTCTTGTCGCCAGACCACTCAGCCGACAAGCACAATCGCAACGCCAGCAAAACATCCTCAAAATTGTTAAACAAAGACCAAGGAAAGAAAATAGAAAAGCGAAAACAGAACTCGCAGAAATGAAGCCCGAAACGTCTGTGCCTGAAACCCGAATGAAGCCCAAAACGTCTGTAACAGTAGGATTGTTGTTCCTGTAAAGTGGTAAGGAGTGAATGTCTAAGATTAGTAAATAATGGAAGTTCCAAAAGAGAATTAAAATTGAAATAGAAGAGTGAAAATAGTCCTCAATGGTTCAGCTCTATCAATATTTTTTTTAAACCATCCTCTTACCTTATATTCTGCTCTACAAACCTTGACCAACAACATTCGTCCCATTTTCATCGATCTCTTTGGTTGGCAGATGATCATTACATCAGAACCACTTTCAATTTAATGCTTTGCAAGGTGCACCAGTACAGCTATGATGGCTTGGCAGGATGCTTTAAAGGATGGGTGGTCGTTGAGTGTAGACGATGCATTACCTAGTCAAAGAAAATCTAGCACTATCTTGTTGGGCCATGCTTGCAATAAATTACTCTGCCACCAATGTCATGCAATGGGTGTCATAAGTTTGGCAGCAATATTGATAAACTACCTCAAGTTAAATAGGAATGGCCATGCCTGGTTTTGTACATCTTCTGTAACACCAGCGAAGGCCACTCTTTTCATACTATCCACCCGTCAACTCCAAGGTCTCGGGATTACAAGCCGACAACGGAAAACTTCACGACGTCATAATGATTAGCTGATTGCCGAGCACCACCGGTTTCATGCTGACTGTTGGAAATTCCGGTGGTTCCCCATTAATAATAGCCTATCGCTACTCAGTCGATATTATACTGGGAACCCTCAACGGATTTCAGTCAGACGCCGCCGAGAGAGTCCGGTGGGGTTCGCCCCACGTAATAGCACAACTTCCGTAGACCTGGGCAAGGCGTTGAGGAGGGTTGCCAAAGGCGCAACGTTGGTGAGGACAAGGGGCATTTGTCATCTCTGTCATTTCTTCTCTATGGAAATAGATACCACACCTAAGCATGGAATCTGATGACGGTGAAGTGCCCATCCCTGGTCTTCCCCATCCTCTCACTTTTCACAAGTTTCAACTTTCTCCCATTGCTCTGGCCTACAAAAGCTCAAATCCTGTCTACGAGTTAATCAAATACAACAAAAATTCCAATCTCAAAAGTTGTGGTGCTCTCATCAACACCATCTATTCTCTGGAGCCTCTCTGTGTCGACCATCTCCAAAAAAATTTGGGGCGCCGTGTTTGGTTCATGAGTCCTCTGCTCCCCCCTACTTTGTTCCATGACAAGCAAGAGATGAATCTTCAGAAGGGGAAGCCGAATTCAATTAACGAAGCTCTATGTTTGCACTGGTTGGATAGCCGCAAAGAGAAATCTGTTGTGTATGTTTGCTTCGGTAGTGTGGCAGTTTTGTCAGAGAAATAGATAGAAGAGATAGCAGTGGGATTGGAGGGAAGTGAGGAGTCCTTCATTTGGGTCATCAGAGACCCACTTGGAAACAAAAATGACAAGGTCGGCTCCAGAAAGGATTTGAAGTTGTGTTATGTAAAGCAGATGTTGTCATATGGCCTTTTGGGTTCTATAACGTGACAAATGTATCGTAAATTGAAGGAAGGCCTTTGTCAATTTTTGATGAATTGTTGTTTAAATGTATAATGATCCTTTTGATTGGCAGTCATACTACCCATTTCAATCTTTGAGAACAACAAAATTAACTTGTTTGTTTCTCTATATAACCAGTAGAAAAGGGAAAATACCAAGAAAATGTAGAGGCCTCCATGTTGCTGCTAAATACATTGACACAAGACACTAAAAAGTGAGCACACACATATATGTATACTCAGGAATTTCTCCTTTCGTGATTCTGGTTTATACACGCATATCATATTTTTCCATTATGATAAATTTCCACCACTATAAAAGTTAAGCTATACGGGATAGCATTACAGTGTTCTACTTGCCTATTGCCAACATAGTGGGTCTGTTGTAGTGCCTCAACTATACCTATAAGTCTAAACATTGTTATGCAACACCTTAACAAGTATCGACTCCCCTGTCTGGTCAGTACTCCATGCCCTTGCCTAGATTAGAATCACTAATCTTGAATTTGTAATACCAATCCTTTTGACCCAAGAGAAGAAACCCTTACTGAGTTAGAAACTTTAATGATGGTGTGAGGAGATGGCATCTGCTTGAGCTACGGTTTCAAATGTAAGATGTAGCATTTGTTAGGCAATAGATTTTGGAGTAGAGCCTATGCCGCCTATCAATCTGCAACCTGTCGCACACAACGGGAAAAGTGGGGAGCTACCACTCCTATGTCCATTCTCACCTAGAGCTTTCTACGCCCTATTCCTTATAGGAGGCTCCCAGCACAAGTTGAAATGTCATTGGTTGCCAATGTACTAACATATTAGTATTTATGTGCAACATTAAATAAACTTAATATATATTTACTCTATTTATAAGAACTCGACCTAATACATTTTCAATGCAAGTAAAAGCTACCGACAATATCTATAAGTTGGCTTGAAAAATCAATTTTGTTATATAATTTAAGTATGTAAGGAGATAGAGAAATCAAATATGAAAACTGATGAGCCATCCTTGGAAATAGAAATTCCTACCCTTTTCCTTTGTCCTTGTATTAACCCTTGCTCCAACGGGGGTCAGGATCAGGAGATTGCCAATATGGAAGTAGTGAAGGATACTTTTGATAGTCAAAGCATGAATCTGAGAACCCCAAAGCATAATACTTCTGAACCCAAGAATGGTTTAATGGATACCCTCCCTTGGGACCAGAGATTGTATTATGAGAAGGATGGGGAACAAGGCAGAGAAATGGAAAGCCAAGATGAATCCGAGTGGGAGGAGGTGAAATCACATTCAAAATCCAAAAAGGAAAAAAAGGAGGAAAAAAAGAGAATGAAGGAAACTTCAAGTGGTGTGGTAACAAGGACTAGAGCCAAGGCCGATTGTGGGACGTCCAAGCCCTGCTTGGGAAGAAAATCTGAAAAATGGCAAAGGGAGCAAGGTAGCCTACAGGATATTGCGGATGGCATCCAAATGACCATTCCGGAGATACTTCAATCCCCAGGTAAGAAATGAAAATAATGTCTTGGAATATAAGAGGGTTGAATAGTCGTCATAAAAAGGATGTTTTGCAAAATTTTGTTAGGGACCACAATCCCGATATTCTCCTTATTCAAGAATCTAAAATGTCTAAAGATAAAGTAGAAAATCTTAAATTTTTTCAGCACTGTGGGGCTCATGGTAATAGTTCTGCGGGTGCTTCGGGGGGTATAGTTACTTTTTGGAACAAGTTAATTATTAAAGGTGAGCCCTTAATGGAGAATGGTAATGTGGTGGCCACTAGATTTACTCACATTAGAGACAACTTTTGTTGGATCCAATCTAATGTTTATGCTCTGAATTGTAAGAAGGCTAGAAACTCTTTTTGGCTTGGGTTATCAAGTTTTCGAAGATGTTTTGCTAATGAAAACTGGTTGGTTATGGGTGATTTCAACACCCCCCTTCTGAATGATGAGAAATTTGGGGGATCTCAAATCAATTGGGAAAGTAAATCCGGCCTTTCCGATTTCATAAACAACAATTCTTTGATTGACTTAGATTTACAAGGAGCTTCTTACACCTAGTCTAATAGGAGGTTTGGGTCTGACTTGATCCAAGTGAGGCTTGATAGGGCCCTGGTCTCGGGTCAATGGTTTATAAACTTTTGTTGTGCTCTGAGAGCCTTGTTAAGGGTTGGATCTGACCACTTTCCCATCTTTCTTATTGTGGATCCTACTAAGGTGAAAAAGAACTTACCTTTCAGATTCAAAAATTTTTGGCTTTCTCATCCTCGAATTTTTGAGGAAATACGTAGATGGTGGAATGTTGATATCTCTGGCATTGCTATGTTTAGGGTTGCTAAAAAACTAAAGGAAGTGAAAACTAATGTGCGAAGATGGAAAAAGGATGCTTTTGGTAATCTTTTTGGTTCTAAAACAGAAATCCAGGGTAAAATTCAGGAGATTCAAGTCAAAATCCAGAAATGGGGATACATTGACAATTTCAGAGAAAAGGAAAATGAACTCCTTATTCAAATGCACGACATCATTGCTAAAGAGGAAGTGTTTTGGCGGCAAAGATCTAGGGTGTCTTGGTTGACTGAGGGTGACAGGAATTCCAAATTTTTTCATCTGACTGCTTCTAAACACAGGGCTGCTAATAGAATCAATCTTATTGTCTCTAATGGGACCAGTTTTGAGGAGGAAGATGATATTAGAGAACAAGTTGTCCTTTTCTTTAGAAACCTTCTTTCGAGTAACGGAGAGATTGTTACTGAAGCTCAAGATTCTATGATTGAAGCAATACCTCAAGTGATTGGTCATAATGAAAATTCCTTAATCACTGCTATCCCCTCCAAAACTGAAATAAAGAAGGCTGTCTTTTCCTTTGATGGCAACAAAGCTCCCGGACCTGATGGTTTTCCATTATTCTTCTTCCAAGTGTTTTGGGAAATTGTTGAAATGGATGTGGTGAACGCTGTCAAGGAATTCTTTGGATCAAGACGTCTGTTGAAAGAACTGAATGCTACTTTTGTGGTCCTTATTCCTAAAAATCCTGGAGCTTCAGAGTTTCAAGCTTTTCGACCAATCAGCCTATGTAATTCCATTTACAAAATTATTTCAAAGGTGTTAACCTCAAGAATGCTTTCTGTGCTGCCCCAGATTATTGCCCCACAACAGAACGGTTTTGTGCCAGGTAGGTATATTATGGACTCTGTTGTTACTGTTCATGAGAACTTACATTCGTTAATAATGTCAAAAACTGAAGGGTTTATTCTTAAACTTGACATTTCTAAAGCCTATGATCGGGTTGATTGGGCCTTCCTGTTTAAAATTATGGATAAGTTTGGTTTTAATAACAGAGTCATTCAGTTGGTGAACCAGCTTGTTTCGACAGTAACTTCTGCTGTCATTGTGAATGGATCACCATCAAGGTTTTTTCAGACATCCAGAGGCCTCAGACAGGGAGACCCTATTTCTCCTATTCTTTTTACCATTTTGGCTGAGAGTTTAGGTAGGAATATTAAAAATCTTATTGATCAAAGATCCCTTATTGGCTTAAGACCTTCTTCTTCTCCTCTTATTTGCTCTCACCAGCAATTTGTTGATGATACTATTCTTATGGGAAGATCTACGGTGACTGAAGCTAAGACTTTAAAAAAAAACTTGAATCTTTATTAATCTACTTCTAGGAAAGTTGTCAACAGGGCTAAGAGTTCAATCTTTTTCATCAACACTCCGGAGCATAGACAAGTTAAACTGGCCCGAATTCTTGGATGCTGTGTTGAGTCTCTTCCTTCAACTTATCTTGGTTTACCTCTTTGCTCTAAACCTCCGGAATCATTCTGGATTTCTCTGGTTGAAAAATTCAACAAGAAGTTATCAGGATGGAAAGGAGCTATTCTAAGTCAAGCTGGAAAAGTCCATCTCCTAAAGGCTTCTTTGCAAAATCTTCCTACTTATGCTCTCAGTATATTTAAAATTCCTGCCAAATACGTTGAGGCCATTGAAAAAATTCAGAAAAGGTTTCTATGGTCTGGAGTTGAGGACAAAAGGAGAATGCCACTTGTTGGTTGGGATTTGGTCTGTAGACCCAAATCAAAGGGGGGCTTGGGTTTAAGGAAAATTAAAGTTTTAAATGTGTCCCTTCTTGCTAAACAGCTTTGGAGAACTCTTACATTAAATGGAGAATGGCGTGATACCTTAAAAACAAAATATTTCAATAACTATGAGTCTTTAAATGAAATTTTAAACTCTTCTTCTTTACCTTGTGGGTCTGTGTGTTGGAATGATATGGGTAAAGGAAGAAAGCTTTTAGAAATGGGAACTGGATGGTTGATTGGAAATGGAAATTTAGTCAGATTTTGGGAAGACAGATGGTTATTTAAAGATCCTTTAATTAGCATAGAGAATTATAGTAAATGGATGAATGATTGCAAAAAGGAATTTGGAGTCTTGGTTAAAGATTACTGGAGGAATGGAGGTTGGGTTGATTTGATGACCATCAGTCCAGATCTGGGTCCTATTCAATAAGCTTTCAGAGCCCTTAGACCAGTTCAACACCAGGTGGGGGATCTTGCTGTTTGGTTAGATAACCCGTCTGGTATTTTTTCAGTTGCCTCTGCCACTTCTTTGTTAGACAGTCTGAGGGAGCTTCCTTCTTTCTAGGCTAAGGCTTGGATTAATCATTTGACCCCGAAAATTAACATTTTCTACTAGATAATGCTACAGAATAAGATCCTCACTTTGGACAATCTCGGAAAAAGAGGAATTCAATTACCAAATAGGTGTTATATGTGCAGGAATGAAGCTGAGACAGTTAATCATCTTTTTCTCCATTGTCCTTATGTGTTGAATATTTGGGATAATTTATTGGGGCTTCTTGAGGTGGTGTGGGTCTTCCCTGCGTCTGTTGAAGATTTCTTCATCCAATGGAAAGCTCCTTCAAAAAATCCGTTTGTGAGAAAGCTATGGTCTTTTATTTTTCCATTTGTTTCTTGGAATATTTGGAAAGAAAGGAACAATAGAGTTTTCAAGGATAAAGAGATGAAGGAAGGGGACGTGTATGCTAAAATTGTAAGAGCAATAAAATAAACTTTATCTTTAATTCCTGGAAAAATGTTTGAGAAAGCTATTTGGTCTCCCTTTGATGTTGCTACAGCTGAAAAGTGGAATTCAAATTTAAATGGGACAAAAATTCTTAAATCTGGAGCTAGTGGGAGAGATAATGCTATCTGGTCTATGCCGCCCTTGGGTTGGATTAAAGCCAACTTTGATGGTGCGGCCAAAGGTAACCCAGGCAAAGCTGGCAGTGGGGGTGTTTTAAGGGACAACACCGGGGCTTTTATCGCGGCTTTTGTTGTGGACATTGGAATTCAAACTAACCATGTGGCGGAAGCTGTTGGGGCTTTTCATGCTGTCAGCCTAGCCGTCAAGATCAACACAAAAAATCTGTGGTTGGAGGGCGATTCTTTGAATATAATAAATTGTATTCTTGGACTTACCCCCCCCCTCGTGGACCATCAAAAAGTGGATCGAAGACACGCAAGCTTTATTAAGGAAATTTGAAAAAGTGAAAGTTTCACACGCCTATAGAGAAGCCAATATGGTGGCGGATTTCTTCGCCAACGAAGGGGTTAAGAAAGGTGGGGAGAACACGTGGAGGAAGAATGACAACCTCCATAATGAAGTGAAAGCGCTAATTTATTATGATTCAGTGCATGGGAGAGAAGGCAATCTTAGTCATGATGAAATGGATAAAGATCAAGTACATCAATTTCATTAGATTTGATGGGACCGACGTCACTTTCTTTTTCAAGAAGAGTCTGCGGCACGCTTTATGGGTGTTCGACAGAAATTGCCTAAACGGGACCCAAAACAACCATTCTGAGTGGTATTACAGTGGGCTGACTATGGGTGGAGAAAGGAAACGCATGGAGCCGAGCAATTTCTAGGAGCATAGAAAGAATACTAAAGCTTGGGAAAGAATTGAAAAGGGAGGTTTAGTCCCTTATATGGAAAAGCTCCATGGTACGGATGAAGAGATGCTAGACTATTTTGTCAAAAATTGGAAAAATGGAGAGATCGTGTTGTTTGGAAGGAATGTTAAGCTAAGTGAGGACTTAATTGGTGAAATAACAGGTCTCTCAACTAAGGGTGTTAAATTCTACTGTGATCGACATTTCTCTGATGAAGCGGTTATCAAGTTTCCCAAAAAAGATAAGGAGAAAGTGAAGATGGTCAAGGTTGCTAACAGTTACTTTGATGTGGAGTCCATAAAATCTATTTGGCAGAAAGTTTTAAGAGTCATCATGGAATATATTACGGTTGATGGACGCTTTACCAGAGCCTATGGTTACCACTTTGCCATTTTGAATCATTTCCGTCATAAGGTTCGTATATCTCTGCCTTTCTACTTATTTTCCTCTTTGAAGAATTGTCTCGATGATGTGGAAAGAAACCCTAGGAGGAATGCTATTATCCACCCTGGTCTTGTTAGGCTCATTTTTGAGCATTTTCAAAATCTTCCTGCACTGCCTAAAACTATAGATATTGAAGAGTTGGATGATGAGGAAACTGAAAGTAGTAAGGAAATTGAGCCCCGGGCCCCCCCTGCTTGTGCTCTTGTTGGCCTTGATACCTTTGCTCCCCTGTCTTTGTCCGGTCGGAAAAATATAAAGGTTCCTGCCCCGTTGTCTTTTCCTAAACGACATCCGCTGCCTGAGGACCCTAGTCCGGATCTGGCTCCTCTGCATTGTCTTAACCCCCAGCCGTCTCCTGGGTGCCCCACTCCGGGTTTGTCCCCTGGTTTTAAAGGTAACCCTGTTATGAAACTTGTTTCGTACTCTAGAAATTCTATGGAGATCATCTCTGAGAAGCCCTTGGTTAGTAAGGATTCGGCCCCTAGTGCCCCTGCTTCTGGACAAGTTGGGAATGACCATTTTGAACCCCCTATTCAGGATGAAATTAATTCAGCCCTGAAAATGCTCAAGCTTGAGGAAATGGTTAGTGTTGCGAAAAAAAGTACAGAGGGTCTTTTTACCGTTCTCAAATGGACCCAGAAAGAAGTTTGTGATTTGAAAGGCCATATTACTATTCTCAATAATAAGGTTATGGAATTGGAGCAGAAGATCAGTTGGGACAGAAGAGTTAGTGATGAACAGGAAATTCCTTTACCGAGGAAAAGACAGCAACTATAGGAGGATAGATTGACAAGTATTGAATGTAATATGTCCAAGATTGGACAAAACATAAGGGCCACTATTGCAAACAACCACAAAATTGCAAGGCATAATACAATCATCATAAATGCGATGGAGGAAAAGCTTGAAAAAAGTCAAAAGGGTTTGCTGGTGGTGGATTTGGATGTGAACAGAGGCGGCAACAAATCGGCCGGTGAAGGTATTTCGACTCGTACCAGAGCAAACATAAAAAGGAAAACCCCAACTTCTTCACACACGGTTCAAATCCTTAGGCAGGGGTTACAAGATATGCAAAATGTTGAAAAAGAAGTTGAGGAGTTACTGAATAATTTGGAGTAACTTGGTGTTTGGTTTTCT
>VDFB02353493.1:103616495-103643513 GCA_007258455.2 Sequoia sempervirens
TCTCCCTCTTTCTATCCTTATATCTTCCTCTCTCTCTACTATAAACATACCATGTGCCAGTCGGTAATGGAGCTTTATTATCTTTTTTATTTAGAGGTTTTGTTTCAGTTATGTTTGGATCCCTATAAGTGGATGTAAACATCATTTCTTCATTAAGACTTTTGTTGCACAAATATCATTTGCTAAATGACCTACTAATTGACCTCATGTACTACACAAATGTATGCCAAAAATAGACCAAAATTTTCCTTGATTAACTTTCCACACCTCTTTGGTGTACCCATGCACACCAATGTGTTATTGCTAGTGTTTATTTTTGAATAAAACCATGTTTATTGGATGAAATTTGTATATTTGAAATAGTTGCTCCTATTGTTTTTTCAAATGAGTAATGAGAAAATGAAGTATTTTTTAAAAATAATTATGAAAATATAAAGGATACAATGTTGTGCTTTATGGGAAAATATAAAGTGAATATACATTCAAATTTAAATGTTTAAAGCTAAAAAACATGCACATACTAAAATATTATATTGTATATTGTTTTTTAGTCATCATGGAAAATAAGATTGCAAGAAATAAATGTATAATTTGTTATTAATTATAATTCAACCATTCTAAAGTGAATATACATTCAAATTTAAATGTTGAAAGTTGGAAAACATGCACATAAGGAAAAATTATATTGTATATTGATTTATATAAATTTGTCTATGCATATACAAAATTTGCATTTATACAAACTCAAAATATTTTTTACAAAATGTTGCATATGTCTTCTTAAGCTCCATATGCCATCTCAAAATCTATATGCAATGTGGATGTTCAATAACTACACATTAAATCTTAATAGTTCAATTTATCCTATGTCTCAGGGGAGTCCTAAACTTGTGGTGGATCATCAAAATCTAACCTCTTCATGCCACTTGGTGGATGCAAAATTGACTGCACAATAACAAGTCAAACCATATTTTAATTAGCTCAAGATTAAATAAATTAGGCCAACCAAATAAAAACTTATCTACTATAATTTAAAATTTTCAAATTACTATATTGTTACCATCTCTACTTTGCATTACATCCATTGTTGAAGTTGCTTGGTTAAGATCAATAGAAAATGGTAACATATTTTGTTGGGTGTTTTGTTGATTATCTAAAGCCACAATAACATGCACAATTAACACATCAACTAAGAAAAAATATTTTAAAAATTAAAGACATAAAATAGATTGAAGTGTGTTTTATAATTTCTATACCATCTCCACTTTGCATTGTATCTATTGCTATAGTTTGGTCAAGATCAATAGAAAAAGGTAACATATGTTCTCTATTGTTTTGTCGATCCTTTAAATCTGTAATGACATGCACATTTAACACATCAACATAGACAAAGTTTTCAAGTGTAAAATTGCATTACATAATGAATATAAACAATAGTAAATTTATTAAATATAAAATTAATAAATACATTTGATAGTTAAAAATTTACCATCTATAAGTTGTATTTCATTTGTTATTGTTTGGTTTAGATCAATAGAGAAAGGTAATTGACATCATCAATTACTTTCTTGATCATCCAAACCTACAATGACATATATTTAACATATGAAATAGAAACAAGAAGTATTATTATGCAAATTACTAAAATGCATATGAATAAATATACTCACTATGTTGTTGCATGATAACAACTCTTTCTTCATCTATTGTGATGCCTGAGCGATTAATAACCTTTTTTTTCTTTTTCTTTCTACATCCTGTAGAGGGGAATTGAAAATTTCCATACTCTTCAGTTGTTTCATTCAAGTCTTTAGATATGACATTGTCTCTTTGATGAGTTGAATGACGTTTGCACATTTTGCTTGGACTCAACCATGGTGATATTCGTCTCATAGACATGTTCTTTGAGCCAGGAATTGGTGTTAATTTGCAAGAGGATGGAAGAGATGTATTGATATCTTTTCTCAACCTCTCAATACACTGACTAAATTTATTTCTTTCATCTTCACTAGTTGGTAAATTTTGAAGCAGATGATTTAAATAATCAATAGAATTTTGAAAGTTCTAGCCATCTGTAATACAAATATATATGATTAAATCTAAAAATATTTTTAAAATATCCTAATATTTCATTATAAAATATATACATTGAAATTTACCCGTTCTTTGGTCTTCACCAATGACAACCCCAAACACATCTTGATCTTCTATTTGATTACAACCATCTATAATTGGATTAAAATTTAATTAATTTTGAGAACCATAAAAAATAAACTAATATTTAATTGTAACAACCATATCGACATTACTGATGGTATTATTTTCATGACTAAAATTCCCTTTGACATTGTTAGGATCATCAAGTAATGGAGTAACACCATCTGTAATTTAATGAGATTAATTTAGTTAGTTTTGAGGAAAAATATAATAATCATTTAACTTATGAATATTAAACTTAAATTTAAAATAACCCTTACTAGAAACTTGATCTTGCTCATTAGTTGTGTTTCTCTTTAGAAGATCTAAAATATTTAACACATGTTTGCACATGTTTCCCTTCTTTTCCCACTGACAGACACACACATGCAAATATAGTCCACATTTTCTAACAAAATACCATTTTGTTGGAACTATTTGGCTTCTTATCTGGTATGTGTTGGGGAGGAGATCATATGGAAAACAATTTATATCTAGTATTCTTTTTACCTCTCTAATGCAGTTGTGTAATATCTTTCTTTTTTGAAGTTAGTTAAAAACCCTAATAATTGCAAATATCTTTTATTTTTATAGAATGGCTCCACCCTATGAAAAAGTGTATGAATAAGACAATCCATTCTTCTTGTGCATCTCTTTGAACAGGCACTTAAATAGTGACTCTTGATGTGGTAGTGGTATGACTCAATGGAAGCATTGGTTTCTTGATTTGCATGATGGAAAGTTCTATAGTCTTTTGCCCACATCTCTATACAAATAATCATAAACTTCATCTTAGTATAAATAAAAATAATTTAAATGATGTAAATGCATACAAACCATAATGAATAATTTAATGAGCTTACCGATACAAGTCTCATCATGACACCAAGTTTTTTGAAAGTAATCAATAAATTTCTTCTCCTCTTTGAATTCCTCCATGAATTTTTTTATTAGGTGAGTAGTGATGTCTTCATTATCACTCATTGCATACATTATCTCACCTAATCTATCAAATATATTAATTCCAACATCCTTATTATTGACATACCTAGATTATAAAACATAATATCAAGCTATGAGGTTCATACATGTAATGTTTAGTTATTCCACATATTTTAATTAAAGATTGACTTTCCTATATACATTCTTCAACCATGCCCTACGTACATGCCAAATACATGAAAGTACTCAGAAATCAAAGGAAAATCTACATGTCACATTATAAAAGTTCATAAGTAGTGCAATCTAAAAATAATAATTGTTACACTATAAAATCACATAAGTAGCATTTTAAAAAAATTAAATAAAATATTAAGGCCAATAAAAACCTGATTGCTTCAATCTCAACACTAGCATCGTCTATCATAAATGCATTGACATTCCAATCTTCTTTGCATTGTTTCCCTATTTTACAAATTTCTGTCAACCATTCATTTATATCCTTGACTTTATTTCTTGAGGTTATGGCCCATGCAACAAGTATACCAACCTCTTGTTCATCAAATACAAGCAAGGTATATAATTGGTACTACACATGAATAAACCATTGATAAATTATTATATGTTTACTAGAACAAATTAATGATTTCAAATTAAGATTCATAAATACAATTAACATTGTTTTACTTACACCATATTTATTCATTGAAAGTGTGGAATCCATTGCAATGATTGAGTTATGTGAATGTTTCACCATCATTTCTTGCATCCATGGTGTTTGGATTCCTATAATAAATGGAATATTTTCTATATTATTTGGTCTTTTATAGTAAAAAAAGTTATCTTTCTCCTCTACATGCCACATGCTTACACTTTTTGCATTATCTTCATTCTTTTGGGATCGAAGCAACCATACTCTTTTCCATGCATTCAAAACATCTTTCCTCAACAAACATGTGTCCCTCTGATTCATCAAATGAGTCAAGCCATGGTCTAAATAATGTTGTTCACATATTGTGTCAATCCCCACCCCCATTAGTAATAAGGATTCAATATACTATTTACATTCATTTGACAACCTTGGTGCAACACTACTCTTTAGATGACCAAAAGGGTCATCTTTTTCATGGAAAAATTCACCATTAACATCACAATGATTGAAATCATTATATGTAATGATCACAACATTTAGTCTACCATACATAACCTTAACAAGAAAGTGGGCCTGAAAACCCCTTTTTGGGAAAAACCTTCGTTTCCTTTTCTTGGTTTTACGTTTTTTTCGATTATCGTCAGGGTCAAAAGCACACCAATAACTATTTACACATGTAAAAAATATATATTAATTGATATAACAAATAGAAACTATAATTTCTTACATGCATAATTATTATATTAAATCTAAGCAAACCTTGAGTACATCATGGTTGTATGGTTTTCAGGTTCTATCAAGTCGGGCTCTCTATACACTTTGCATATAAATGTCTTCGTACTATCTAATAAGTCTTCTCCTTTAGCAAAGTGAGGGAGTATTTGAAGAGGTATTGTAGCACATATGTCTATCTCACCATTTTCATCTCCAATAGGTGTCCATTCTTGAGAAATGATTTCCCTGATTGGGAATGTCTTGGACATCTAGATGGAGTGATTCCGATTCTAAATAATGTTGAGATGGTTAGTGGACCTTTATCTTGTTCAAATATGTCAAAATAACTACATTGTTTTTTTCTAATCATTCTATGGTATACTTCTCTTTACCTTAGTGTTTACACTTTCATTTGAGATTTAAAATAATAAATGAATGAAGTTTAATGAACTATTACAAAAAATTCTATGAACCATTTGGATAAAGTCATACAAAACAATTTTTTAATATAAAAAACAAAGAGGTGATAAACTTGCTTTGTGTGGGGTCCAATTGATTTAAACATTGGTTAATGGGATTGCTTTTACCACATCAATGTCTTGATTAAGTTCAAACTACATGGGTTATCTTTATCTCTCCTTTAACTAGTTATTTTCTACAAGCCCGATCTTCCATCATTCTAAAATTCTATGCAATCCTTATGAATTTACAAATTAGATCATGTCTCTGAAAAATTAAACCGCCTACCACAAAGTCAAGAATATAAACAGACATAAGAATGTTATCATCCTAAAATTAAATCAAACCCCAATGAATTTACAAATAAGATCATTTCTCTAAAATAAACTTTTACCACAAAGTCAATAATATAAACAAACATGAGAATCTTTGTGCTCTGAGGGAGGTTATTTATTTCTCTAACGAAATGTATTTCATTTTAACCAAACCAATAATAATGCTTACTACATTAGTATCATGTAGGGAATCATTAGCACAATGACCAAGGACAACTTATTTAAAATATATTTGAGAGGGACCCAAGGATCCATGTGTGTTAGCCATGAACCTATAACCCAAAAAACAATAAAAAAATATGAATAAAATAGGAAAACCCAACCTAAAAAATCTAACTTTTTTTAATGCAAGGTTGAACTTTAATTTGGAAAAAATATATATAAACACTTGACTTATTTACATGTAATTTAAAAATGAAAATTATGTTCATTTCTTCATTTTTCTCCTTTCTTTAGTGTTAGTGGCTACACATACAAACCTATGGTATACATATAAACTATTCTATATTTGAATTCCCTCTTCTTGGATTATTAGCATAGATTTATGTGAAACTTTACTTTTTTTCTTAATTTTATTTTTAGGATGTAGTTATTGATGAATTTTCCAAAACTTTAAATAAGCATGTCCATCTATTTTTGTAATGGATAAAATGATTAGTTGTGGCTTTTCCTTCTCTATCTTATACAAGAGTATTTCATGAGATTAATTTAGTTAGTTAGAGATACAAATTATGTCCCCAAATTATAGCGCCTTTGTCATATATACATCTTAGTGTCTTAATATTCAAGAATATATTATCTTAATTATATTCATAGTTGCGAAATTGTTTTTGTATTTAGAACTCCAAAGGATTCTTACTTGAAAATGGGTTGTCAAAATTAACTAGGACCTCAACTTTGTGGAAATTTTACAAAATGACACATCAATACATAATGGGATAGGAAAAAATAACATATTTTAGAAAGCTGACAATGAGTGCTACCTATATGTATTTTTTTATTTTTATATATACTGACTTCATTTGGCCTTCAAAAATATGGTGTGAAATGATAAATTTTGATGAGTAAAATGATGTATGAGACTAAACAATATATTTGACATGTAAATGTGTGTTGATTAAACATTCTATGTAGGTTGGGGGACTATGGTACTACATAAAATTTTTAAATGACAAATATATATAGTGGTCAAAAATATTATCTAAAATGAACTTAATCATTTTTTTCTTGTGTTCCCATAAATTTGTAAATTGATTAGTGATCTACATACTATTATACCTCATACCTAAACCATATGTTTTATGAGATAATATTTCGATGAATTTAATATGACATTTTCTTGTATGACATCTTGATAGTGTGAATATGAACTTACGTTTCACTATTATTTTGGATGTATTGGTAAAGTCAAATTCACACTGTCAGAATGTTATTTGTGAGCACACAATTTAATTAAGAGTAGTTATATTTCTTTAGATTTCTACCCCTATTAATTGAAATTAAATTTTTTTATGTTTGTATGACCTTATGTTACCTTTCTCATGATATGTTTTTAAACATCTACTAATTGAATGGTGAAATTTGGAGATTTAAAAAATAAATAAAAAGTGAATAATTATAAATAAAAGTGAAATATATAGAAAATAAAATTATTTTATATAAATTATTTAAGGATGAATTCAAATGTAATAATATATTAGTATATTTAGATATTATAATTAAGATAATATTAATATAGAAGATTTTTATTGAAATTGAATAAAACAATATAAATTTAATTTTCATTGTAATAATAGAGTATATTCTTGAATACTATTTTTAAATTACTCAAATTAATATTTTTTTTTATCAAATTGTGTTTTATTATGTTCTAGCAAACTACTAATTATTTTGTTTTCATTCTATGTCACTTTCATACCATAATGATATTCACACTTGTAAATTCAAATTTGATCCATAGGTTTGACACTTGATCATAAAAATACACAAATGCTTATGATTGTCTAGAATTTGCTATAGTCTAAGTGTTTGAAAAAATAGTTGTGTTGATGAACACTTTTTAAGAATTTGCTATATATGAATACCTTCTTAGTTAAACCTTTGGATTTGAATTAATTGTTTGAACAATAATTGAAGACATACCAAGTAACCATGTAACATGTTAAGCCTCCCACTAATGATGGTGATGCTGATATGTAAGTTGATGACATGCAATGTTCTACTATGGTGCTCTTAAGTACCATATAACACAATTTTTAATGTTTCATTCTCAACTCAACATGTAATGGATAATATGCAAGGGGTCAATTTGGGTCTAGGATTAAATTTGAATTTTAAGTTTAGAGATCAAAATAGTCCTTATTCTACTATGTAAAGTTTGGGCAGTGGCTATCCAACCCTAGAAATGCATTGGGGCATGGATGCCCCATTAATGCATAGTCAAATGGAAAAAAGGAAGTATTTCTTTTATCCATTTCGTGTTGGAAACTCTTAAGTGTTTTTTTAAATCTATACATTATTAAATAAACTAAATAATTGTTATGTTTTATTTATTTTTCGATTTAAAAATAATAATTTTTAATGTTTTAAAAAATAAATAAGTTTTTAAATCATTTTTTATTTATTAATATGTTTAAATGCATGTAATAAAAAAAATTATTAAAAATTGATATTTTTATAAATACAAAATATTTTTAAATCATATATGTATAAAATATTTTTATCTATTTTTAAAATTTAGTCTACATTAATAAAATGATATAAAATAGAGGAAGCTAATTTTTATTTATTTATTTTTTTAAGTTTTTACGTATATATATTCATAGATTATTAAAATACCAAATATAAGATATTAAAAAAAAATTATAAGTTATTATTATTTAGATGAAATAATAATTTCATCTTATAACTATAAAAAATACTAGCATACTTATATTTAAAAAATATATGTAATGTAGGCACCTATAATATAAATAAAATAAAATAATCCTTAAATAACTCTAAAGTAAAAAGTAAAATAACTATTAATTAAATTAAATAACCTAAGAGTGATAAAATAACCTAATTATAATATTAATTGAATTTTGTTTACATCTTTTTTCATTTTTTTGAATTTTATTTAAATTTTTAAAGAGAATACTTGTAACCCACCAAAAATATATGTAATCACCATGTTTTAAAATAGAAAAAATTAACATTAATTATTTTTGAACAATAAGTTGGTAACTATCTTGACCTAATTATATATTTTGTGTTTAAATGGATCATTAAATATACTAAAATATATGTATTGAAAAATATGTTTAATAAATTTATAAATTTTATTTAATTGATCTAATTAATTAAAGTGTTAAAAGTTAATAATATTTTATTTTAACATTAAACTCAAGTGTAAAAGTGCTTCGGATTTATATGTGTGTTTTTACATCAATTTTTAATCACACTAATATAGTGTATTAGTATATCATGTTATAAATGAAAACATATTAGTTTAATTAAAATATATCATTAAATTATAAAGGGTAGTGTACCAATTTTTTAACCTACACTTTCTTTTTTCATTTCTCTCTATATATTATTAGTCTATTTTTTCCATCTAATTTCTTTTGTGATTTAATCTTATTTCCTCTTCTTTTAACTCCTCTTCTCTCCTACCCTTGGTTTGTTTATTCTCTTGCCACCTCCCTTCCTTTTAAGAGGTTCCATGTGCAATCTATATCCTTCCAATCCTCTACTTAGTGCATCCATAATTCTAATCATAGATTAAACTCTAATTCTTGTGATTATTATATTCATATTAGGGTTAAACTGAAAGTGATTATAACCATTAATCTATATTTTGGGGCAGGCCATAATATATTAAAATTGAATGTAACCCTAATTATATTAAAACTTTATTCTCACCCTAATCCTACCCTAACCGTAATTCTAACCATGGTCCACTCCCTATAAATTATTATATTTAAAATATTATATTAATATATTTAATATATTACTAAATGAACCCTAACCCTAACCAAAATATAAGCATAATTAAAGGCTACCCCCATCTCTAACCCCAAATGAATCATAATGTCAAACTTAACCCTAATCCTTATTGAATTGTAACATTAATTGTAACACTATACCAATCCTAACCTTAATTCATCCTAGAACCCTCATACTAATCTAACCCTAACCTTGCAAATTGTAATTCTAATCCTAATTAAACATGTAGCAATAATTATAAACCTATAAAAACCCTAACCTTAATTCATCCTAAAACTCTAACCTTAATTGAACCCTAACCTTGCAAATTGTAATTCTAATCCTAATTAACCATAGTAATAATTATAAACCTATAAGAACCTTGACCTTAACTAATCGTAGAACCCTCACACTAATCTAAACCTAACCTTAACCATAATTGAACCATCTACCTCATTGAACTTTAACCCTAATTGAACTTTAACCTTGACAACATTGTAATCTTAACCCTAATTAAATTGTAATGTAACCCTAACCATAATAATAATATTATATAAATTATTTTAAAACTATATGATAAGTGTAAATGTAATTCCTTATTGCATTTTTTTATAAGATATATATGCTAGTTTTAAATATATATTAATTTAAGAACTTATTATTAGTTCCTGCCATGGAACTATAGGCGACCCCTTGAACTTAACTAGTGATTAATTATTTTTCTTGCAGCCAATCAAATTCTATTAATTTCTTTCCTATACATTATAATTTAATTTTAATACATTATATTTTAATTTTTAAAAAGTTAAATGCACAATTTTTAACTTTTCAAATTCCAAAAATTATTTTTCCTCAATTTTATTGGCTCAAAACTTTTGAGCGATAAGAGTGATTTTCCCGGCTCCATTATCAAAGTTGCGATTATAGTGGGAGATGGAAAGAGAAGGTGGGAGATGGAAAGGGCAAGAGAAGAGGACAATTACTTTTAATTTCACTATTCTATTTACGTTTGCAATCTAAATTTAACTAACTCTAAATACTGATAAATGCCCCTATACTTTTACTTTTAACTTAATTATTCTATTTAATGACAATTACTTTTAACTTAACTATTCTATTTACATTTGGAATCTAAATTTAACTAACTCTAAATGCTAATAAATTCCCCTATACTTTTACTTTTAACTTAACTATCCTATTAAAGTTTGCAATCTAAATTTAACCAACTCTAAATGATAATAAATTCCCCTATACTAATTTCTTAAATATTCTATGCAATTTAAATTATATAGGTTAATTATTCAAATTATTTTTGCAATACAAACCTTCCTAGTTCTCCATATTAATAAATTCAATTATGCTAAATTTTTTGAAGATTTTTTTTTTGTTAAATAAATGTATCTATACATTCAAACTATATTTTAAGATTAATTTTTGGTAATATTAATTTTTCATTTTCCTTTGATAAATTAAAATATATTTCTTGAAATCCATTTTTGTAAATATAAAATCAATTTGATAAATTGAACAAAACTAATTTTCTTTAAAAAATATATATATATAAATAATTAATTTATAGATAGTTTTAATATAATTACTTTTAAAATAATTTGATTATTTTTAAAATTAAATTATATATTTTTTGCTAATACTAAATTAGATGCTAAATTAGTTTGATTTATTTTATTTAAAAAATAAATTTACTAAATCTTTTTACTTTGTTAATAAATGTCAAATTCCTTTATAAAATAATTTTTTAACTAAAATCTATGTCTAAATAAATCATTCAATTTTAAATTTTCTATATAACTACAAACAAGTACTTTGCATTTTTAATTTTATTTCATACTTATGGGTGTGCACGTGCAATTGAGGTACGAATTTTCTAGATTTAAAATTGAGGCTCAAAATTTTTAGATTTGAAATAACTATTTTTTAAACCCTTTCTTGCATAACTGTTTTCTCATTTGAATATAATCAAACTATATAATTGCTTCATAGTTCATTGTGAGTGCTTCTTCCTCTATAGGTGATTCAAGTACAAATTCATATTTATGTTCTATGGGTAAAAGATGTTGGAATTATGAAGCCCTATTATGTAACACCCCTCCATTTGTTCTTTTGATCGAACAATGTTCGTTATGTATGTTTTGCTTTGTTAGCACGTTGGTTATAAACTTGATTACTATTGACCGCTAATTGTTAAGCAATGTAAACATTATATTTGATGTGATGGCACTTTAATCAAATATTATTATTTCATGTTATGGATTAAATTAGCATGGGGGTGAATTATTGATGTTCATGCTTTGATTATATCAGTGATGATTAGATGCGTCAATTAGCGATGTTGTATTGGTGAAGGGGACGGGATCACATCACTCACATGCGAGCGCCCTGTGATTCCACGATTTCCTCTTCACGGTGTGTTTTAATATATTATATGCATGTTCGACACTCGTATTGTGTGCAGGATGCAGGTACAGGACATCGACTCCACCTGGTTCTATGTCCCATGTCCAACAGAAAACGATTGGGAGATAGTAGCTAGGTTTTCTGTGTCGTGACATCACCCTAGCCATAGTGTGTCGTCGGGTTGTTAGTTGGGATAAGTTATTTTGTTGTCTCTTCTCCCCTTGCCCTTGTATTTAATTTCCAATTTAAATCGGTGCTTGTTTTATTTAATTGCATTGTCAAAATAAATAAACGAGTGACTATTAATCAATTAGTTAATTTAATTCAATCTATAAAATAATCTAATCACGGATTAGATTTATTTATTGACAAATTAAATTAAAATAATTGTGCTAGCATTATTAAATTTTGAGATCAAATCAAAATAGAAATTGCCTTGCATTCCTTTTTGAAATAAAATTAAAAAAAATGATTTTAAATGTAAATTGGTAAATTCAATTTTGTTGAAGAAAAAAAATTTAATTATCATTTGGGTTGCAAAAATAGATCTTTGTTTTAAATTAATATTGTGCAAATTACACTTGGAAATGGAAATTGTTTTATGAAATTGCAAAAATAAAATATCTTTTTTAGCAATAATTTTGGTGGGTGAGTCCATTTTAGGGGTTTGACAAATTGGGAGAAGGGATTGCATAAGGTAATTGTTATTTTATTTTGAATTTAATTTGCAATTTTGGAGAGCAAAAAACTTAGATTGAAATTCTTGGAAGAAATTGTGAAGAAAAGATTGGAGAAATTTGGTGAAGCTAAATTAAGAAAAAAAAAAAAGATCTCCATTGAAGGATTTGAAGCTTGGAGAAAACATAAGGTGCAATTTCTTTTAATTCTTGTGCAATTTTTTTTATTTGAAAATCTTGTTTTTGAATTGGTTCAAATTGGATTATGGAGTTCAAGTTTTGATTTAGAGGAAAACCCATGAAAAAATCTCCATTCAACTTGAACAAAAGAATTCTCAACATATTGTGGAAACAAGGAAAAGATTCAAAAATTCATCCTCAAACTATCAAGAGAAAATTTGAAAACAAGCATGGGGATTCAAATAGATTTTCTTAATAAATTGTGTTTGCTTGGAAAATCTTCATTTAATTTGTGAGAAATCTTTCATTGCTGGGTTAAATCTTGTAATTTCAAATGGCAAAATTATTTTATTTCTCAGATTGAGCATTTGCCCAATCTGGGTATTGAAAAAAAAGTATTTTTACAGTCATTTATTATGACTGTGTATATGTATATTTATATATATATACACCTGGTTATATGTATATATATATATATATATTTTGTGAGTTTCATTTTAAACGAAAAATTCAGAGAAATGAAAAATCGTGTTGTTTTTATCATTCTGGTTTTACCAGAAAATCCGTTTTATTTTTACCAGTTGAAAATTTTATTTAAATCTGCACATGGCGGATTTGTTTATTTCTGGGCTGGGTGAAGTGTATGGGGGTGGGGTTTCAACCCCATGCATCCCCATTGGTGGGTGTCAGCGGCCTGTGGAGGCAGTGCATCAATGGGGGTTGCGTCCCCTGTTCATAGCAGGGCGTTGCCGAACCCTAAATGATGTCGCTTTTTGTTTTATAAAATTCATTTTTTTTATTATATTTATTAAATATAAAATATAAAATATATTTCATATTATATATTTTATATTTAATACATATAATATGAAATTTGATATCAATATTTTATTTTATGAATTAAAATATAATTTATATATATATATATATTAATATATATGTTGTATATAATAATTTAATATTATTTATATATAATATATATATTATAATATGTGTATATTATATTTTAATAAATGCTTAAGTAATTATCATTCGTATTTAAATATTAATATTATATATATATATTTTTAAGAATATATATGTAATTAGATATATATATATATGTATATTTAAATGTGATTTATTTTCTTAAAAGAGAAGTATTTAATTTATAAATAAGATATTTGTAAAGGGATAGACGAAAATTTGTTTATGGAAAATCATGGTATAGCAAAGGAAAGATTGATTTAATTTATTGTGTGTATTGCGTCAACAAGAATCAAATGAATAATTAAACCCTTATGTGATTGTGCAAGAACATAGTTTATTTAATTTGATTAAGTGCACTAATGCGATGAATGATTGGATTTACGAAATCCGAAGGTAAATTACCTTATATTGTTTGCAAGCTTCCTTTCGTCGTGGGGTGTTCATTCTTGTTGATTTTAAGTCATTTCTTGTTGATCATGTAAGTCTTCCAGTTGTGTTTCTTGAGATGATGTTGTTGCCCTTGTGATTGGTTATTGTCTTTCTTGGGTAGTGCATGAGACTTGTATTAGTGGAAACCTAGTTCTTCGTACGGGTTGTGTGACCTTGTGATTAAAGGTTGAGTCATGTTTTCAGTTCATTATGTGGGTTATCATTATGTTAGTCAACCTTGTGTTAGCCTTGGGTAGTGCACGCTTTGGTTTCAGTTTTGTACATCTATAGTGATGTGTTACCTGTTGAGGTGTATTGATTATGTGTGATAAGTGTTAGTGCATTGGCTACCCTTGGCATGTGGTTGAGTTATGTGTTGTCAATAGGGGAGTGGCTTTCAAACAAGCACCTAGCCCAAAGTGGTTCCAGGATAACTCGTGTGAGAGTCAGTTAATTAAGTGAAAATTAAAATAACTTACTAGGGAGAGAGTAGCTTTGAACATTAATAAGATAATTTAGCCTCGCTCATTGGCTCAAGGGCTTGTACGAGACTTGAGATGAGTCAGGAAGGCCTAGAATGGCAAGATCGTTATCTCGTCTTCTCGAAAGATAACCGATTCCGCTCTGGTGTGCATAGGCACCGGGTTTGTGAGAGGTTACCAGGATATCCCTAGAGGGGGGGCGAGACCTAGGAAGAACACCATTGGATAACCAATGTAGCCTTTGTGATGACACTCCTCCTATGACAGCAGTCGGTATGGTGTTGTACCGTTGGTTTATTTTGTACAGTGATTGTACTAAATTTTGTACTATGGAAGCATTGTAACCACGATGTTAAGTGATGTGGTATTTGTTCTTGTTTTAGTTCAGTTGTGCTAGCCTGTGTCTAGAGGTAGATGGTCTTGTCTAGGAAATCCTTGTTACTATCTCATAGCACAAGGGGTGAGCCTTTTGGTTTCACTTGGTTGGGTGGAACGTGCACCTTCCTCTGTTGGTTTTTTGCTCTTGCTCGTGGGGCGAGTCTTTCATGTTGGAGAGCTCGTTGGATGCAACTGCTTTTCTGGCTTCGTTCTTTTCAGTTGATCTTATATTCTTTTGCCCCTCATTTTTCATCGAGGTGGAATTTGTAATTTTTAATTATGCTCATTGGAATTACCTCATTCGGGGAATGAGTGTTGTAATCTTATTGTTTAAATATTGTTAATTAAAATATTTTGGTATTTCTTATCCTTCTTTGTAATTTATCTTGTATGGAATGTATGTTGTCTCATTTCCTTAAGTGATTAATGTTTTGGTTTATATTAATGTTTGTTGTTGTTTGGGTTTTAAAGTAATCCTTGTCTCATGGCCTTAGAGGTTGTTGGAAATGTGTATGGATCTTACATGTTATTTGTTCTTAAACAAAAAAAAAAATTGGTGCATTTAAGTAGTGAATTGCAACTTCCTCTAGGGTTGCGTGGCGGGGCATTACACATTCTTTGATGTTTCATTTCTTTCTTTCAAATGTCCTCTCATATTTTTGATGTTTCACTTCTTTCTTTTGTCCTCTCATATTCTTGATTGTAACAAACTTCAAGATGCTCTCTTTGGAGTTGTGTAGTTGAAATGTAAAAAGGATAGTAGTGCGTATGTATTTTATTTGAATTAATAGAGTGCCCTTGCTTTAAAAGTGGATTTAGTTTGCATTTTCCATGAGTAAATTTTGCAAATTTATTACCATTCTAAACATTTGTATTGGTCATATGCTCTTTTTTACCCTTTAGTGCTTTTGAAGTGTCTTAGTGTATTGTTCTATTTTGAATAATAGTCAAAATTGTAATGTAATTTTACCATGGGTGCAATGTAATTTTACATATTTTAAAGGTATTATCAAATGAATATCAACAGTAAAAATTTAAAAGAATGAAGTGTACTTAATATTTTTATTAGTGAATAACATACATTTACAAGATTTTCATTACAGACACAATAGATTGAATATTGTAAATAACAACATTAGTCATTATTACAGGGATCTCTACTTTTATTTATTTTTTACCTCTTGGAATCTCTACTTTTATTTATTATTGTACAAGGATTTCTACTTTTATTTTTTCTTAAGTTTGGTTTTTGTTGATATAAGAAAAATAAATAAGGAGAGTGAAAATATGGAGGCTAGCTTGATTCTACCCTCATTCATCTACCCCTTAGATAAATTGATTTATAGTCTCATTGCATGATTTGTCTCTCATATATGCCATTTATTGAAACTTTAAACTTAGTTTCAACTTTCTTTAATATTTTGGTTAAATATAAGGTTAGAGTATCAGTTTATCATCCTTCCAATAAATTGGAGGAACATAAATCTAGTTTTTCAGCCAAACCCAATAGCTTGATTTGGGACACTACTTGTCTATTGACTGTCATTAATGTATACCAAAATATAAAAATTGAAAATGCCTTCAATAGTCAGTATAAACCTACTATTTTAAAAAAAACTCTTGCTATAAAAATATCTAAGGATTCCATATTTAAAATTCCTCTCATCCAAGCTTGATTGAATTGAGTGATGGTAATAGTATTCTCATAGACAAATGTTTGGTCTTGGTATCCATGACACTAGGGGGAATGGGGATGGGAAGTTGGCTGGAATTAAGAACAACAAGGATCATAGAATATTTAACCAAATCAAGAGAATCCACATGTTATAACTAATATGGGGACTTTGTTTGTGGCCTTGACTTGGCCTTTCTATTGTTTTACATGGCCCTTGCTTGAGTTCAGTTCGTCACATACTTTAGTGGTGAAGACAATGTATTTACACTGATGTGTCTAGCTAAAATTTAATGGGAAAATGAAGTTCAATCCTCATATTTCAAATATTTCTTGTGGTTGGGATGGCCAAAGGGGCATAAAGTATTTTTGTAATGGTTTTCCAATTCAATATTTCATTACCTATTCTTTGGCATCAAGGCCACCATAGACTTTTCAAAAGTGCATTGCATGTTGCGGCATGAACTTGAAGTTCCAATGGCCTCCAATAATATTCTCATGTGCCTATTGAAGTACATTCCCAATCTATTACCGTGCCACACACTTTAATACTTGGTTGGGCCCTAGCTTGAACAACAATCCATTGACCAACTGGAATGCCTTACTTTCCCATGCTAACCTTTAGTGGTTTCTTGCTTGTAATTCATGTATATTATATGAGGTTTGATTAATACTTGAAATAAAATAGCAATCAACATTAATTAGAAAGAGGCAGCGATAAATATTGATAGAGGGAATCCATTCATATTTGTGCTCATCAAAAACTTGTTGAGTTTTTCTTGCAAAAACTTGGGATGAAAAAAATCTCACAAGTAGTTAAATTGTGTTACAATAATGTCCAATGAGATGGTAGAAGATTTGGGTTTGAAAAGGATAACACACCCAAATCCTTATAAGTTATCTCAACTTCAAAATGGTCAACAAATATTGATAAATGAACAATGCTTAGTTGATTTTTAGATTGCTTGGTATAAGGACAAAATTTATCTGGCAAAATACATATCTATAAATTTATAAGTATAGATGTTTAGTCTATAAATAAATACACATTGATTAAGGGTGGACAAAATTATCTCTTAATTTTTTTTTTACATGTTAGAATATGGGCCATATTCTATTGAATAGCTCTAAAATTTGAAACATAGTAGACTATCTTTATTTGAGTATTAATTTAAAGTTTTAAACCATGTTTCCAAAAAAAAATATGTAGACTGGATAGCTACTCAAAATAGAAAGAATTTTCTATTGTAGATTTTACTCACGAAGTAGATATTCTTGTTGCTGCAGCAGGTGTGCCAAATTTGGTTCATGGCCATTAGCTAAAACCTGGTGTAGTACTAGTTGATCTTGGCTTAAATGCAGTAGAGGTATGACACCTTCTAACTTTCTTTTTCAAAAAAAGTTTGTAAGTAAAATATGGTTAATATATAGCAAATTAAAACTATTGCTTCCACTTTTGCATGATCCTAGTGCTAAAAGAGAATACCAAAATTAGTCAGTCATGTTTCCTATGAAGAGGCTTCAAGAATAACTTCAAAAATTAATCGTCTACCATGTGGTCTTGGTCCAATAACTATTGCAATGTTTTTTTCCTCTACTCTACAGTCATCAAAATGGGCATATGGGTTCAATTGATATTTTTGATGTTTGATTTAGGCCTTTTGCAATACACATCACATTATAAGTTTTATTAGGCTTATAAATGAGTTATCTAAATTATTGAATGGAATAAAAAGATCATTTTCTATCATAAGACATTTTTTGGAGACGATAGGAACCTATAAGAGGACTTGGAACTATATGCTTTCATTTTCATTTGTGCAGAAAACTGTAACATTTAAGCAAGTTGGTTATACATGACTCTACATACAATGAAAGTTCTAAAGATCTCCGGTTTTTGAAAGAGGATGTTTTTATCATATATGTTATATGGTTAAGGAAATCTTTGAACTCATAAATATTTACATAATGGTAGCAACATGTAAATTGTACTTTCTTCATGCCTAAAAGCACAACCAGAGCATGAGAATTTTGAAGTGAGCAAAATTCTTTTGTAATAAGAGTCATTTTCTAATGGAAGAGAAAGTTGACTCTATCAATGATCAAATTCCTAAATTTAGGCAACAATTGCTATATCTTGACCAATTGTTCCTAAAACACGATAAACTCAGCAAATAAAACAAAACTATTCTAAAACTTTCTCGCAGGAGCATTGCTACTCTGCAGCTCTTGTTTTTATTTGTTATAATAAATTTCTTATATTTTCTTTGTATTTAATTTTCAATCAGATGTGCACTTATCATGAAAAGTATTTCTATTAGATGCATATTTAAGTTTCTATATTTTTGTACAATAAAATATTTAGTGAAACCTTAAATTTATAATATTTATTTATAGATATATATTGATTTTGAATAAAATAGAATATGAATGTTTTTCCCTTTTTGAAATGTTTTCAATTTTATTAAAAAAAAAGAATATTTTTTATGATTTAAATATATGAATTTAGAAACATATTTTTGTGTAATTGTAAATTTCATATTTTTGTAATTTAATTTTCTAATTTCTAACTTTAAATTATTAATTTAGTTTTTTTAAAAAGAATAATCATTTTTCATTCTTTTATAATTTAATTATTATTCTAGTGTCAAAAAATATTTTATAATGATATCAAAGAATATTTTTGTTTTTAAAATTAGTATATTAATGTATAAACTTATATGCAATAGTAAATTTAATAAAATTCATTCATACTTAATTATCTAAATTTTAGAAACTTCACATTTTTTCAATATCGTATCATGATAAATAATATTTTTGATTGGAAAAGATTGCTTCAATAAGTCTATATAAAAAGGGATATCCTATTTTTAAAAAATCTTGAATTTTATTAATTTGAAGTATATTAATTTCAAAGCTTACTTTTATAAAATTTAGTAAGTTCTTTTATTATATTTCTAAATTTATAATACCAAATATATATTAAAACTTCTAAATTAAATTTAACTTATTTTAACCTATATATTTATCCTATGTGTAATTTAATTTTTACCTACATATTTATTCAATACAATTTTACTTATTTTAATTTAAAATAATAACTTTATTTAATTTTTTAAAATAAAATAATTAATATATTAAAAATTATTTTAAAAACCTTCTCAATTTAAATTTTAGTAATGATTACTATGATGCACAAATATTAAACTAAAGATATTTAGATAATATTGTTATTATTTTAATTTTATCTGGATTGCTATCTAAAATATCTTAAGAAGATTATTAAAAATATATAACTTGATAGTTATACATCTTAAAAATCTATATATGATAATTATTAATTTATTTGTATTAAATTTATAAAAAAAATTAAAAATACCTTAATTTTAATATTTTATAGAGTTATAAGATGAAATTATTATACACTTATGGTCCACCATACTAGTGAGATCCAAACCCACTCAAGCCATGATAAATAAATATATTCATGATATTTCCCCTTTCTCTCATATGTGAAAAAATAGAAGATCAAATAATAAATCAAAAAACCAAATTGATGAAAATAATTTGTATTCCAAATTTTATCTAGGATATAGTGAAGGTGTTAGTTCTACTAGGTTGACCACACATTCACATTGGTATCCAACCAATTTTCTATGGTACTTGACACAATCATCATAACAAAGAAAAGTTCCCCATTGTAGATGGTGAATTCACTACCTATTCAAATCAATGAAATTGTGGAAAAATTTAAGGTCATTCTAAGGTTCATAACTTCTATTCAAAACTCCTAAGGATGTCCCATACCATTTCTATTCATCCTCAACTATCAACATAGATGATTTTTACAACATGCCCAACATACTCCATCTCATAGATCCTTGTAAACACTCAAACAAATGCAAAATAACATTACCCCCAATGGTCCAACAAATGTGAAATACCATAACCCTAATGATCAACAAATGTGAAGTATGATTAACTCTAATGGTCCAAAATGTTTTGACTAAGTTTTGATTAACTCCATGTGAAGGATCCCTTAATCTTAGGATGACACTCTTACAATGCTTCCCTTATACCAAGTGAACATACTCTAGACCCTCCTCTAGATTTAAGAAAACTTAGGGACATAACTATTAGACATCTAGTTTTTTATTATAAAAATTTGTTTCTTACAAAGATATTTCTTAGTGAAATTTGGTTTATGTCAAAAAGATTAAATTAAAATTAAAACTTTTGAAATTTGACTATGTCAAAAATATTAAATTAAAATGAAAAATTTCATTGGATCCAATATTATTTACAAGATACATCACAAAAAAAAGTGTGTAGAGACTGGAAATTTTAAACAAATAAATTGTGCCACAAAATGCAACCACAATCTAGCTCTATTTTTTTATTATAAATATAAATGTATAGAAATTATCAATATAACATTAAATTCACTATGTAATAGCATTGTGAAATCTTTTTTTCCTAAATACACTAGAAAATATAATAAATTGAATTTTCATTAATCCATAAACTTTACTAAAATCCAACAAAGAAAGTTTTGATCCAAGATAATATTAATTTTCAGTTATAAAATTTTATTTGTTAATAGCAACAAAATTGACATAAATGGAATTTAAAAACTTAATACCTATAAATTATTATATTTGAATCTCAAATTTGATTCTAAAAGTTGGAGCCTCTCATAGACACTCGCATTCTACAGTCGCCCCGCTATGCATCACACCCACTGCACAACCAAAACAAAGAATGGAGATTGCTCAAAAAATAATAATTTTTTTCTTATTGAACAAAAAATATGCCATTTCATAAGCATTTTCTTTCCTTTGCCCTCCTTGGTAATTTATTTCAATCTTAGCTCAACAAGTGTTAATAAAATGCTTTCTCACTAGTGATGTATTTATTTACTAGACAATATTGAAAAAGATGAAATGGGTTCTGTTGTCATACAAGAGTTCAACTTTGTGCCTCAAGAGAAAGTTAATACCTTCAAGATGGAAATGTAAAACATAAAAGAAAAAATAAGTAACAAGGAAAAAATAGAAATCTGCATATGATTCAAATGAATAAACAAACCTTACAAAAATATATAAATTGTAGAAACATTATTGAAAATAAATTTGTTCGTATATTTTAAAAATATTGAAATAAGTATTACACCTTTAACACACTTTCTTACATTTATTCAATAATTAATTTTTTAAAATTTGATTTTACTAATAAATTTAATATTTATAATAAAAAATAATAAAAATTAAGTCATACACTACAAAAATAAAAATTTATATATCAAATTACAATTACATTATAAAGTAGTTATTAAAAAATAGTTGTAATCTAAAACAATATAAATGTCCAGTTGAAGGTTTTCATGCCCAGGTTTATGAGTTTTCCCAGTGTGGATTCAGTGGGTCATAGGTTTCATCGTAACCATGAGGAGGTTGCAATGATTCTTAAAGCCTTGAAGCGGTTTTTAGAGGCATTCGACAATTCAGCCCCAAACATAGAGGGATCTAGGATACTGAACCACGTTGATTACATTTAATTGGTAGCCCTGTATAATCCTTGTTATTTGTTTGTATGGTAGTCCAAATGATTTATTTCTATATGTAATCCCGTGTTGCATGAGATAGTTGTATAGTCTATCAACAGTAACATAATTTGTATATTCATACCTCATTTGTTTAATTTTGTATATCCTGATCACAATGTCATAATAGTGTGGTAAAGGTATTCAAAATTTGCTACGCTGAAATCTACTCAGGTAAGCACAAAGGAAATGGTAAACAGTTAAAATAACTCACAAAAATGCAATCCCTTGATTTAAAAAGAGGAAATGGTAAACAGTCAATTCATTTCTAATTTACATCACAAAATAACTCATATGAAAAGACCAAACATATGCCAAAAAAAAGACAGAGAAGAGAATTTGGAAACTTATTAAGATTGCAAGCAAGGGGAAAGGATTGTGCAGGCTCTTCCAAATAATTTCATAAGCACAATGAACAAATTACCAGAGTACATGATTTCCTTTTCTTTCCTTTTCCCTCACCTGCAGCCTGGTAATTTTTGCAGGAAAATTGGGAAAACTGTGCTTGTTATAAAATGAAGATGAGGGGTAATTGTTGTGAGAAAATTGGGAAAATTAGGTGGGATGAAATTCTCTGGTAGTTGGGGAATAAATTTTCCACTTACTGCAAATTAATGGTCCATCCAACATTTTCGAGGCTTGACAGCGAAGGACAGGGGAGCATGTTATGAATGACAAGCTACTACAAGATGTCCCTTCGTCTGACAGACAATTGAGTAGGTTGTTGGTGTGTACTTAATTTGATGCAAGATGGGAATAGCATGGTAGCCCATCAGATGAGCATTCAATTTTGTAGGCTGTGTAGCCTGCTCTTGATGATACATGAACATAATTCTATCAAAGAGCATGCAGAACATCACTAGACAAAAAAAAAGGGCTAATAAACTTTGATAATGTGAAGTATGGGTCCACAAACATCTAAACCTTTTAGACTTGAAACAAAAAATTTAAAAGTGAAATCTAGAAGGGTTTTTACATCTAAGATTCACTTGTCTTGTTTCTTGCAAGCTTGAGCTACACTATGTAATTGAGTTGAATAGATATTTTTAAGTTTGAAATATCAATATGTAGTTCATTGGGCCCAAGGTTGGTAATCCTAGGAGCTTTATTAATCAATTTTTAGAGAGTGAATCACATTTGAATTTCATTATTCATGCATGTGCTCCCAAAAAACATAAAAAAACTTGTGTAATAGAGCTTAGTGAGTAGCCTCAAGTCCTTAGTATTTGCACTTTCAATTGCACAATTATAGGGTCTTGCTCGAGACAATTAAGATTTGACATGTGGCTAAGTAGTGATATAGACTATGGCCCACCAAAATGAAGAATAGACCAAGAGTATACATGTGGCAAGCTCTACCAAATGTTATTGGTTCTTTAGCCAATGTGCATGATTCCCTAAACAAGAGGAAGCATATAAAGTTTGATTGATAGGATGAGATTGTGCTTCCAATTGTCTATGATTTTTTCTTTAAGATAAAAATGTAAACCTAATATAAAATTTAACCTAAGAAACTTCTAGGTCCATCCAATAGTCTCCCCAAACCTTCAAATTCAATATTCAATCCTTTGAACTCATGCACATATCAAATAATTATTTATAGTGACTATATTTTTGCATTGTCAAAATAATCAACCATGATATGAATATTTACATTTATCGTATTTTTCAGCATATCAATGTGTTTTCACCAAGTATTGAATAGTATTAAAGTGTGTGCATCAAAGCAATCAAGTAGAGTATCAATCAAGGAATAAATACACACTACAATCTTTAAACTTTTCTTCTTATTTCTTTTAATCTCTCAACATGAAAATCATCATTAAAAGAAATGAAGTCAAAAATCAAAGAAAAAGAGGATTATCCAAATGTCATCAAATGCTTAGAATATTAAGAAATGACATAGATGACACATTAACATATATCCTTGTTCAATTTATCCTATTCACTAGCATCATCTCAAACACCATTCAACACAATGATTAACATTGCATGCATCATTTTCAATGAATGTTTGATATATCATGCATATGATTGGTAAATCAAAATAGACAAATGGATATCAACTCCCAGTTCTAAATATTTGAATAGACAATAAAAGAGATATATGCAATGAAAATATTAAAGGGATATCTATAAGGAGTTGGGATCCATAGAGAGTAACTATCCCACAAAATTTTAGACCTTCGTGGATGAAGGAATTTTTGATGGGATAGATACCTACCTACACAAGAAATGAGAAGAGGCATACAAATACCAAATATATTTTTTGAAATGTTGCAAGGAGAAATTTAAAAGAAACCTATATTATAGCCCAATGTGTATTTGATTATATGAAAAAAAAATCAAGAGGGTTGGGTGTTAGCTCTATGATGATAAACATGTTTTTAACTTGACACAAGTTTTGAAAGATAAATTTGAGTATGTAGTTAAAAAGGGATCTCCCAAAGAGTCAAGAGTATGTAGTTAAAAAGGGATCTCCCAAAGAGTCAAGTTTTGATGCAACTTTGATTAGCTAACTCATGAGAATAAGGACCTCTTATATAAATAATTCCAAAAGAAGATGGTTTGGCTTAGGAAAATTTATAGGAAGCTACTTGAAAATTTTATTGAATTTTACATTTCAAGTTTGTCTATTCAAATGGTCTAGATCCTGGTCATGTCAAGGTGGTGTTAGATAACTTTTCTTCATACTTATAGGGAAAATCTCAAAAATAAGTGAAGGATGGCTAGGAATTTTGTACAAAGGACATGCCATGTGTTTGCATGCCAAATTTTAACTTAAATATAATTTAGACTTAGAAGTCAAAAAATGAAATTAAAACTACTCTTTGACTTATTTATAATTTTATCTCATTTGATTTTAGGGAGAAATATTTTCACATTCCTCTACCCAAAAATCCTACAAGTATGTAATTGAAACTCATTGGAAAGGGTTGGAAATGATTCTAAAAATCAATACAATACAATTTTGTTGCTCTAATTTTAATATTTCTTTCATTTTCATGGTTTTTTTTATCACTAAGAATGTTACTGGCCTTACTTTGTACACTTAATTCGTAGATTTCTATGAATTTGAAAGTTTTAACATAGAATATATTTTTTAACACCTTTAGATATGGAAGATATTTCTTCAACATGCATCATGAGTCAAGTGGTGTGTTTACAAATTTCATGGTTCATTATTTCCTTTTAAGATTGTACCACCTTCCATATTGGCTATGGTATTTCAAGTCATTGTCGAGAGAGGCTTAAAGTCAAATTTTCACATCCAATGAATGGTATATGGAGTTTGAGAACAACAAGCTTAAGCTTCCTTACCTTCCTTTTCTCATCCTTCTTTATTTTATTTAGTTTTTAGAGTAGCTTTAATTTGTTGTAAACATTTGTCTTATTTTCTAATTTTTAGTATTATTTTTTTGAGGATGTATGAAAGTGATGAATTCTTTGGCATAAAAAATTGAAATTTAAAATCTTTCATTCAATTTATATGTATGATAATCTATTTTTTGCTAGATTTGATTCATTGTTGTAACATGAAGTGTGAAATTTTTAAAATTGGTGTATAAATTAACATTATTAGCCTTTAACACACAATAAATTGATAATTTAATCATAAAGGGGAAAAAAATTGAAGTGGTTGATAGAATTTTGGGTTGTAGTTTCAAATTATAAAATGCATATGCTATTATAAAGTTTAAAACTTTTTTTTCATATTGAGGTAAAAAATACAAGTATAGATTTGCCATTCCTATGTTGTATAATTATGATTTTTAAAATGTCTTATTACTATTAGAAGGATTTAAATTTGGTTTTTCATATAATAAAATGATGTAAATTACTTATGCCAAGTGAAAGTTAATACTAAACTTGAAGTACATTAATGTGTATGACTTCAAACTTGATTACAAGGATTATATGTTTCACATGACTTATTTCACCACATAGAATCATTAGACTATGTTTGTGATTTGCAGTTTTCTACTTGATCCCTTTGAATGAGATTGCCAAAGTACTTTACTAGTTAGTTATTCCAAGCAATTTTACAAATTAAAAATCACATAGAGACTCTTGAGGTCAACACCTTCTAAGTAGAGAATATTTTCCATTCCAATGTGTTGGCATGCCAAATCATGTTTCAATAGTACTTTATAGCCCAAGATGGATGCTCTTATTACTACTTTTCTTATCATTAAACAATGAGGAGAAAACCCATGGAGAAGCCTTCTAAGGATACACTACATGTTCAAGGTAGATCCAAGGAAAATGATGGTAAAAAATAGGGAGATAAGAGATGTCTAATTTAAAAAAAAAATCTCTAAAAACCCTTGGTAAGAGTAGAGTGAAGTATTGAAACTAAAAAAAGATGGGTCATGCTGATAATGAATGCAAAAAATAAGAAAAAATAATTACAATGATTCATTTGCATAAAAATCCTTTCATATAAAAAATAAAGCTTATTTATTTTTCTAACATTACTAGTGATGAATTGTGGCTTATTGATTTGGGTTTCTCATGTGACATGATGCATCGTAGGTAACATTTCTATTTTTGAGAGCATATGATGGTGGAGAGGTGTTCTTTGGCTAATAGTTCACATCAGGTTGTTAGCAAAGAGAAGGCGAATTTTATGTTCAATAATGAAGAGTAAGAGATTACATATATTTGTTGCATATTCCAAACCTTATGTAAAAGTTTTATTTTCTAAGATGAATGATGGTGTGGTGTATGTCAAATTTGACAAGAATGGTTGTAGGTTGACCAAATAAATTCTAATGCTAGTTATGGGACCCTAGTGTGGTACTTTATTTAAACTTAAAGTATCTACATGATGTAACTTTGCCTATATAACTAGAAATTATTATTCATGTATGTTGTAACAAAACAAGTTGGGCCACATATTTAATAAAAAGGGTTTAATATCCCAATTAATAAAATATAGTGGATGGTTAA
>VDFB02353493.1:103643613-103665436 GCA_007258455.2 Sequoia sempervirens
CTATGCCTTTGACATGATTAAATGCTTTTGAATTGTTGCAATAAATATTCAATAATCTTCCCTTGAATGCCTTTAAATAATCTTGTATTCTCTATAATTCTCTTGTGAATGTGATCTAATGATACCTTGAACTTGCTAGGTGAAACAATGTGAATTAACCTCATATTTATACTAAATCTAAGAATTAACCCCGAAATTCAAACAATTCAAGCCGACACTAGATCTAGAATTGAAATTCATTAAAATCTCACCAAAATTAAATTAAAAAATGGGTATCCTATGTGAGGAGGGCCTATTTTCCATTAAAGGTGAATGCGTCCTAGCACAAGTTTCTAGGACCTTGCTTCAGGGGGTGGAATGAACATCAAAAACCCACCTCAAAAATGCATAGAAAGGGGGGGTCCTATGTGGAGAGGACCCATTCGCCACTAAATGTGAATGGTACCTAGCACCATTTTCTAGGACCTTGATTTTTCCAAATTTAATGTTATGCAATTTGATTATTGGGTGTCAGGATAGATCCTTTGCAAGGTGTCATTAATAAGACTTAAATTTGAATTAAAGGGGCTAATTAAGCTCAATTAACCACAATTAATTAATGCAACCCTAGATAAGTGTGAAAGTGTACAATACTTTACAACACCATATATAAGGTACAAATTAAGTACATTTTGTTTAAAAGGGGCCCTAGATTAATGTGAATGTGTACAACACATTACAATACTAAACCAAGGCACTATTAGGTTAATTCAATATCAATTATTCCCCAAATTAAGTAAGGAAAAGGGATACTTTTTCCATTACTACAAGAATAAATATGGGATAGCTTAACCCCTAAGCTCCAAAGAAAAGAGCCCCACTCAACTTATAATTTTATGGCTATGCTTGAGAGAACACACAAGTATATGGATGCTGCCCAAGACAAAGGATTTGAATGGGTACCACTAACTTTCCAACCACCAATACTTCTTTACTTGATACCACACTGGACAGGGGATAAACATGAGGAATGTGAGCGGGTTGAAATTATCAGAATGAAAATACTTGCATGTTATATATTATTTTATCTAAAATAGGTCAAAGGAGTGGATACTATCATAGATTTTTGGGAAATCATTTTGCACTACAACCTCCAACCCTAGTTAATTTTCTTGAGGACAAGAAAATGGGTAGTTGGGGGGAATGATGAGTCTACTCATTAGATAGTTTTCTTATATTTTAATGCAAGTTCATAGACATTACTAGACATTTATCTTATACATATTCCTACACTATGCTATCGTTTATGCTTATTATGTAACCTCAAACCTAATTTAAAGTATATGGAAATATGGTTATGATGTGATGGTTATTGCATATTTTATGTGTGAATATGTATGTAATGTAATTGATATTTCTGCTTAGCTATGTTTGTTAGTATTGTGTGCATGTTTTTTGAACCAACTCTTTGTATCTAGAAGAGGTGCAACCCACAACCGAAGCATGAGTTCTTAGATAGCATAATAGGGGAGGTTCCAGAATAAATGGAGTGCAACAACTATAGCATGGAGGCACTTAATAAAGATGATTGTGCATCATTATAATGTCTAATAAAGATGTATTGGAGGAGAAGAACCTTGTTACAATTGGGATTCTAACATAACTTATTTGAACATTCCACGTTCTTGTTCTGTTACAACAATCACAATCCTACTTGGAATCTTCTTCATTTTCAGTTACAATTTAGATTATTGAGTCTTTATCACACTTTTATATCTAGGCAGTGGTGATTTATGATTTCAATTTAGAGTCATGGTTTAATAAACTCCCTCATGCCTATATGTATGGATTGGTGGTTGAGGTTTGAGAGAGCTAGTCAGTTAGTTGATTTTTGTTCAAGAGAAAATATAGTTACTAGATACTTTTAGTTAGTTGTTGTTTCTTATGCAAACATTTTTTATTGTTCAAATCATAGTTTCATGAATAAGATATCTCAATAGAATCTTATGTGATATTTTGGAGTTATGCAATGAATGGTTTAAGTTATTATGATTGTGTTAATCTAATAAGTTAGATTTGGTTTAGATTAGTGAAGAAAACCACTTGAGAAAGGGCCACTCAAGGTAACTGTCCTTCACTCCATTTCCTATTATTTCATTTTTTTTTTAGTAGCTACTTCATAAATGAAAGTTATGTTAAATATATTCTTTGTTTTTACAGTCATTAATGGATTCATGAATAATTCTTGTTTCACAATTATACTATAATTGTTTAAGTTTTTTGTACTCCAGAGTGTAATGTAGGTAAATAGTTATCATTATTAGTTAATTACCAGCATTCATTTCTTGACAGTAATTAATTATAGTCTTATACTATAGGTACCCATAGCAATAGTGCCAACATTACTTTCTTTATTGTTATACAGTTTTATAATTTCTTAGCAAGTGTAACATCTATACTAGGATGATTTAGGTAGTTTTAAGTCTTTGAAAGCACATATAATGCTAGTACATCACAATTCTTGTTAAGGTATAAATGATCATGCTTGTACCTACTAAATATAGAACCATTTCCTTATAAACTTGTGAATGTTTCAATTATCCACATCCAAGGATTGTAACTATAATTTTATATGAAACCAACATAATATAAGTTAGTGATAGTAATTTGGGCTTATGTATTGTATTAGTTGGACCTAATTTTATTTTTGTACCAATGTTTATCAAAGATATTTATGATTATTTAAGACCCTTATTAGGATCACCCTCCTAAGTCTTGTGGAGAACAAAGTGTAGAACATAGGTTCCAATCTTGTCACATTGTATTTTTCTTGTCCTTGGTTCCATCACAAAGTTGTCATTTTATCTAGATCGACTTGATCCTTGTGTCTAAGTGTTGTATCATTCATTAGAGATGAGGTTAGCAAAAAAATATCCCAAAAAATAGCATCAACTCTACCTAAATATTTGAAAGTAAAGTTTTTATTCTAAGGTTGATTTGAATCCTCACACCATTGTTAATAAAGCTTAGTAGCCATTTTTTTTCTATTGAGCATGGCCTACTTAAGGCCTAGGCCATCTCGCTAAATAGGCCCATAGATTTGATCCCAACTAATTAGACTCCATTTTTTTTAGAATTTTACTTTTTAACCCATAAGAACTTCCTATAGAGAGCATCAAAGTAATTAAAGAAGCAATTGGGGAAAAAAAAAACAAGAAATATGAAAATTATAGATAGAGCTTGCAAATTTGAATTTAAGAGAGTCATTCTAAATATTTCAATAATCATCTTCCACTAATCTCTTTTGGGGTTACCAACTAACATGAGGATACCAAGATAATCAAAAGGAAGCTACACTATTTTAAAATGAATAATAATATAGATATTATTTGTTGGATGATCAAGAGGGTATTTAAAAATAAAATATTGGACTTGTCATCATTTATTTATTGACAATTATTCATAAATATATACAGTTCTTTCCTAAGGTTAACGACTTCTCAAACCTTAGCAACACCCATAAAATTAGTGTCATCCAAAACTTGAAGATGATACTGAGATTCAAATTCTTGATAAATATTTCAATGATGGATGGAACCATTTAAAAAAAATATATTTTAGCATTTTATAAGACTTTTTTCCATGAGGATGAAGAGGTATGGAGTTAGAGGATCGCCTTCTCATATTACCCTTGAAGAAAAGAAGAGGGGGGATACAATACAATTGATAAAAGCTAAGGAGGTTGATCTCACAACTCATAAACTAATCAATCCAACAAGAGAAGAATCTGAAAGCCATGAGATTGTTCCTAAGGAATGACCATTTGATCCTATCAATGGCCTTGAACATGTCTAGATCTTGATAATAATTTCCTTCTCCTTGGAGAGAGACATAAGGTGAATGGTCTCAATGATTACAATGATGTCATCAATGATCTAGCACCCCATCACAAACCCACCCATCTTAGGTGAGATAAGAGAAGCCAACATCCACTTCAAATAATTCATAACGAGTTTAGTAATAATATTATATGCAAAATTATAAATATTGATAGAGTAGATAGATCAAAGGAATCAAGGCTAGAAAGGTGTTATTGATTTCTTCGAACATTCAAATTTTAGACTAAGATTGTCAAACCACCTCCAAAATATCCAACTTCAAGATGTCCCAAATTTCTTGAAAGAAATCAATGGGGAAACCATTAGGGCAAGGAGTTTTCCCATTATTTATTTGTAATACAACAAGTTCAAGCTCATAAAGATATGAGACCCATAAGAAAGTTGTTCATGTCCTTAAAGATTAGAGAGGGCATGAAATCCATTACGATTTGTTCCTCCTCTAATGCTAGAAGGACACTCTCCAAGAAGAGGGGTGAAAAGTGATGAACCGATTCCTTTCTTATATCTTGGAAGGAAGATAAATTATTTAGTTGCACAAAGAGGAGAGAAGATAATAAATTACCACCTCTCCTATCTTTGACCAAATTATGAAAAAATAGGTATTCCTATTTCCCTCATACAACCAATAAATTCTTGATTTCTATTTCTTGAATATCTTCTATCAAAGAATCCATTCATTAAGTTATTTATAAAGAGAGGATTCCTTAAGATTATGATCCCTTGTTATAACAAACTCCTTGATTTGAAATGTGATGTGATCTATTTTCTCATACAATTTATTTTTTCTCTTAAAAATGTTTCCAAAATAACATTTATTTCATTGTTAGAGATTGAACTTCACAAATTGAAGTCTAAATGAGGGTTTCCCTAGAACCACTAATTGGTCATGTTTTCATAGATTGTATGGTCCTTGAGCTACATTATTTGAATGTTGAATAGGTAAATTTTTAATTGAGAGAAGAGAGGAAGAAAATTGTCATGCTCTAGGTCTAATAGCCACTAAATTAAGAAAGTCCAAATTTTCTCTAAGCATATAATAAGAAGGATCTAATCAATTAAAACCAACAAGATTTTGTTAGAGTAATTGGTTATTTACTTGATTAATTAAACAATATTTGGTTAATTAATTAAGTTCCCTCTTATCTCTTTTACACTTAAGCTAACTTTAGGTGCATAATAATTAATTATTTTATTAATTATTAATGTGCAAGCCTAGGGTTTTCCCTTTTAGGTCTTTTTGACCTATATGAGGTTGTGAAATTTTCCTTTGTAAATTAACTTCTTTTACACATTGAAAATATTTAGCTCCACATCTTTGAGCATTTTTTCTATGTTGCTTCTCTTTGCTTCTCCCTGTAACAGGTATTTTTTGCTTGCAGAGATCATTGTGCTCCTTCAAATTTTCATTATATTGAGAAAAGAATTGAAAAATACCACCATGATCTAAGTAGAAGAAGAGAAAAAAGAGAAAAAAAATATAATATGGGACCAAAGGAAGTTCTCACCTTGGAATTCCATAGGAGTATAAGCATTGGTATAGAAAATTGAGTGACTTAAATTGAAGTAGGCGTCCACTACAAATATACAATTTCTACAAGTTATACACAGGGGAGTTAAAATGATGAGGATGTAATAAATAATTTAGACCAAATATAGATCCTTGAGCTCCAATGGATTTTCATTAATTACATTTCTATATATTAGAGGAGAGAGAAGCCATTTCCTTCATAAAGAGCTTCATTTCTTGAAGAAAAATGATATAGGGCTTGTGTTCTTGAATAAGGTCTTGAACAAATATTTGCTAAGGGGTGTTTCCCAAACCCCTAGTATTCCATGATATCACTATTATTTATGATTAGAGATGTGAGAATATAATATTCAAATGACACCAAATTCAACCAAAGATTCCCCATTCATCTTCACTTTTTCTTGTTCTCTTTTTCTCCCAACTTTAGGGATATTATCTAAGTAAACAAGTAAACCTTTTTGAGATTCTTTTGTTGGAGTCCTAAAAGAAAAGAAACTTTCTTCTTGGAGTCATCTTTTGATCCTTGGATCAAAAATTATTCTAGAAAGGAAAATTCTAAGGACTCTTCAATCAAACTTGTATTTATAGCAAAGTGAGAAGCAACAATCATAGTAGTATACACATTGTCAACATCTTGATGCTTGAAAAATACCACATTATGGCTTGGAGAGAGGGTTCCCATCTCATTAGGAGGTACCTTCATTGCAATATCCACATGAATGTCTGCTAGGAAAGGATGCGCATCATGATCACCTAGATCCAAATATTGGTTAAATGAGGGGTGTGCAATCAAGGAAAATCTAAAATCTTCAATTTTTTCTAACACATCGAATTTGCTATTGAAGTTTCCTCTTGAAATGTTTCCTTTTTGATGGTTCAAATTCCTCCCTCTATGGTAGAATTTCATATGCATGAAGTTGTCTAGATAAAGTCCATTGACATGGGTCAAGGTTTTCCCTTTAGCTTTAGCTTTGTCAATAGAGATATTTAGCAAAGGTTGGGAAGCAACTAAAACCCTTTGCATATATTCTCTTTGTAAGTACCCACGAGGATGAAAATCATGCCAACAAAAGGAGAGAGCTTCATAATCTATCTATTGCATGTTCACCTAATCTAATCTCTAAAGAATTAGACAAAGGTTTACTGAGATTAATTTTAACACAAATATGGACATAGGTAGTTACCTTCCTTTGTAGTGTGAGATGATAAGAACCTATGGGTTTCCTAAGGAATAAAATGGAAGATTGAAGAGTGTTTAGTCTTTAGAATTCCTTATGCAATTGAAGAAGGTGATATAATATTGGTATTCTAGAAGGGATCTCTTTAATAGGATCAAAATTCACATGTGAGGGGTTTGATGATTAAACCCTCTTGATTTTCGAAACAAGGGCCTCCCTCAAAGGTCAAATTTTGATTGAATATTCTTGAAAAGTAATAAAAAAATGTCCATTCATAGCAAGGATAATCTATATGTCCCCCTCTAGTTGTCAAGAGAGACGAACCTAAGAGTCCAAGAAGGGTAGTGGAATTTTAATCTCTATAAACTTGCATATCAAAGTGTGTTCAAAGAGATAGAACACATCATCATCGATTTAGTCATGATTGATGATCGCGATGGGCCAATCCACACTTTTCTCCAGGCAACCATTAGAGGATTGGCATTTTCCCATTTTTGTCAAGTTTAACCTCATTCATTGCATAAATTATAAATTAAATAGTATTTTCTTGTCTGGATGATGGCACTTCATCAAGATGGGCAGTATCTTTGAAATAGAAATTAAGGGATCCCTTTGGTCCCCCAAGCACATCCATGTAAGCTAAAAATCCTTAATAATGAAAAAAGAAGTGTAACAAAAGTTCTTCCAAATACCTACCTCCCACAATGTCATTACATATACAACATGCATAGCCAAAACCCAAAGCTCATAGGTGTAAACAACAAAAAATAGAGGATAATTAGACTTTTAAGCGTGGTCATGGGCACACATGTAGATTTGTCGCATTTTCACCTTATTCTTTTTTTTTGCTAATTGGTATGTTATGGTAAGATAATCATATCATAATATTTTATTGTTTGCAATAAACTAGTATATATATCTTAAACATACAAGTGTCTAAAAGATGTCAACATTCCTTTTTTTTTTAATTTACTTTATAACTATTTTATTTACCACATGGATACATGGACGCATAAATTTTAATTTAAGGATTATTTTATTTAATCTACATTGTTTACTTTATTTTTATTTGAAGAGCTATTTTTTTTATGTTAGAAGACATTCTACAATGGCTACAAGAATCTCATGTCATGAGTATGTACATATTGCCTCTTTAGCTTAAATTTTATATTCATTAACACATTAAATAATTAATGTTTAATATTATAAATTTTAATAAAATTATGGATATATTAAATACATCTATCTAAAAAATGTTGAGAAATATGAAGTTTGAGCATATTAATTGTAAAATACAATCCAAAGAGGATCACACCCTTATATTATATAATATTAAAAGAGATTACAAAACCTCATTCTATACCAAATAGACTATGGGAGAGGGGCCTATAGTGAAGCACCCTAACATCGCGTTTCTCAAAATGCTACATGGAAATTTCAAATCACTCCTAATTCTGTACAACTGTTTATTTGACAACTCATGTGCTTCTATATTTTGTTTTAGGGAAACATCATAAAGTATAATGCCACATCAACATGCCTTTTGTTGAGGTATCCAAAAAGGCCCAAAAAAAAAGTGAGACCAATAGTGGTGCACTAAGTCATGTTTTATTGGTGCGCTAATGTAGCATCACATGATTTGTCATTTTGTATAATTTATGGATAAAAAGTGTTTTGCAATTGGATATTAAAATGCTCCACTATGGGGCTCTATGAGGATTACTTATATCCCCACTATTGGATGCTACTCTATTATGGACCCCTCTCCCATATACCCTACATAAATACACATAACCAATCACTATTCAATAAACATAAACAAAGTAAATAAATACCCTACAATTAGTTTGAGGTTATTTTGTGTACCTAAAATATTTTATTTTAGTTTAATAACTAGCCTATTTACTACATGTATTATATAAAAGAAAGAAAGAAGATGACGACATTCAACTACCAAATCTTATCCTAACTAACTAAATATTGTGGACACCCACAACACAAAACATGCTGCAAATCTAGAGTAGACGATTACAACAAACGTAAAGAGATGATGGAACATTTGCGCATATCACAGAGGCATTTTTAGTTGATAGGCTATTTATTGTGGGCTTTGCCCACCAGAATTGTCTCACGGCTGAGAAATTTCGTCAGAAAATGTTTTAGCGTTAATGTAACAAATCACCATTCACTGTTAATGTTTGTATCAAAAAAATCTCGCCTATCTCCACTTAAACTCCAACTTCTATTTACTATGAATAAATTGAAGCAATAATTGAAGTGAGATAGATTTTGGTTCTGGAATTTTTTTTGCTGTGGTAGGGAAAGATAATGGTGGAGTTACAATGAGAATTGCAGAGGCCTTGATAGATTTGGAAAAGAAACATTGTCATGCAAAGAGGTTTGGTTTGGCGTTGCAGTTGATGAAGGAGGAGGAGTGTAGATCAAGTGCTGCAAGGTAACAAAATTTTGTACAATGGATCTCTGCTTCTAATTTGTAGCTTAGTTTGATTTTAGGGTTTCAATCCTAAGGAAGTGTTCACCCTAACTGTCTTGATTGAGCATCCAACAATGCATGCATTTTCATTTCAAGTGAGCAAGGTCACACTTTTATTTTTTCTTTGATTTGGTAAGTTTTCCCCATTTATACTCTAAAGGGTTTTCCTTTTTAATTTATATTTTTGACTTGGAAATCTTCCCATCTAGGTCAAACTTCAGCTTAGATGTCATGTATCTCTTCTAGTCAAATTCACCTTGCACTTGGACTCGTGTTCTTTGCAAGGTGTGGTGTATCCTCTTAATCAGGGACTATATTTGTCTAGTTTCTCCCCTATATTTGAACTGCGGAAACTGTCATGCAATGATGGAAGATTTTATTCCTCTTGGACTTATCTCTATCATCAATGGTATTAGCAACATTTTATCTAATTTTAAGACTTTTAGGAGTTCCATAGTATTTCATTCATTTTCAACATTATTATCATGCATCATACAGATGCAAACCTATGGCTTCAAAATGAAAGTTCCAATGCTTGTACCACCCGAGCTCATCCCATTGAGTGAGGGAATATACGTTCCTTTATACAAATTCAGCATTCTATCAAGGGTCACGAGAATTTAAGCTAGAGTTATTTTTTAAAGATTTAAATGCTTTCACCACTTGAGGTTATCCCACTCGATTAGGGGATTCACATTTTGAATCTGCACTTTAGAATGAAATCAAGGTTTTATGAAGTTCATTATCTTACATCCTCAATGAAGGGTTAATTAACTGTTAGTTAATAGGACCCAAAAGGATCTTTGGCAACCTTGGTATATATGAGTTCGTTAATTGGATTTTCTTAGGCATTCCATTCCCTAATACCCTTGCACTTGTTTATATTTACAGTGGGTATATTTTGTAGACATTTTGCAGATTTAGTTCCATGGAGAGTGTACAAGAATACTGTTGCATGGTCATCTTAATCTCATCAACAAAATTCAAGGAAGACTAGGTGTATGTGGGATGATCCCTTCCCAACTTGTGTCTTCACAACATACCATTATTGGTGGGATCAGCAAGATGCTTCAACCTTAACAGATGCACAAAATCTGGACTATACTTGGACAAGAAATATTTTTTTTATCTATGACTTTTTTCTTGACAGAAAGCATTTTGCCCATTTGCTTGTTGAATATAGTTTTTCAAGAATACAATTTTAATTACCCCCACCATAGAATAGCATAAATATTTATTGTTTAGTGCTCTTATTCAAAATAAAAAAATTCTCAAGAAAATATCTTGATCGTGTCAACACTTTTTAATCTACCTCCATGAAATAACCTGTTCTAAAGCTCCCATTTTGGCACAGGTAAGGAGGATGTTGGCAAAGGTTGTGGAATTTTGTTTCATGCCTGAAAATTGCATTTGCTTGAAAGTTTCTTAATGCTTTTTAAGAAATCAATTTTATGTATATTTTACAATTATTTCAATACTCGAGGACACATCTCAGAGGCATTCTTCAAGCAGTTTATGTGCCTTGTCTATGCTTCCACATTTTGCATGCATATCTACTAGGGAAATTTCAAACATGTCTACCAACATAGTTACAACTATACAATCTGACAAAAATCTCCCTTCCTCTATGCTTTGATGGGTATCCATACCTTGTTCTAAAGCTCCCATTTTTGACACAATCAGAGGGAGGATGCTGGAAAAAAATATGGAGTTTGGCTTTAGACCTACCAATTGAATTTGCTTGAAAGTTTCTAAGGCCTTTTCAAAAAATCCATTTTGTGCATATTCTGCAATTATTTCACTATCAATTTGACATAATCCCTCAATTTATAGTGACTGTGTCACTATCAATTATGTCCATGTATGGGTGGAAGTCCAATCCCAAAATAGTAGATCCAACACATAGCATTTTTTTGGCAAAAAAATTAAAAATATGCAAACTTCTCTTCCAAGTGTTCTCCAAATAGATAGTACATCTATTGGAGGGATTTTCACATCCTATTTACAATCAATACTTATACACAATGAATATATCTAGTTTCTATTGTGTTAGCTGAACAAATAAATGCTGTTAGAAAAAGCAAAAATTGTCTTTCAGGAATACTCTAATGAGTCCAAACAATGAAGGAATGTCTATCACTGGGCTACTCACATGGCTTGTTCACAACTACTATATATAGAAAAGGAAAAGGAATAGGAATATATAAATTCTGCAAAGGAATGGAAAACTTCTCTTGTAGGTATATCTATTGCTGCAAACCCATATGGTAAGTCTACCATTCTAGCATACACACACACTGACTATCCAACTTATATTACTCTTTCAAAGTACATGCAATACCAAACTTTCCTTCTAGGTCATAAATCTGCAACTATGGGACAATTGCAAGTTAGGAGCCAGAAACTAATGAGCAAGCCTCTAACCATATTCAAAAGAATGCATTCAAATATAAACTTGTCTCCATTTAGACAACCCTCAGGAATTACAATTCAAAAAAATATTTCATAGATCTACAAAAAGCCACATATTTTAAATGGAAAACCTTCAAAACCAATCATGCTATAAGCATGCATAAAAATCTGAAACATTCTCATCCAGATTAGCCTACAAAATTATAAATTGAAAACTAATCTTCCATATATTTACAAAAACCATAAATTTTAAATAGAAAACTTGCATAACCAAACATGCAAATTTAAGTTGTTCACACATGCAAAACACTATGAGTTTGCAACCACAAGATTCACAATTTTAATGATTGAATATTACAAATATGTAACATGTAGATCTAAACACACTATGTAATACCCCCTCTGCACTTCGTCTTGACCATGAAGCCGTATGTGATTTGGTCTCTCCTTTAGAGATAATTGTTTGATAGCATGCTGTGAATAATATGATAATATAAATAAATAAATATAATAAACTAAAATAAATATTTATTGTTATGGTGGTGCGTAATTGTTGGAAAAAGGAATCATATATATATATATATCTCGATATCTGTAGTGGTTAAGATAACAATGATGTTGCTAATGAGGTTCTCACAAATTCTACCCCAAGTCAGAAGTCTCCCAAGGAGAGAAGAGATCATATTTCCTTAAATCTAGAGGTTTTAAAGTATTTTTCAAAATCTAACCCCTAGAGAACTTGAAGAAGGCTTGGGGGAGAAACATTAAATCACTAAAGGTTTTGGCTTTGTAGCTAACAACTATAACCCATCCTTCCTCCTTTTTAATAGGAGATTGTGAGCCAAAGTTGGGTTGTGTGAAAGGTTTAGGGTGAGGAGAAGCCAAAGGGTAGTCTCAAATCTTATGTTTGGAAGATTGACAATTACAATAAGTATTCAAAATAATTTAGTAAAGAACACATTGTGCATTTCATTTGTCCAATCTAGATATCCATGGTCTCCTTTAAATATTTGGAGAGGTCTACCTCAACATGGTTGGCTTGAGCACAACAAAAAATAAAGAAACCTTTTGTAAGGTTTTACATGACTTCAAAATGAATATCATGTGAGACCTAACCCTTGTTGACTCAATCTTTGAGCATTCTTTCAAGGGGGAATCCTTCCCATAATACTCTATCAAGATAAAAATTTCTAACCATCAACATGCATTATCAAATTTAAGAATGGGAAGAAAAACATCCAAGGGTCTTTCAAGGGATGTAGTTCATGAAACACCTTATAGAAAAACTTTTGGAGTCGTTTGATTGAGGTTATCATTGTTAATCGTCATTCATCTTTTAACCCCAAATAGAAACAACTATAGAATTATGAAAAGATGAAGACATTTAAAAGAAATGATAAATTTCTACATGTGTGACAACTTAACAAATACTGCAATAAATATAAAAAAAGAAAAGAAAAGAAATGGTAGCAAGGTGCATGTATCTCCACTTGGGTGTACCACTCTCCCTATTTTTCGCATGCCATGCACATTAATTTTGGAATAAACTCCTTGTAACTACTTCATCATGGAGCGGGTGACGTTTTTGTTGGTTAGGGGCTCTGCATGCTGGGCAACGCATCAGCTAATTATGAAACTATTTTGTAGATTTTTGGGGGAGGATTTTGATGGGATGCGCTGGATTTTAGGATCTAGGCAAAAAAATCTGAACAGGTCATTAAGCACACTCTAGTTGTAGCTATAAGGGCTTTGTGGTGTGGCAGAGGAGGGGAGAGGATGAGAGAAACGACCCAAGGTGACTCTATAATGTCTCAATAGGCCTATAAGTTTTAGAGAGTTTAATTCATTTGCTTGTGCGTAAGTCTTACTTTTCTTCAGAGAAACATGTATAAAGTAATTTCTTGAACAATTCTCCAGTACCTTGATATTCAGCTTGGTAGTAAATGGAATCAATGAATTCATTATCTTGTATCGGATCATGCATGCCAGTATGTGGCCATATCTTAGTCAAATACTCTTCTTCGATTGTTACATTAAATGAGAATAACTTCTGATGGCCATACTGTATAGAGGTTGTAATGGATATAGTTGCGTCATAAAAGAGGTTCTCTGAAAACATTCATCTGCTCTATTATACATAGGGAAATCTTTAGTTTCTTTAGGGCTTCATAAAGCAGATAAAAGAACGGTACCTTTTAAGTCTACCGCTTCTTGAGGCATTAAGCCAAATGGTATAGGCGTTATAACAGTGCCACCTCAATTAGCAGGCATGTATAGCATGGTATGCATGATTCCTAGAGTTATGGTATTGTATTGGAGGAAGTTAAAAGATTTAAATAACCTGCCTGGTTCTCCCGACAATCTATCACAGTTGCAACAGATGAAAATAAGATATTATCGATTATTAACAAAATAAAGAGCTTTCCATTGATCGTGGTGAAGTTAATTTCCAAACTTCAACTTGAGTGTGACTCTGGAAACTCATTGTCAAATAGAAATGTGTCTTGTTACAAAAAGAAAAGTTGTACGTTATTTCTCCTACTTTTAAGTCATGTATTTGCACCTCACCTTTCTCCTTCCCTTTAGTCTTGGGGATAACATTTGGTCTTGACAATTACGCAAGAAGATGGCAATATTTCCAAATTTCAATATGCACTTACTAATATACTTGACAACCTGTCACTATACAATGTTTAGAGTTGAGGCAGTATACATAATTTAGTAGCCTCCCTGAAATCATTGTCAACCTGTCATGGCAGCAGCACTTGAACATGATAGGATGTATAGATTTAAATAACCTACCTGATTCTATCGAAACTTCCCACAGTGCAGCACTTGAACATAAAAAGGTTGTAGAGATTTAAAGAACCCTTCCAAATTATTTTGGTAAATTTATCACATCTATTGTACTTGAAAATAGAATGTTGTATACATTTAAATAAACTTTTTGATTCCTTTATCAACCTGTCTAAGTTGCAACACTTGAAAATAATGATAAATGCATCTGGATGGTGATATATCCAAATTCCAATATTCACCTTCTATTATACTTGGCTACTTGTCACATTTACAACATTTAGAGTTGAGGCATTGTACAACATTAAATAGCCTCCCTGAAACCATAGGCAACCTATCACAACTACAACTTTTAGACTTGCAAAAGTGTAGTAAATTAAACAGCTTCTCTGATTCCCTTGTCAATCTATGGACTTATTAATATTTGGTTAATTATAAATTTTGATAAATGAAATGGAAAGGTAGTAGGGAATCAAGTTGTTAATATTAGAAAGTTAGAAATTGTTCTATAGGAGGAATTCTTTTCATCGAGTAATTACAAGGATCTTCTTATTTAGTGTTTCTTTATAATGAATCTCGTTATTGTTCTAGGGGAAGTAGATTTATTATTAGATCACTTAGAATGAAGTGACTTGTTAAATAATTATAAGGAATTTTTCATAGTTTTAATATAACCACTTGCTAATTTTATGAACCTTATTAGGAATGAAGCAAGACCCATATCAATTCTATAATAGATCACTTCTAGTTGGCTATATAGTTACTAAAGGGAATTATGGTAGTAGAAAAGAATTGGCGATGGAGTGTTGAAGTATTCTAGGAGAAAAAGAGGGTTTTGATTTTGTTTTCTTAAGATTATTTTGTAGTTGGTTTTTAATAAGATAAGTTTATCTATGACAATTATTATTGTTGTATGGATATTATATTGGGAAATCATTTGACAGTTATGTGTATATAATTTAGTGACTAGATTGTCCTTGTAGTGAGTAAAATAAATAAATAAAAGGTGGATAATATTGTTATTTATGAAGTTATCCATGATTGTTTTTAATTGTGAGTTGTGCTCTAAGTAATGTTTCATGGTTGCTTGATTGATAGCTCATTGGGTTGATCATTAGGATCAAGTTGTGACTTGCTTTTGCAGTTGTTGGATGTTGATAGGATTTTGGTTTTGTTTTGAGATGGATTTTGCATGATGTTGTTTATCAAACTGTAAGTTTGTTGGTTAAATCGTGGTTGGGTATCTTGTGAGGAAGAAATAGAGGTCTCCCTTGGATACCCGACTAATTTTGTGACAAATTATGTATGTTAGCTCTGGTTAAGTCTATAGGTCTCTTTGTAATGTTGTCACTTTTATTCTGTTCTTGAAATTTTGGTGCAATTTTGGAGTTTATGATGAACTTTATTTATGGAGGTTGTTTTTGGCTTTGAGTTTGATGTTGATTTTGAGATCAAGTTTTGTTGTCACCTTGTTGGGAAACCCTTGTTTTAGTGATTTATCAGTCTTCCAGAGAAAAGGGAAAGAAAGGTGTAGCTTTATTATTGGCCTTCACTTTTGGTTCTTTGTGAACTATTGATCGTATGATCTGTTTGATGTTATGGGTTTAGCCTTGCACTTGAAAATAGTTTCATTATGAAGATTTTGTGTAGAATGGTGTATGTCTTGCTTAATGCAAATTATCATGTGGCTTTATATGTTGTGCATGGGGCTTACCCTGATAGTGTCTTTTGAGTTTTGTTGTTCATAAAGGGAGTGGCTTTCAATGGGGGTCGAGACCCGGAAGTGGTCTCAGGGTAACTCATTGGAAGTTTATTAATCAAGTGAAAACATTAATATTTAATTAGGGGTTTTGGATAGATTCACACATTAACAAGATATAAGCGAATGCCTCACTCATGGCTCAAGTGCTTGCATGGGCTTGAGATGAGTTGAGAAGGCCTGGAATGGAAAAATCATTGTCTTGTCCTTCTGAAAGATAATGGATTCCGCATTGGATTGCATGTGGGGTCGGGTTTCGTAAGAGGTCACCAGGGTAACCCAAGTTGGGGGCCGAGGCCTAGGAAGATTCGCCAGGGTAACCCATGCAACATTGCGATGACACTCTTCCTTTAACAACTATGTATGCTTGTTTCCCTCTATGTTATTCTTGGGCCTCTAGAAGCACATGTTGGCATTTGTATTTTGATGCTTTATTGGTTAATTCTTATGTTGGGTACATCTTGTGTTGGTTATATCTTGTGCTGAGATTTCCTTATGTTATTGTGGATCTTGTTGTTAAGTCTTGTATCCTTGTTCTGTATGATAGTTATTTTTGGGGATCCTTCTTGCATCTCTTAGCACGGGGGGTGGGCCTTCGGGTCCACGTGGTTGGGTGGAACGTGCTATGCACCCCATTGGGTCCCCAATCGTCGATCGAGAAGTCCAAAATTATACCTTGCAGTGATTCCTGAGTTGATCCAGAGTTGAATCCAGTATTGCAGCTTTGTACTCCTTCATTTCATATGTAACATTCCATTATATTGTATCTTCCCCATTCATGTTGGGCAGCGGCATTGTAATATTGTAACCCTTGATTAATGCGTTAACCATGCTCATGTTATCTTATGATTACTGGTGTATACTTACTCTTCAGGAGATGTAATAATGTTGTAAAAAAAATAATGCAGTCATGTAAACCTGAGGGATTTGTTATATGTAGTTCATGTTTAGTTTTCATTTCATGTGATATATGATTACTATGATGTATGTTAGTACTTTTTTAAAAAAAATTGGTGCCATAAATGTTAGATGTATTGTATCCTTTGGGGTTGTTTGACAGGGCATTACACACTATGAATCTTCAAATGCAAGTACATGCATTCAAAGGATTGAGGGCCAAGCATGAGCTCCAAGTCACCATATGACCAATTTCACAAGTTCTACCAAGTAAATGCTTGGGTCACTAATAAGAATGCAAATATTATTGTATACTCCTTAATAGCTTTTAGAATGCTAACCCATAAATAACAATTGCTTTGATTGAGACAATAATCAATTTTTTTGAGAGGAATCAATATTAACATATTGCATCCAATTCTAGGGTATGTGTAGGATAATTGTGGGCCAAAAAGTGGCAATGAGGAAAAAAAACACGTCTTTCATCAACCGAAAAATGCGAAAAATATCGTGTTGAATTTTTTTAGGCTTGGGTGTCAGTACACACCAACATAGCAAAGACTAAACCTAGTATTACAAATCAGATATCTAATTTGTAAAAAGCATATATATAGAAACTCTTTCGCTATTTTAAAGTTATTTCACAGCTATCAACTCACGGGCGCACAGTGGATTAATTCTTCGTGTAACGGATATTCGATTTGGCCAAAATTCGATTTGAAAAGGTAAGATTTTATATTTACATTTGATTTGATTCAATTTAGAATTAAATTTGAATAATTTCAAATAGTTTTTTGTGCATTTTTTTTTTAAAATAGGGTTTTGATTGAATTTTATGAAAAATGAATTTTTTGTGGATTTTTTCAAAATAGGTTTTGATTGAATTTTATGAAAAATTTGAATTTAGAATGGATTTTGATAAAAAAAATGAACGTTTTTTGTGGATTTTTTTTGAAAATAGGGTTTTTGATTGAATTTTTATGAAATAATTGAGTTTAGAATGGATTTTGATAAAAAAATGAATGTTTTTTTATGGATTTTGATTTAAAAATAGTGTTTCTTATGTATTTGTATTAAAAATTAGAGAATTTTATAGATTTTTGTTAAAAAATAGGGTTTTTTTTGGATTTTTTTAAAAAACTAAGGTATTTTTATAATATTTTCATTTATATTGTCTAATTTTAATTAGATTAATTATTTTTTAACTTTAATCAGACATTATGTTTTTTGAGAATGAGAGTGCACAAATTCCACCAGTTGAGAATGAAAATCCACCAGGTGAGAATCAAAATGCAGAAATGCTAAATGCTCCACCACCTCTGCAGCCATCAATTGAAGACTTAATTCATGAAAAATTGGAGCAATTGAGGGGAATTTGTGATGTTTATAAGAAAATCCCTTGATTATCCCATATGTCAAACACATTGACAGGAATAATTACAAATGTAGAAACCCTCTCCACCCAACATAATGTCGTTCATTCATGGCGAGAAACCATGAGGGAATATTATGCATGTGGATTGTCTTATGATGATGTGAAAGACCTCAAAATAACAAAAGCCCAAATAGCCTCTTTATTTATTAACCCCAGCACTGGTTTTCTAGTTAATGTTAACAAACCAAAACTTTCTATAAAATGGTGCATGCATAGGGGCATAGTATATAACTTTTGGGATCGTTGGTGTATAGTTTTTGATAAACCACCCAACAATAATCTTGATGTACCTTTTTACTTTATTAAAAAATTATATGCTGAGTTTTTGTTAGGGCATCATGTCAATTACTTTGACATTAAACCCTTCTAGGGCGTTGGTAGAGGTATGCCCCAGGATAGGCCGGGGGTAGCTAGAGTAGTCAGGCGCCCACATGTTCCCCTTCCTCCCCTTCCTCCGCCACCTCTAGTACAACATACAAATATTACAGAGGATGCAACCACATGACAAACTATCCAGGCCATTCACTCTTTGAGTGGTCTTTTGGTTTCCCAAGCTTTTTTAGTAGCTCAACCATAGTCTGGTGATCTTGGCGATGGATCCAGTATGTTGCATCATCCTCCTTGGTTCCACATATTTGTGTGCCACATATTTGCAATACATGCCAACAAATATGCTTGGGTCCTATTGTACAGCCCCCTGAGCATCCATTAGACACTTCTGATTATGACATCCAGGATGTGGAGATTATAGTAGATCACACACAGGGGAGTGGAGCACACCCTACAGAGTCCTCTCCTACTAGAGAGGTGGACATTGGAGTAGTTACACATGTAACATTTAAGGTGTAAATTCACAACTTGCATTTTTTTAAAAATGAATATTAATAAGAGATAGTATCGAGTACTAATATTTATTTGCATGGTCTATTTAACAGTTAATGTCTAAGGAGGAGCTCACACAGGTGACTGATAGCACCCTTAGGGCCATTTCATTTGGCCTTGGCATGCACACAGTATGTATTTTTGCACTCACTCATTTACATTTTTTTACTATATATTTGCTTGTCATTTGAATTGTCAATAATGAAATTATATATTAACTTATATGTTTATCTTATTCTCTTCTTGTAGGAAACACCTTGTGTGAGCGAGGTGCGACGCTCTCTAGACTATGGAGGCACAGTGTTAGATAAGGGAAAGGTAATTGAACTCAAATTTGATTGAATTAAGATTTATAAAATCTTTTATTGATTAAGGATACAATGACATAGATTAATAGTTTCATATGTACTTGTCATTTTTATCTATAGGGGGTTGTGAGCTATACATCATTGTTGATAAGTGCCACAACACCCGAAGGAGTAGGTATTCAAACACCTGAAGGAGGAGGTGTTGAGACACCTAAAGGAGATACAAAAAAAGATCAACCTAAAGAGGTATGTGTTTATTTTATTTTGTGCTTGGTAAATATGTTCTTATTACTAACAATTTTATGCTAACTTCGATCAATTTCATGTTTTTGTTCACATATATAGATTAACGTTACAAAAGTTGGTTTGGTTAGTTCTTTGAGAGGGGTATATTCTACGACTTTTGACCCTTTAAAGAGACGTATATTTCAGGTAATCAAGATTTCAATTTTAGAGTTCAATTATAATTCAATGTGTATTGATTTTTATGTTAATTATTCAATTTTAAATTATATAGTATAACTAATCTCAATTGTGGTTTGACTTTTTCTTGTGCAGCTACCTTCAAAGCCAACGAGTGCTTCAAAGAGGATCCATTTTGATGATCCACTAGTAGTTTAGGATGAGATAGAAATTTTGGCATGTAAATTTTGAATAGATACCGAGATGGCATATGCCACATATTGCAAAACTTTTTTTGAGTTGGCGTTGATACCATTTTTGTATATGGAGATACACTTGATTATTGGATAATTTGATATATATATAGAAGTTGTCAATCGAAATTTAATTTCCTCCTCATGCGCATGATTAAAATCTTTGAAAATTTAGTCAAGTGAGCAATGGTTAAATATCAATGTACAATAGCATAAAAAGAATGGTTAAATATTATGTATTTATATTCATATTGCTGATTACATTGCATTGCACATCTTTCAAACTCAAAGCATTACTTCACATTGCATAAGTAACAACTAGATGCTGATAGATGAAAAAATTTCAATAACAATATAGTTTGTACAAAGTCAACCTAAGCAGTTATGCAATTACTTCACATTACATAACTAATAACTAGGAGCAGCTATCAATTGCATTAGCCTTTCATGGAATTCTATGAGACCACATTTCTTTGAGGAAACTTGGCACAAAACTCACAAAAAATGAAAGGAAAGCACTCAAACAAACTTTAAAGGGGTCTCAAGCCTGCTGCCCCCTCATTCCACACACTATGCAACATTTACTTGTAGTGTAGGGGCTCGAAAATGGAGAAAACATGTAATAATATATATATATATATACAACCTTGAAGCATGAATTATGATTAGAATATCACATAACATCATATAAACAAAAAACCACTATAAACTTGAATGTGATTTCAAACATGCATGATAAATATTCATCGTTGAAACTTGAATTGTGGTAGCTTGATATACAAAGTCGATTGATGCCAGGTTTCAATTTGTATGATATTGAGAAAATAAGCCAACTGAGTAGAGTTATCAACATTCTTCAAAAATAATAAGAATTATTTTAGTACACTAGCCATTTTGATGTCTTCTTACAGTCTCAAACGTTATTTTGTATCATTGTTACATTGGTCTTAGTTCAATGATGCTGAACAATTTTAGAAAAAAGAAAGTTGTGTCACGGTTCACATTCAATCCAACAAGAAAAAATGAAAGCTTAGCCTCTTGGAATGAAAATTCTTGTTTGCAAAACAAATGAATAAGAATGAGGTAGTTAAGGTGTTTGAAGTTATTTAAAACATGCATGATAAATATTCATCGTTGAAACTTGAATTGTGGTAGATTGATATACAAAGTCTATTGATGCCAGGGTTCAATTTTTATGATATTGAAAAAATAAGACAACTAAGTAGAGTTATCAACATTCTTCAAAAATCATAAGAATTCTTTTAGTACACTCAAGAGTTGTCAGATGTCTTCTTACAGTCTCAAATGTTATTTTGTATCATTGTTACATTGTTCTTGAAAGTGGTAGCTTAATATAGGTTCACAATACAAAGCCTAGTTTACCTGTGTAGTGTAATAGTGGCATAGGAAGATTTTTCTTTGAAAGCAAAATGCCTTTGAATGAAAATTCTTGTTTGCAAAACAAATGAATAAGAACGAGGTAGTTAAGGTGTTTGAAGTGATTTAGAGGTCACTTTTAGGGTCGGTTTTAGGGTAGTTAAGGTGTTTGAAGTGATTTAGATGTTGCTTTTAGAGAAGAGAGATGTTGAAGAGTACATCA
>VDFB02353493.1:103672688-103701663 GCA_007258455.2 Sequoia sempervirens
TTTTATATTTTTAAAATTTGTAATAAAAATCATAATTAATTATTTAATTGGAAAAAAATTACAAAAATATGTGTCACATCCAGACATGAGTCCTCTACTTATATCTAAAATCTCATAAAAAAAATTATTATTTTATTGTGGTTAGGGTGGTCAGACAGACACCTACTTCTTATTTTTTCCCTGAAATTTAAGTACTATTGCATGGAGATTTCAAATTTTCACCAAATAGACTTTTAAAAAAATAAAATAAACTTAGTAGTTTAGAAACTACATTCAATTTTCCACATATTCTATTCTTACATATTTTTGAAATAATATAGATAACTTATTCAAATTTTTATGTCAAGTTGCTTAACTCTGATTTTTCTAAATTTTCATTGCCACTTAAGGGCCTATTTTTTCCATGATGATCCTGCACATACCCTCTAGGTGCACCTAACTTTCTCTATTATCTCAAATGTTCATAAGTGGCGAAATAAAAATTAAGATTATATCATGTTGTATCAACAGATTTAGAGGTAACAGTGATACAATCAAAGAGAGTTTTAAGTTTTCTGAATCCAAAACAAAATGAAATTTCAAAATGTGGTTTAGTTAACAAAAATACACAAATAGAAATAATAAAAGTGAGAGAAAAAATGGATCTGGATGCAAGGGCAGTGAAACCCTATGCAAGGGGTAAATCATTTTCCACTAGATTTATCTCAAAACATGAGAGGATTCCATAACTCTCCTAAAAGAAAGAAAACATGAATCTAACAAATCACATATATTTGAATGTCTTATCACACTCATATTTAAAGCATAGTTAGTAGACTTGGTGAGTACTCGATACTCCAAAAATGTTGTGCTTTGGCTCTATGAGCATTGTTGTTTTTCCTTTCAAAAAATTATGAAAATGGTGTGTGCCATGAAGGTCTATGTGGTTTTGAAGGTCTTCATTTGGGCTTGGTGGCAGGGGCTTCACCCCTCAATCTTGCCTTGTTTTGCGAACCGCCATACCCCACTAGGAGCATTTCCCCAAGTCCCCACCAAACTCATTTGATACATTATGTAGTTGTATTTTGCATGAAATTTATGTTTATTAAATGTTTCAAAAATTTAAGTGTTTTCTAAGCTGTCGAGTTTTGTCAAGTCAATTTTTTTTGGTTTCCTGAATTTGAGTCGAGTCTAAGTTTGCAAACTATAATTTGAAGCATGGTGGTGCTTTGGACCTTGTGGTTCAACAACCAAATCCATACATCCTCTTTCACAACTACCAATTGCATCTTTAAAAGCAAAAACCCTTTGCTGCTTAAATAAGGAATGTTACTTCTTCAACTTGCCATCTTCCTTTTGGTAGCTATTCCATCTATTTACATACACCATCTCCTAGCTCTTTGTATTTCATGCAATGCATTCCATCAATAGAAGAAAAAAAAAATTAAAGTTGTTTCACTCTCTCTCTACTGCTTCCTAGTACATAACTCCCCACATTCATTCCAGATTGATTAATATGCCATTGCTAATCGGTTCAACAGGGATGATGCCCCTACAACAGCAGTTAACTACACAAGCTGGATACTCATGGGATTCATCTTTAGCTTTGTTGTTTACATATACAAAAAAGATTGGTGGAAAAAGTACAATTATGTGCTTTTAGGTGGGTTGGATGCAGGACTAGCATTCATGGTTTTACTATTCTATGTGTGCTTGGGACAATATTTTATATTTTTAAAAATTCTACTACGACATTGTATAGAAAATAAAGAATATACTCCTTGATATATTTACATATATTTTTCTATTGGCATAATCCTTGCACCTCCTTCTGGTGCAAGTGCTAGTAAATTAATTATTATTTAATAAGTTTATTTTTATAGATTTTTAATTTTTATCTCCGTGGGGTTTGAAGCTCGGGTAGTGGAGCGTAGAAATGAAATTAGGCAGCCTCGATCCCGCGATCACCCGTGATTAAGCCTAGGGTTACATCATTTTCTATATATTACACAGATTCATTTTATTACAAAAAGACTAGGAATGGAAGTTGTAAGAGAAATTGGGAGGTTGTTAAACTTGTATTTAGATGGCTTTGCGTACCGCTCTCCAGAAAACGACGTCTGAGCTCACATTTTCCTGCCGGAAACCGCTTCTCCAAATCTTAGAAACAGTACGGAAGGTGTAGAATGGTCAGAAAGCATGCCGCCGGCGGGGCAGAGGCCACGTTTGAGTGCTGTTAGTGTCGCCGTCGGTCGTGATTTGGGCTATGTCCAATATTCTGGATGAAGGCACAGCCGTCTCTCTCTATACCTATATCAGACTTCAATGTACATTGCTTTTACATTTTTAAGCGGTAAATGTAATTTTATAATTTTTTATAATACGTTTTTATGAATTATTTAGTTTTCTGAATTGAAACTTTGTGCATTTTTGTGAATCAAGGTTTTGGATCAAATTCCATGATCCATCATCAGGATAATGCATGCAACCCGGTCCGTGAATCAAGGTTTTGGATCAAACTCCATGATCCATCATCAGGATAATGCATGCAACCCGAGACCGAGTTGCATGCATTATCCTGATGATGGATCATGGAGTTTGATTCAAAACCTTGATTCACAAAAATACACACAGTTTCCATCCAGAAAACTAAACAATTCATGACCATGGACTGTGGAAACTTGATGTTAATATGTTTTTATTCAAAAATATTATATATAATTAAAGGAAATGTTTATAAATTAATTTTTATTTTTTTTGATCAATTAGAAATGTGTAAGCTTTTGGATTCAATTGTGTATATTTTTTTTCAAGGTAGCCATCCTCATTGATGCTTTTTGGAAAACTCATATGGACATATTTTGATCAAACTTAATCATGGAATTCTAGTAGTCAAATATTAAAATACCATTTGTTAAATATTTAAAAAATCACATTTTTCTTCCAAATACCATTTGTTATTTAAAAAATCACATTTTTCATCCAAATGTAACTTATACTAGCAATTGCACCTTGGTGTGCAATGGGTACATCGAAGAGGTCTGGAAGGTCAATTAGGGAAAAAATTGGTTTATTTTTTGCTTACATTTGTGTAGTACATGAGGTCAATTGATACTTCGTTTAAAAAATGATTTTGTTTCAATATATTATTATTACTACTACTACCACTATTATATAATTAATTTTTTAAATATATGTGTGTGTGTGTGTGTGAGTTAACTATTATATTAACCACACTAATCTCAAATCTAAGTAATTTATTGTGTCTACCTATAAACTTCTATAAATTTCCCTTCAATTGTTTATGTCTTTGGATTAGATGCCTTCACTAAATAGGTGTTTGATGCAAACACCAAGAAGTTTGAAAGCTATGAGTAGGGTAGATAGTGAACCATATAAATAATTTATATATAGTATATTATTATAATATTTTATGTATCAAATAATTTAAATATGAATTTAATAAATAATATAATAAATAATGATCATGTTGTACAAGTATTATTATATTTAAGACTATATAATTAATATATATAATAAAATAACTATAATTATTATAAAGATGTTATTTTACAATATATAATATTAATAATATTATATAATAGATCATATTATATAAGATGTGAGCCTTACTTGTACGAATATATAATATTATATAAGCATATCTTTATCCCTCTCCCTTTTCTCTTCCTTTCTCTTTCTTTCTCTCTCTATATGTTTGTCTCCTTAAGTGTGCAATTGGTACATTGAAGAGGTTTTAAAGGTGAATTATCATATCCTTAATCAACTAATATGCTACCTTGAGCATAATTGCCCAAAGACACATGCCATCCTTGGATTGTTGACATGAAACAACCAATCAAAACTTAGCTTCTCTTCTCTCTCTCTCTCTCTCTCTCTCTCTCTTTTCCTTTTTATCTCTTATATTTCTCTCTCTCTCCCTCTATCTATCTATTTAAATTTGTCTCTCTCATTCTCTATCTTTTGGTTTTCTCTCTTTATTAGTTGATAGGCTATGCATAGTGTGAGATTTGAGTATGAAACAAGTCTCACGCCTTGAAACCAATATTGAGTCGTTGGAAAACAAGTTTCAACTATCATTTAATGGTAAACCAGTTTAGTTTAATGATAAAATCCTCTAAAATACTCTGTAAAAGCCTCCAAAATCTCACTTATCACATAAAAGCCAGATAAATATTGATTTGACAACTTCATGGGAACATTTTATTTCCATTTGCAATATTTTTTGTCAATTTGATGACAATTTTCTTTTTTCATTTGCATTGGTTTATGTTTTAAATTTGTATGCAAATAATTCATAATCAGATAATACTTAAAGAAAAAATGTAGATTTGTCTAAATTTATTAACATACATATAGTTTTCTATTGGCATTCCTTGAACCTCCTTTAGGTGCAAGTGTTAGTATATATACCTCTCTCTATATAGAATTGTCTCCCCCTCTATCTCTTTCTTTTTCCTAATCTCTCCAAAAATCAATTAAACTATTAGATTTTTTATATATTAATTTAATTTGATCTATATAAAAATATATTAATTATTAATTATAATAATTTCATATTTATATTTAATAATTTTTATTATAGAATATAATATATAATAATAATATAACCTATATACTATTATATATAATAATAAATATAACTATATTATATATAATTTAATTTGTATTATATAAAATATATTAATTATATTTTGTATTATATAAAATACATATAATATATTAATTTTATATACGTATTTAGTAGTTTTTGTTAAAAATATAATATATAATAATAATAATAAATAGTATAATTATATTATTTATAATTTATTTTTTATTATATAAAATATACATTATATATTAATTATACTAATATATACTTAACTATGTAGAGTAAAGGATGTTGTAATGTTAAAATCTAAATTTGCTCACTATTAGAATCTTGGCCGTAATTTTCATTTTAATAAGTTGCATACTTTAAAACCCTCATTGAAACCTTGTTTTTACACTGCAACTTGCCAAATTAGAGACGTGAAAGGTCAATACTAGCGAGGAAGAGTTTGGAGGAGCGGAAACCAATGGTGGTGGGAAATCAGTAAAAATAGCCAAAAACAACTGTAAAAAGGAAAAAAATGATGAACAATTGAGATTCGTTTAATTGTCTTGCATACTCTATGTGAAAATCCTCACCGTGTATGGACAGAAGAAGCTCGTGAGCTTCAAATAAGGAAATGCCTTCGGCATAATAACACACAAATGATCCCAATTTTTTTAATAACAAGTACTATTGTTATATCTTACCCTTATATTTAATATAAAAGATCCAATAATTGAAGACATATAACACTATTTATGTTGAAAAAAACATATTTTTATTTATAAAAATTATTTGTATACAACAAAAATAATCATAGACCTATTTTAATTTTACTTTATATTTATACTTTATCTTCTAAATTTTTAGTCTGCCCTCTAAAATATCAAATACCTAACCCTAATATATTACATCATAAAATATAAAATGATAATACTTAACCCTAAAATCTAAAATGATAATATCTAACCCTAACATTCTACACCCTAGCATCTAAAATGATAAAAACCCACCCTATTTGCATTATATTTTCTTCAAAATTTTACCGATCAACACATCATGGAAGAGCATGAATGTTCTCATATGCCACTAGTCCACAAGTTGCAACAATTCCAAATATTGTGGGCATGCCATTAGGTTTTGCAAAAAGGACTTCCTTACAAGGTGAAGCTTTTCCAACATAAAAGGAAATAGGTATGGAAGAAGTAGATGATATTGTGGAAGGTCCAAACCATGAAAGCATATATAATGAAATTTTGAATTTGGTAGTCAAATAATGTGTGTTTGTTATTCCAAAGCGCTCAGTTTTAATCATTTTTTATTTTGTATATGTATGTAATGTATTGATACTCTAGTTTTCATATTTAAATTCACAAAAAAAGAAATTTTGTTGGAAAATAGTGATGGGCACCATAATTGTTTTCTTTGGACTAGTAGTGGCATTGTTGGATGCAACGAACTATTCCTCTCGAACCCCAAAAATATGAAAGAAGGGCATTCACCCACCCACTTGAACAACGGGGAAGGGGTAACAAGCACTCACAAGACCCCACCACCTAGGCCCCCAAACCCATCGACCATATTCTCCTTTGGTTGGTGGGTTGGCCTCAGGTGGGTGGGAAGCAATAATGCACCCCCCAACAATGACATCTACCTCCCACCCACCGCCACACATAGATAACCAACCAAGGATAGCAGCTCTATTGAGGGTGGTGGTAGGGCATGCTTTCACCTTCTTTTAGTTATAATTCCAAGACCCCACCACCCAGGGCCAAACCCCACCGACCATACCTCAAACTGAAAGTGCTTTCTTATTGAAAGAAAACTCAAAACTTTAGAGCATTAGAGTTGAGAGTTGTATGATTGCGGAGTCTAATAATGAAGAATCTTACGATGAATATTTGGCTAACTATTGGAGCCTCACCCACAGGACTGTATATATAGAGAGATAGGGGCTTCACTTGATGTACAAAATAAGCTTGCTTTAGCTCCACTACAATTCCCACCCGGTCGGGTCATAATGAAGTAGGGGGGTCATTCCCATGCTTATGTGCTCATTATTGGGTTTGATATCAAGTCCTCCACAAACATTTCCAAGTGTGAGTACAACTTTTGATTATGAATGGATATAGTGAGAATCATATCTGTTATGCTAGAAGATGACAAGTAGATAAGGCCTTTTGTTATGTTTTTAAAGTTTTGGTTTCTTAATGAGTATTTCTTAAGTTGATGAAGTTTCAAATTTGTATAAGTTTCCATTGATGCTTTCATAAGTTTTTTGCTTTTGATATGTACTCTAACTGTGTCAATCTTTGAAAGTTTTTCTTTGTGAATTTATTTAAGTAATTATTACCTTCGATGTCATTGATAAGTCCAAAGTGGACAGTGGTAGAAGCTTAGTAAATAAATGGTCATATTAAGACTATGCTGGCCTAAAATGTCATCTCATCCCATTTTGGGTATTTCCTCCAATTGCAAGATCATAAACGAAAGTAATAGATCTTGATCTATTGGGTTTCTATTTGTGTTCTTGACTATTTTTGTTAAACTTGTAATTTATTTAAAATGTAAAAGATTTGTTTTTTCCTTTATTAGAAACAAAGAGTAAGAGATTGAATTTTTGTGTCCTTTTGTATGATAGGTATTATACTGGGAGTAACATGATCTATAGTTTACTACATTCTTAAACTCAAACACCAAACATTAGACTTTCCCATTATTGATTATGATCTCAATATGCTTTTTCAACTCATTCTAATGTTGGGGATTAGCATTGGTATTTCATTCAACATTATTTTGTAGATTGGACGGTGGATGTCTTTCTTATCATTCTATTAATCCCTATAATAGATAAACTTTTATGTTCAAAATATACATTTCTTTCTCTTAAAGAACATTATTTCTTTACCTCATTAATGCTACAAATCTTATATAACTATGTGCTTCCTTCTTCATTTACACTTATGGTATGAAGTTCCCACTAAAGTACAAAGGTTAATTACATTGTGATATATAAAATGTACATCTTATAAAATATTTGTAAAGGTATACAAATATGGAAGCAAGAGCCTATGAATAAAAAGGTATCTGGTCTCTTTTAAATATATTATTTTCTAATATAGAGCCAATATGATCACACCACAAGATGGCCCTAAATCTAGCATCTTATATTATATTAGCTTGTGTTGATCTCATATCTAACAATCCATATTATTGTGATTTGAGTAATTTTACCATATAGGAAGTAGAAAGGACACACTTAAATAATTCTACATGTGAGTGTGTATTTACATGTAGGGTATGTATCTGGGTGCTGTCATAATAGTGGTTTACAATTCCTGAGAGGAACGAATTTTAGCTGAAATCACATATTTTTAGAAAATATAATGATTTAAGCCTTAAAATTTTCTATTTTAAGGATTCCAATTGAAGAGGGTTTGATCAAATCACCTTAGATCAAACCCCCTTGGATAAAACCTCGCTAGTTTTAAACCATACCTATAAATGTGTCTCCTTTACACCTATCAAAATGCTGATAAAAATCCACTTTTTATTTAGCTTTTGGGGGATCAAATGAATTCATTTAAAATTTATTTCAAATGATTATGGCATTCCTCAGAACAAGCTATCCAATGAATATCATTTTAATATGTTTTGGTTTTGTTATGTATTTGTTTTTTAAGTTTTATTAAACATAGGTTTTTCATCAAAAATAATTTTTTTGTTCTTCACATGTGGAAAAATAGAAGATTATCAAAAAAAAAATTGAAAAATATGAGTGCACCAGATATTGAAGTCCTTGATTCAACAAAAAAATTAAATTAAATTTTGAAATATACAAAAGGTTATGCTATAATGGTCGCTTTGTCTGAATTGTAATTTGTTTAACTTTGAAACTTGATTAAGGAAAAAATATTCAATAAAAAACTATCCAACCAAGTGGAAGCACTAGATATCAAAGTTACAAATCTAAATTTGAAATAATTAGAATTTTATCCTTCATGGAAAAAAAGTTATGCGTTATACGGTGTGTGTCACTTTTTAAAAATGTTGTTTTCTGAAAAAAATCAATTTTCGTGGGAGATGGAAAAAGAAGTGCAATTTGATTCCAAAAATTTTGAAAAAAATATTTTCAGAATCTACAGACAAAATTTTATGAGACTCTAGTTTGCACCATCTTCAAATTCATCATAGTTTAGCCGCTATAGGTGCCCAAATGTGAAGATTTAGTTAAAAATAATAATTTCAATGTCCAGTTTGGCCAAAAATTGTAAACCACTATTATGGGATCACCCATCTACATGTGGGGTTAATTATTTCCTTTTATAGTTTCTTGTGTGATCATAACTTGTCTCTCATCATTTGGTAATTATGTCTTGATGGTATAGCACAAGGATAAGTATATAGTTGAAACCATCAGAGCTCTCAACTCCAAACGTATTGAGTCAAAAATTGGCTCCTATCTTTGTATAACTTACCTCTTAAAGAGTCTATGTAGGCTCCCTATACCTTGCCAAGAATAGGCCCAAAAATAGTATCTTGTATTGCTCTTTTTTCTCTAGATCAACATAATGTCATTCTTATCAATATACATGTGTAGTAGGTGAGTGTTTTGATTATATGGGAAAAAAAGGTTTTGAAGGGACTTGAAACCCTTTACATCAAAAGAAACAAAATACTGCTCCAACAAAAATTCAAAAGCCTACTAGCAGCAACCCAATAGCCAAAAAACCAACCACGATGGGTGCCAAATTAAAAAGAGACAAACAACAACCAACAACACCCACCAGCAAAACAACCTACAAGAGACTGACACCCAACATAAATAGAAAGAAACAAGAAACTAGTTAAGGCCACTCAAAGTTTTGGCCACCTCAATTTGCTAGTTCTTATGTTTTTCAACCATATCCAGCAATACCTTTTTCCCAAAGTCAAATGCTTTCTTCCATTCAGTTGACCCTCTACCAATAGGTACCTTTTCATCATCATTCATAGCTTTTTTACCCTTTCCCGTAGTCATTTTCTCTTTCTCCATGATCTTTGAGAAGAAAACCTGATCTTCCCTGAGCAAACCAATTTTCTTAAAGAGAATTTCCAATGCTTCTACACTATTCTTGATCGAAGTGTGGCTCACCTGCAACAATTTTTTGATATCACCATTTATACCGGCAACCTTGGCCACAAGGGCTTGCAATCTTTCCTTGCACAATGCCTTAAATTCATTATACGAACCTTCCAATTCCACCATTCTATCAATGAGGATGTCAGACACAAAGGCCTTCAAAATATTATGCAAATTCACCTTTAGGCCTCTTATCTTGATATTGATTTTATTGAATTCTTGCAATGTCCATTTGGCTAATTTGAAGGTACCCATGGCCCTAGCCCTAGCCATATCCAAAAAACCAAACATAGAAGTATCATTCTCATCTAGGTATGAAAAATCCTCTGAAAGAGGATCAATCTTCAAGGGCAGATTAACATTTTTCTTTTCCTCATCATCCACATTTAAATTCCCAACCTCCTTATCCAGAGACATCTTAGGCGTGTCATGAATTGGAGAATCCTCAGCAGCCACCGTTTTGTTAGTAGAAATCTTACCTTCCTTAGCCTCTTTGGGGTCCCTAGCCGCCACTACAAAATCCTTTTTCTTCAAATTGGCCAACCTCTTCAACAGTCTTCTCAGTTTTTCAACCAAACCAACATTAACCTAGGCCCCTACCTCAAGAGCCCCACCAACAACACCTTTATCAATAGCCACTTCCACAACCTTAGGAGAGGACTCATCCGACTCTACCTCTGTATCATCACTCCCTGAAATGGCCAACCTCTTAGGATCCTTGTTACTTTTAGAACCAACCACCTTCCTTTTCTTTGTGGCCAAAGTCACACCCACAGGGGAGAAACCTTCCTCATCCTCATTCCATTCCTCGTCCTCATCCGATGAGGAGTCCAAATTCGACGACCCTGATAAAGCACTTAAAACCTCTTCCTTGCCTTTGATGGCTAGAGCCGGGGTAAGAGATTGTACATGCTCCATTATAAGCAAAATAAGCCCTTCATGGAGGACAGGGGCCCTCCTATTCTTCAAATGAGTATACACCGAGGATTCCAACGAAGATAAAAGAAAAAAGGGAAATGAAATAAACAAACCATGTCTGAAATGATTAAGAGTGAAATGGTGACCAAGAAGAGCCTTAAATCTCCCTTCCAACGTCACATACCGCATCATCACCTCTGTAACCCTAGCCTAGATCTTCTTGAGAGAGGTTCTCTCATAACCCCAACTCTTCAACTTGACCAAATTCTTCCACTCCTCATTCTTAAAAAACTAGGTCATCACCTCCTCATTGCTCTTTTTGTCTTTGAAAAACTTCCTCCCCACTGTCGGCATCCTCGTTATAGTGGAAATAAGGTCTTCATTAACCTCCACCTCCAACCCTTTCATCACAAGCTTACGATTATGCCAGATAGAGACAAACTTGGCCGAGGCATTAGGGTCATGCCTGTGCAATCTCTCCAAAAATGGAGTGAAATTTCCATGACGAAGAATGTTCCAAAGCTTCTTCTTTCTCCGAATATCACCATAGGATTGTGGCTCAACTCAGCTTCTATTAGTGCCCATGGTAGCCCAAACAAAACACACAAAACCCTAGCAAAAGATACCCAAAAGAAAGTGTTCAAATAACCATAAAAAACCCACAAAGCGTGCCAAATGGGGAGAATTAAAAGGCCATAAAAGCCACATTGCCTTATTTTCCGCCATCAATTCTTAATATGTTTCTAGCATTCTTAGGAATAATCGATCCCTCCTCCCATGAGCAAAATTCACTAAGGTTGATAGCCATATTGGAAAAATAATCAACAAGAGAGTTTCCTTCCCGATAAACGTGAGAGACGTGGGTCTCATCACAAGATTGTAAAATAATTACCATATCTTTTATTAACTAATCAACGTTCCAACTTGGGGGATGCAAACCACACAAATAGTTTATGATATTCATAGAATCGCCTTCCACCCAAACTTTGGAGAACACCTTACTAATTGCATATCTAACACTCATGAACGTAGCCTCCACCTTTGTGCGATGATTAGTTTGTGTACCCAATGGGAATGCCACTGCGCCATAGTAGGCGAGTGTTAATTTATGTAAGAAAGTTCATTTTATTTTTATGTCACTTCTAGTGTCTATTTGTCACATGATTTTAATAGTGTCTATCCACATTGTATTTTTGAAATAATATAATTTTCTTTACAATGTGGTTGTACAATTATTGATAGTATATATATCCATTCTATGAAAATGTTTGAGATAAAACTTTGAGGTTTATTTAAGTAATAATAAGGGTTAAGATAAGACTTAAAAGTCAATTCAATTAATAAGAATCTTAAATGGTGAGAGCGAACATGTATAGAATTTTATAATGGAGTAGTTTCCATTGATAGGCCATAGATGATAAGTATTCTATCAATTATGTTTATTTTTCTTGTTAAGTTACTAGAAATCACATACTTCATTTATTTAACATCTTGTAAATGGTGAAAGAACATGAGTTTGTTGATATTAGAGGCTTGTTGAATTATCTAAATCCAAAAGAGGAGGGTCTTTAGAAATATCATCTTTATTATTGAGATATTTATCTTGTGTAATCAATTAAATTTGCAATATATTGTAGGACAATATTGTTCAAAGAAAATGGGGAAGTTGATGTACACAAAATGTGCAAAAGGTCTTATTACCATCAAAAAGGGAATTTCATGTTATTTCTTTATAATACCTTATAGTTGTAGTAAAAAAAATCACGTACACCATATTGTATCACCTTGTCCCATTGAGGATCTTGGTGATCAGAAAGTGGATGGGAAGTGTTTAATTTCATTATTTGTATTAAATGGTTGGAAAGGTATTAGTTTAATCTTTGCACGAAAATCAAAGGGGTTTTTCTCACTACATGACTATTATGTATGATTTTGTTTTCACGAGTGACCTATTGACGTGTTCGTTATGTTTGAAATTGTCTTCTATGAGTGATCTCTTAATGATTATGTGAATTACTATTTTCTTGAGTGCTTGTGGAAAGTTTCCTTGCTAGATGGGTGTCAAATGTGGGTATCAAGGAGTGTAGATTTCTTCTTTTTCTAGATCTACTTTCATTTTTATGTATACAATATTATGCTTGGCCAAGCTTCTTTAGACCATCAAGATAGATGGATTATTTATTTATATTATTGCTCTCTTCCATATCCTAGTATTGATCATAAAATGTTCTAGTATGATAGAATTGCATGCAAATAAACTAGGAATGCACTAGATTCCATCTTGTACATTGATTTATATTTGCTAAGCATCTCGTGCAGGACCTGTGGTTCTTCATGTTAGGAAGAACTCTTTGGGGAAGTGTAAGCTTCATGGTTGGGCGAAAATAGAGCTTGGACCATATTCTCATCTATTGATTTGCAGGTGACTATGTGAGAGTTGAAGGCGATCCAAGGCTTGAATATTAATATTGACTTGTTAGTGGCATATGTACTTCATTCTTGTACATCTTATGTGGATGATTCTTGTATATTTGTACACTGTTGTACTTTCATTATACTATTTTGACTTGTTGGTGTTGCCCACCTAAGTCAATTTTTTGTATATTTATCCTATGTAACATCATAGTGTTAAGAGATGACATGCCATGTAATGAGAAAATTCCTCTTGATTCTTGTAATAAAAGTATTTTCTTTTCAATAGTATTTTTTATTATTGTATTCGAGATCCATACCTTGCAAAAGGGATCCAGTAGAAAACTACAAATCACAAACATAGTCTAATTATTCTATGTGGTGAAATAAGTCATGTGCAACCTATAATCCCTTCTAATCAAGTTTGAAGCCATGCACATGAATGTACTTTAGGTTTAGTAAATCCTAAACCAAATTTAAATATGCACATGAATGTACTTTAGGTTTAGGTTTATATATGGAAAACCAAATTTAAATCCTACTAACAATAATATGACATTTTAAAATCATAATTATACAACATAGGAATAGTAAATCTATACTTGTAATTTCTACCTCAATATGAAAAAAAAGGTTTTAAACTTTATGATAGCATATGAATTTTATAATTTGAATTACAACCCAAAATTCTATCAACCACTTCTATTTTTTGCCCCTTTATGATTAACTTATCAATTATTATACGTAAAAGGCTAATAATATTAATTTATACACCAATTTTAAATATTGAACATTTGAATGTTACAAAAATGAATCAAATCTAGCAAAAAAATAGATTATAATACTGAAACATAGAGAAATAGTGTAGGTTCACCATAACATAAGGTTTTACTAATTTTGGAATGTTTCACCAAACTTACTATAAATAGAAAGGAAAAAATGGGGTGTAATGAACCTACCTATTTTCTATTTCATTAAGGAAATGAGATCCTCCAAGATAGAATTAACTTTAATCCCTTAGGTGAGTCAATTCTATGGAAGATTTGACAATTTCCTTTATGTGTGTGTGGACATGCGAGTGGGGTGGGTACAAACAAAAATTTTGGGAGATGAAAATAAAATAGAAAATGACCTTAAATCTATAACCTAAGACTTGATTCATGTAGATGAATCCAAAATCTAACAGAAACAATCAATTATATATTTTTTGGAAGAATGGAAGACACTTAAAAATTGCCTCAAAAATTAGTTGCTAAGTGTCATGAGACAACTTTTTGAGTTGAATTTTCAGAAGCCTATGAAGACATATCTGCAATGCAATTTCCCACTAGATTCACTCGAAAATGACAGAAAATAAATCTGAGATATGAGTTTCCATGATCTTGACAACTTTTCTTGCAACTTTGACAACTTTTGCAACTTTTGTAATTTTGCACTTTAGAGATCTCACATCTTCAATTTTTCTTCAACCTAAAATTTGTAACACAAACAAAAGAGGGAAATTTTTTTAATTTTTGGTGTTTACCTTGGTCAAACACCATTTTGGTAATTAAACCTTGAATTGAAATAAAACATGAAAACAATGATGAATGAACAATGCAATGTTGCAACTCACCAAACCCTTGAATAAAACCCTTGGAAATCTGAAATGTTGAGCTTGATCTTGCATTAAATGGATTCAATGGATGTGGATCTTTATGCTTGAAATATGACTTGAATGCTTGCTTGATCTTTGAAACCTACATCACAATGTTAGCTCCAAAAAAATGCATGATTCTTGATAACTTTGACTTGATACTCTTGATCTTGATTGCTATTGTAGATGCTTGATAAATCTGCTCTTCAATTCTCTTGACAATAACATTAGCTCTTGTGAAATCTCTCTTGAAAATCTCTAGTTGATTTGATAAAATAACCTTGTATTTATAGGTATAAATCCTTAATTTCTTAATAATTAAACATTACAAGTTGACATTGAAATTTAAATTTGGGATCATAAAAATACCACCAAAAACATGTTTTAAAATTGGTTCAAAGGTCTAGGGAGAACCCATCCACCCATGGGAAAATGGGTCCTAGGCCCCTATTCCTGGAACATACATTGCTCAAGGTGATTTATTATATGTTGGCATTAATTATTGTCATGTTTCTCCTTCAAAAAATATAATTTATTAGGCTTGTAGATGTAAAATAGGGATTATTAAGGAATAATTAAGTCCAATTTAATCAAGAGTGCCCAAAAAAAGTGTGAAAATGTAAAGGAGTACATTTTTCTACACTACATTTAGCCCCAACTTTAGTGAGAGGATGAGCAAAAACACAAATTCACACTAAAGTAGACAAATATGCACCAAGAGGGGGTCCAAGTGTACCAACGTTGATGGGATAGGATGAAAAAGATCAAGAAGGTTGTGCAAGCCCCCAAGATCTAGATCCCATGACAAACCAACATAGGCACAAAGGGGCACACACAAAATGTATGATATGCAGTAGAAAGACAAGATACACAAACATACAATGTCAAAGACTAAAAGAAAAGAAAAAGAAAAAGGGGTGGATCAAGCCTTGACTGTTTGTCCAACTCGATGTGGATCAAGCCTTAGCTATTTGTCCAAAAATGTTTGCAAGTGAAACTCGTTGTCTACTATGCAAACAACAATAGATGCTCACACAGGTTAGTGAAATCTGTTGTCCACTAGGTGAGCCTCCAGAAGTGGCTAAGTGAGAAGGTCATGCTAGGTCTATAGGCTCTCACCATACAGTGAGAAATTCATGCCAAGTATATAGGTTCCCATTGTACTAAGCATACCAAAGTTATACCTTCGGTAACTCTGATAAGGAACCAGACAATATGAACTTTGAGCTTCACAAGGCTTAGCAAGCTACGTTATGCTAAGTAACCATGAAAAAAAATGCAAATAGGATAAGAAATTTTCAATGGGGTTTTTCTTATTTTATGTAAGGTATCCTCTTAGGGAACACCGTGCCTAATATCTCCAAGAGAAGACTAGTTGAGGATAAAAGGCTCACAACTTAGGGAATGCAATCTGTAGCATTACCACTAAGAGGAATGCCATATTCTCAAAAAGGTTGCAATCTTGAAGGATATTAAGCCCAATGTCACCAAGAAAAAGACACTTCACATGAATTGAGAAGAAAACACTTTGAATAAAAAATTCATGCTTTCTAGGAGATGTATGCTATCATCACTAAGAAGGGAACATACAAAGAATGAATGGAGGACCATATGCCCCCCATTTAAAATGTCAACATACTTGCTATGTTGGTATTTCAAGCAGAAAGAGAGTGATCTGTATAGGATCTAGACTAGATTGCAATTTAAATGCTTAACTTTTACAATGCTTTACAATGTTTATTTCAAGTTAATTAAAATGAAATTAACTTAAGGAAATAACATAAAGAACGTAATCAAGGTGATTATAACATAATGAAAAGAAATGAGAGACAGAAAGAGAGAGAAGAAGAGAAGTGCAAACAACGCTTGATAACGGAGTTCGTCACAGAATGTGACTACGTCTCCGGGTCCACTCCAATAGAGAGACCGATCCGATTAACTCCAAAATCGATTACAATAGCACCACCATTCTTCAAGCAATTCGGCAGCATAACGATGCTCCGATATGCAAGAATGATTTGAAAATTCTTCAACAAGACCCCTCTCTTCCGTGTTGCCTCAGCGTCAAGACTTCAACCTGAAAAAAACTTGATACCATCCTCACCTCAAGCCCCCTTTTTATACAAATAATTTTCTCAATTTGGTTACTAACCAATTGATTTGAGAATATTTCCCTTATCTCTCCAAATACATAAGGATCTTCAAAAATCTCATAATCCCCCCCATTTTACAAAATAGATATTTGAAAATCTTTATCAAAAAATCCCATTATTAATTCTAGCCCCTAATTCACTTGTTCCCGGGCTACTATTATCTATTTTGGTTACACTTAATCCTTTAAAAAGGATTATTGTTTGCTTTTATATAGAAGTTAGGGGATTTGATTTTAAAAAAATAAGCATTCGGTTTCGAATAATGCAATATTACCAACCGATGCCACACAACTTCCGAAGTATCCGCGGGGCGTATCGGTGACCATATATTTTGTTACCCCGCCGGTGCGGGTTCAAATCCCACCGGCAGTCTTTTTTTAAAAACAAAATCCAAACATTAATTCAACAAAACGAATTTGCCACACATAATAGTAACGGACACCGCCGATGGTGGAACGGCCACGGGCTATACTGGGAGGCGCGAGGTTGGAGGTTCAAACCCTCCAACCAACATTTTAAATAACCTAACAAATTGAAAAACCGTCGACGCAGATAGAGATAGAAGAGCGCGCCACGTGTCGCACCAGGTGGGTGCCACGTGGCGTGATCCAATTCGCTGACCGAGATGACGTGTCTGCCAAATAGACGATGACGTGGAACTGACTCAAATCGACTGATGCCACGTGTCAGAGAACCATTCGCTGCCGTGTCTGACGTGTTGCTGACTGTCGCCGAGTTGTCTGCCACGTGCGATGCCACGTCATCCGTACGGATGCCACGTGTCATCACATGATTGGTCCGTACAATCTGACGGATACGCCGGTTCATCATGGCTGATTGTCCGCATAACTGTGGACGTCTCCGCCACGCGGTCGAGCTCTGGACCAAGATAAATGTCCGTGACAAGACGGACCGCCACGCCACCATGATGACGCCATCATCGCGACTCTCATTCACCAAGTCAACTACAACTTTGACCATCATAACTCACGCCCGATGTCGGATTTCTCGACGAACGAACGCGTTTCCGGACCGCCTCACGAAGCTCTTCAACTTGACGCTTACTCGGCCGATTCGACCAATCATTTTTCGCTCTAACGCCTCTCGCTCCCAGCTTTGACCGGTTTCGACCGCCATAACTCATGCAAACGGACTCCTTTTTGCTCCGTTCGAGTTGTGTTGGAACCAGGACACCGAGATCTTTCTGATGGTGCTGATTTTGGAGAGAAATGAGACACTTCAATTTCCACTGAAAAATGTCCACCGGATCAAGCCTCCCCACTGAAGACCTTTTGGACCTCCAAAAGTGGCATTTACTCTGACAATATGTGAGGACTTGGCCTCCCCACTTGTCCTGTATCTTCTGTACATCTGAAAACCTGGCTTACAAGCACAATAAAGACTGCAACAATGTTGTTGAACATAAACAATATTCTATTACTTCCATAAGCATCTACATCCAATGTTGTAGCCACTAACCAACAAAAATTGACTAGCATCAAGCTGAACATCAATGCAGAAATGAAAGAGAATAAGTCAACAACCATTCGATCCTTTACAACAGGAACATTTTTACCCAAGGATCCATCAATGCTTTCAAGCATCTTTTTCTCATGCTGTACTGCAAGTGCATCCTGCAACATCTGACCCTGGTTAGCTACTCCAAGTTCAAGTGTAGAACCACCTGTACTGACAGACATCAGAGTTAATTCCTTACTTGCATTAATTACCTTTAATCATTCCTTCTGCGTTTGCAAAGATTGATCGGGCCTTTAATCTTATGAATGTACAATATAATCAATGCCATCTTTAAACAAATGATAATGATTTTGTTGCCTGTAGAAGATTGCTTTTCTGTCATAAAGATAAGGGCTACCAAGCACTATCCCACAGATATCCAGTGGAACTACATCAAACTGAACTTCATCCACAAACTTACTAGTGATTGTGAACCTTAAGGTGCATTGTTTTGTTACTTGCAACTTATCATTTTCACAAATCCAACCTAGTGGATAAGGTCTCTTATGTGGTGTAGTTTTTAATCCCAAGTTATTTACAACACTTTCTGAAATTAAATTAACTTGAGATCCACTATCTATGAGTGCATCAATTTTAGTGTTCTTAGCAACAACCCTTAAGTGGAAAAGTTCATTCCTTTTTGCATCTTCAGAGAAATCATTAACTGTAGAAGAAGAAGCACAACTTGCAACAGAAACACCAGAAATAGAGGCTTTACCTTTTAGACCCATCGCTGTTATCTTAGTCTCATCATCTGAATCTGAACCAAGATCCATAACAACATTTGTGGATTTGTCCTTACCCTTCTGTTTCTGATTACGTCTTTGAGCCCACTTAGGCCTCGCCTGATGCAACTTCCAAATAGCGATTTTATCATGACCTTCCTTGTCACAATGAGGCAAGAAAGTTTCATCCTTCTTAATCAGAAATTTCTTTCCTTTCCCCTCGGGCTCTCGCGATTCTTAGAAGATTTCACATCATTATTAATAAAAAGATCCTTTTTACCCCTTGATTCCTAAGTGTCAGCTCTCGGAATCGCATTACTTCATCCAAATTACAAGGGTTCAATACCAAAATGGAATGCCTAAGGTAGGAATACCGTAGACCTCCTATGTACTTCAACAACGCGGTTTGAGTGTACAAAGGAACATTCAAAGCACAGCCCTTTTCCTAATTCATGGGGGTACTCTTGGATAGTTTGACCTTTCCCTTGTCTAAACATTTTCCAGTCCATCATTAACTGCTGCATATGTCCTAAGGGATAAAACTGCTTCTTAAGAGCATTAATAAATTCTGCCCAAGTTAAACCGACTCTACCATGTTGTGAAACTTCTGCCTTAGACTTACTCTCCCACCAGGTTAAGGCTGTACCACCTAAACGAAGAGTAGCCAATTGGATCCTATCAACATCATCTATTAGGTTCTGGACTCTACAATAAACCTCTATTTGTTGAATCCAATCATCCAATTTTTCAGCATTAAGTTCTCCACAATATTTAGGCAAATCAAATTTTACATCCAGTTTTATTTTAGGTTTATACCCACTCTTGAAAGGATTAGAAGAAAAAGAATGAGGAGAAGATGGAGAAGAAGGAGAAGGAGAAGAGGGAGGAGAAGAAGAAAAGGGGTGTTTTGGTTGCTTGCCACCATCTTCATGATGTTTCCCTTTCATGTCTTTGTGATCTTCTTGCTTTGACGAACCTTCTTCACGTTCCTTCCGTTCTTGTCTCTCCTGAAAAAGTATATCCACCTTTGCCTTCATCTCAAGGAATGCTTTTCGAAATTCCTGCTCACTGATTTCTTCAGGAACCTCCATTCCAGAAACTGACATCTTCGGAAATGTTTTACGCTTCCCGATCTCAGGATCAAAGTCTTCGAGCTTGCCTTCGCCTTTCTGAATCCTGGATCTCGTTAGCATTCAAAAACAAATAACTGCAATAAAAGCCAACTAGCTCTGATACCAACTTGATCTGTATAGGATCTAGACTAGATTACAGTTTAAATGCTTAACTTTTACAATGCTTTACAATGTTTATTTCAAGTTAATTAAAATGAAATTAACTTAAGGAAATAACATAAAGAACGTAATCAAGGTGATTATAACATAATGAAAAGAAATGAGAGACAGAAAGAGAGAGAAGAAGAGAAGTGCAAACAACGCTTGATAACGGAGTTCGTCACAGAATGTGACTACGTCTCCGGGTCCACTCCAATAGAGAGACCGATCCGATTAACTCCAAAAAATGATTACAATAGCACCACCATTCTTCAAGCAATTCGGCAGCGTAACGATGCTCTGATATGCAAGAATGATTTGGAAACTCTTCAACAAGACCCCTCTTCCGTCACTTCAGCATCAGGACTTCATCACCTGAAAAAAAAACTTGAATACCAACTCTCACCTTACACCCCTTTTTATACATAAAATTTGCTCAATTTGGCTCTCAACCAATTGATTTGGAAATATTCACCTTATCTCTCCAAATACATAAGAATCTTCAAAAATCTCATAATCCCCCCATTTTTACATAATAGATATATGAAAATCTTTATCAAAAAATCCCATTATTAATTCTAGCCCCTAATTCACTTGTTCCCGGGCTACTATTATCTATTTTGGTTACACTTAATCCTTTAAAAAGGATTATTGTTTGCTTTTATATAGAAGTTAGGGGATTTGATTTTAAAAAAATAAGCATTCGGTTTCGAATAATGCAATATTACCAACCGATGCCACACAACTGCCGAAGTATCCGCGGGGCGTATCGGTGACCATATATTTTGTTACCCCGCCGGTGCGAGTTCAAATCCCACCGGCAGCCTTTTTTTAAAAACAAAATCCAAACATTAATTCAACAAAACGAATTTGCCACACATAATAGTAACGGACACCGCCGATGGTGGAACGGCCACGGGCTATACTGGGAGGCGCGAGGTTGGAGGTTCAAACAACCAACATTTTAAATAACCTAACAAATTGAAAAACCGTCGACGCAGATAGAGATAGAAGAGCGCGCCACGTGTCGCACCAGGTGGGTGCCACGTGGCGTGATCCAATTCGCTGACCGAGATGACGTGTCTGCCAAATAGCCGATGACGTGGAATCGACTCAAATCGACTGCTGCCACGTGTCAGAGAACCATTCGCTGACGTGTCTGACGTGTTGCTGACTGTCGCCGAGTTGTCTGCCACGTGTGATGCCACGTCATCCGTACGGATGCCACGTGTCATCACATGATTGGTCCATACAATCTGCATCAACTGCCACGTGTCAAGCCGGAATTCGCCCACATGTGTCCGTACAGTACGGACTGCCACGTCAGCATGATAATCGTGGTACCACTAAGTTGGCGAGGTTTGACGTACGATATGTCTCGCGTCCGTCTTCAGTTTCGGCAACGGTGGCGGCTGGAATGTCTTTCGATGATGCCGACCGACAGCACGGCGGTATCATTTTCGCTTCTGGATTGCCCTGATTTGATTTGACCCAGGTTTGGTATGCTTCCGTTACCAGCGGACTCCTTTTCGCTCCGTTCGAGTTGCGTTGGAATCAGAACGCTGAGATCTTTCTATTGGTGCAGATTCTGGAGAAAAATGAGACACTTTAATTTTCACTGAAAAATGTCCACCGGATCAGATATCCTCCATAGTTGGATGGATATGGGGGCTGCCATTGGTTACTAGATGAATAAAAATTAAAATATAGCCCAACATAAGAGAGTAGATCTGGTGGCATACCTTGTCTTGGATCCCAAGGTCTCCTTTGTGCAGCATAGTAGACTTTATCTTCTTCAATTTGAATTGGCTTGAACTCAGGTGCAATCTGTTTTCCTTCAATATTGGCTACCATCTTGCATCTACAGTCCTTCTTCTTTTGTCTACAATGGGGGAAATATTCTACCAACATTGCCTCTACCTCCTCTTGCTTCTTCTTGGAATGAAGTGTATCTAGCTAAATAGCTAGGTTTTTTATAGTGTCTTGCTTGAAGTTTTCTAGCAAATGAGTAATCTCCATTCTTCAAAATCCACTGGTAGTTGACTTAACCATGGAATATTGGTAAGCTCCCCCTTTATTTGAGGCTTCCCTAGAGTAGTTTTGGCATATTTTCTTGATATCCTCCTAAGGAACTTGTGAGATATCTCCTCCTCCCATCAGGTCCAAGGCATCAGTGCAGCTGTCATTGATTCCTCTTAGCAAAAGAATTTTTTGTGAGTCTTCATTAAGTGTATGGTGTGGATATTTTTGTATGCAAAATAGAAACCTTCCAATATAATCCTCCAAGCTCTCATCTTCCTTTTGTTGCATCTTAAAAATGTCCCCTCCTCTCATGTCACTACCCCTGCAATACTCCTTGTATTTCTCAAGGAATTTTGTCTTCATGTCCTCCCAATTTTCCATAGTATCTCTTCCTAGGCTCATGAACCATCTTAATGCAACTTCTTTCAGAGTGGTTGGAAATAGCTTAAGCCAATGGGCATTGGTGGTATAGTCATAACTCCTACAGAGTATGTCAAACTCAAACAAGAAGGTATCAAGATCTTCTGTGAAAAGTCCATAAAACTTGGGGAGTGCTGAAGTAGGGATATTTTTTATGTTGTCAACTTCATTCTGATGGGAAATGGGGAAAGGAAAATTTGATTGGTTAGGTCTATTTCTATTTGCATCACCCATGCCTACTTGATGTGGTTCCAAAGCAAAAGGATTCTCAAGCTGATTTTGGTCTTTAGAGGAGACTTTAGAGCAAGTCATATTAGGAAATGCATCAACAAAGGGGTGTGGATCTTCTTCTTCTTCTCTTGACAGCTTTTGATATTCAACTAGCTAGAATAGATTAGGATTGTTAGGAAGGAATCACCCATAAGCATCCCTTCTCCTTCCTCTATGCATGCGGTATCAACTCACTATAAGCTAGCTCACACAAAGAATTGGTAAAGAATAAGGGGGGTAATTACTTCCTAAATGAGGGTATACTAAGAACAATTTCCAAAGACGCTACAACAAGAGAAACTTCCAATGACTCCAAATAACTCCCTAGTTTGACACCATCCCCGACAATGGTGCCAAAATGTTGTCCTCCTACCATGATTTAACAACTAAGCTCTTACAGTTGTGATTCATAGATTGGTCATCTAAACTGAATAGCCATTCAATCATCATGAAGGTGCATTTAACTTATCAACCCAGGGACATGAACTTGAAATGGGTTAGCACAGTATGTGCACTAGGAACTCAAAGTAGCCATTTTCATTCTACAATTAAGAAAGATGCAATGCTGAAAGTAAATTGCTTGGAAAGGAATAACACAAATTTTGAACATTAGCCAACAACCATACTAAGCTTGAAATGCATGACAGAAATGAAAATATGAACAACAAACAAAAAACTACTCTGTCTACTTTGGCTATAGGAATAGTCACATAATGGAATTATAGTGGTTACAAGAACAGTCAGTGCCAGATTCTTAACTAATTACTAAACAAAAATTAACAACTAGGCTAACTAAGCTAAAGGATAGATTGCTCACCAAGTGGGGCCCCTTAGATGAGTATCCTCTATGTTGTGCCCTCAGCACACATTCTGCATTCAGAACAGGGACCCTCTTTCTTTTCGCTTGTCACTTTTTTCACCGCCTCATTTTGCATCCCCCCTATTTCCTGTACTAGATGGTCAATGAGTCCCAAAGAGTTCATATTGAAGTGACAATGTTTTTCCCCCCTCAAATTTTCAAGGTCCTAGGCCTTTGTGGCATCCCATTAGCTATTTTCCTTTGATTTTCAAAACTAATGTCTTTGAGGCCTAGCAGGTTCACCCCTTTGGGCCGCGCCATGTTTGTTTCTTTCACCCCGCGGACATTTGAAGTGGCCTTCATCCAATGCATTTCCACTAGTCAGGACCCGCTTCCCTGATTGGCATTCTCATCATTGAACAGTCAAGCCTTCTTCCATTAGCCTTTCCTTCATTAGGACTCGAGTGATCATTTTTCATTTCTCTTACTGTTGACCAATCAAATGACCAACTTATAATCGCCATCTGATCGTCAAACCTTGACCTTCCCGTAGGCGTTTTCAAATGACCGTTTACCAACAACCATGGCTATCATATGATCATTAATGGGGTGAATTAAATGTACTATTTTCTATAAATAGCCAAATCTTAGCTGTTATTTTCACTTGTTAGTTGATCAGAGAAGAGTCAGAGAGCCCTCCAGCACCGCCTTCATGCCCACCAAGTTTTATTTCTGCTTTGAGATCTTTGCCACCTTCTTATGCGCTCATATTCATCAAGTTTTAGAGGTTAATTTTCCATCGCATACCTTGTTGAATTTTTCCTCATTTTCTTATGAAAAATTGCTAAATCTAAGGGGATAATACTTGATAATCAACTAAAATAAACCAAGGCACACAAAACCCATAACATAGAATCTTGATAAACTTCCAAAATCACCTTGTGCACCTTGTGTGGAACCTAGGCTCTCTATCAATGTTCATCAAACAAGGCTTTAACCTCCTATAGGACCGTCCCCTCGCCATCACCATCACCGACTTTTAAAATAAATTGAACTTAAAAACAACAATCACCTATTCCGGTTCTGCCCTCGCAAGAGGACTCCCTTCCTTGGTCTCCCTGAACTTAGTGTAAACTCACAAAGTGAAATAAATAGCCATCGACCCTCTTGGGTCCCCAGGTGCAGATTTCCACCTACAAACTGCCTTCTGACCTTGTCATTTCAAATGGGTAATCACTAACAGCCTCCTGATGGTTGGGTCTCCTCCACGTCATTTCCCATCAAGACAAACCACTAATGTCCTGACCCATTGTGGGTTGCACCCTGCAAACTTCCATTCGGGGAATTTTGTCTGTGCTTCGCCATTTTGGATGACTTTCGAGACCCATCCTTCTACCTGATGGGATTCGTAGCCTCATCTTCTGTCTCAACCCAAATCCAAGCGATCTTCTTTCCCAGGCAGACCTCTGTGAACTTCCACTCCCTTTTCACTGGTGCATAAACGACTATCCTGGATGAAAAAACCCTGCCGTCCACCCAACTGTCAGGTCCCAAGCCTATCTTTTATGATGAATTCCATTTTCACTCCAAAAGGAATAAAATAAAAGCCTCTTCATGAGTCCCTCCTATTGGAATTTCATTTGCACACCGCTATGGTGAGTCTGCCGCCCTGAATGGCTCCTAGCAACCGACTTTCCACCCCTCAAGTTTTGAGCCCTTGATGTCCGCTTGTATGCCAAAATAAAAATTGTTCAGTGATGAACGTTAAGCAGATCATCTCCCATGGGCTGCCATCACTAGAACTTCGTCCTAGCCCCACCGTTCCTAAATGGAAAATGGTCCCCATCCACCCGCTACCTAGGACCCGATCTCCCCATCACCTTTGGGATTTTCAAAGATAAACAAATGAAACCAAAGCCTTATGTAGACCCGATGTTGTGGGTTGCTTCTATCGGACTGCCATCTAGCTTTTTTCATCTCGAACGGCCATCACCAAATGTCTTCCCGCATCATCCAACCTAAAAATTCCCAAACTCCAAATGAACTACACTGACCGCCTTTTGAAGCCATGGGTCCCACCCGATGGAACTCCGTCCATGGGCTGTTGTCTTCCCAGTGTCATTTCAATGGTAGACCCCAAACAGCCAAGATGTCTTTTGATTCTGCATGACTCAAAAGTGACCTTAATACCCTCTAGTCTTCAAATGGACTTTGACCCACGTGCCTACATGAAGTGTCCTCCTTGGTGGACCCCACCTTATGCCAAATCTTGGCACAGGTTGGGAGAGTCAAGCCGCCATGCGCTACTTTTCGTCCCTCCTGTAGCAACTCCAGAACAACCACCAGCCTAGGGAATTCTGCATCCCAGTGCCTAAATTACTAAAACTCCCTCCTGTGAAAGGTCAAAATCAATCTGGAAGATATGTTAGGTTTCTTAAGTAATGAATTATTTGATCTAACGCTATTTCACAAGATTTCAGCTAACTTTCCCAAATTTTTATGCTTGAATGTGCTTACCTCTCTCTCACCCACAAGATATATGGAACCAGGTGCAAGACCCTCAAAGATGCTTGTGGAAAAAGATAAAGGAAAGAATTCAGCCAAAGCACCTCAAGGAAAAGAGGACAAAGATCAAATGAAGTACAAGTTCCACGGGGAACCCCTCAACTCCAAGGTCACCTCAGCTTGGAAGGAGGTTTCAGATACCAACATCGAACACATAGATATCAATGAATTCAAGCAAAGGGTCTAGATTAACTCCACAACAAAAAATGGAAGAAAGATCAGAAGTAGTGGGTTGGCCAAGGCTACCAATTTTCCACCTGCCCTCGTTGCTTCTGAGCTTGTAATGGATTGCAAGGAGGCATATCATCCAAATTCCAAAATAATTGTGGACAAAGATGGAAATGTGTTGGCTGACTTATCTACCAAGTCAATAGGGAAGGCTTTTCATATCCCTACCTTCAGAAAAATGGAAGAAGTATCCACAAAATATGGGAAGAAAATATGGGATGAGGACCCTCTCAAATGAAAAAAGGTCATAAATCAGTATAGGTTAAAATAAAAGAGGGGTAGTGCATCTAAGGTGCCCCAGGAGCTCTTTCGTAGTGATTTCTATGAGGATTACCATGACTTAGTAACCCTACTAAGCAGAGTCATGGGCCTTCCAACCACTGCCTTCTTCCAGGAGTGCATGTTATATTTTGTAAAAGAGATCCTCTGAGGAAAAGTTGAATTCTATTGGGTAGGAATGATCAGTAATTGCTTGCATGAGCAATTTGTAGCTGTAAATAAGACCTCATGCTTCTACATGACCTCATAGTTGGTTTATTTACTAGCTGACAAGACACAATATAGAGGCTTGTTCAGGGCTCTTGATGAACCTCTCGGCAGGGAATTAAAAGTTTATGACAAATACCCTCATGTTCAATACAAGAACTTTAAGAGGGATTATTATAGGGTCAATGACGCTTTCATAGGTCATATCATCAAATTTCTTGGGGGTGATTTTGAAAGAAGATTCTTGCATAGCGCTAATGCTTTCCTCCACCAGTTCACATTCTTGTTCATACAATTTCCTAAGTTTACATACATCTGAGCCTAAGGTTTCTCAGAAAAACCATACAAGCTACCCCTATACCCAAATGACCAGATAATACTGTTAGAACTCTCTCAAAAGTTGTGCCATGCACACGCCCTCCTAAGCAACAAGGATAAGCTGGGGATTCCTTATCCCCTCTCCTTTAACCAAGGGATGTATGAGCTCCACGCATCTCAATGCGCAAACAATTCAGATAAAGAATTTGTGGAGTATAACTTGAAGTTCTACACTGCTCGACTACAAATGGACCCCTATGGTAAACTAAAGAAGATGGTCATGGCTAAATATGCCCATTTGCATAATGTGGAGGACTTTTGGGCCAATTGCAAGGATGACAAAGAAGTGTGAATGAGGCACTACATGTGCATGGAAATATATTTTGTGATGAAGGTCAACTTGTTCCCTATGCCAGACCAAGTGGTGGAGGGTGATAATATGGTTATGGATCCTTGGTATAATGTAGTTTCCAATCTATCGTTGTCGTTGATAGATTGGAACGAGCAAGAGGTTGATGACCTTGATATCCTAACAAATCCCATTGAGGCTAGGACAAAGGAATGGATTGACAGGAAGATTTCCCAACTAAAGAAGCAAGGAATCACCCTGACCTATGGGGAGCTTGAAGATGAACTAGCAAGCAAAACTAACAGTGGGACAGTTGTTGCCCCATCTAGAGAAACTTCAAAATCCCCTCCAACCACCACGTCAAGGAAGAAAAAAGAAGCGGGTGAATGTCAACCCAAGACCAAAGTGTATGCAAGAAAAGTAGTAGAGGGTGAATCCTCCAAAATACCGAAGACATCAGGAATGCCCACCATCTAGGAGGACCCTCTCCATGAAGGAGAAGTAGAGGCCAAGCAGCCAAAGTCTCCACCTACTACTATTGATATTGCTATTATTGCTACCTCTCTGCCTACCTCTCAGGTTATGGTTGCTACTTCCCTACCTGTAGTAGATATCTCATTCCACCTTGCCTCCACCCCACCCACAACCCAAGTTATGGTAATAGACTCTTCTTATGCCACCACCTCTCCACTCTCCTCTTCCTCCATGTCTTTGACAACATCTCTTCTACTAGCAATAGTAACAATTCCAATTCCCACTCTCTCGCTCTTGGAGGCCTTCTCCCACCACATGCAAAACATTCATGTGGAGCTATTTGGGGTGTTGATGAACCCAGCCATACAAGTTTCCTTGGCACAAATTGTTTCCAGTATTCCTATCCATACTCCTCCAACTAAACTACTAGAGATAAAGGATACCATGGAAATATTAGAAGATTTGGAGAGACAAGAAATGGAAGCTACAAAAGAGATGGAAGAGGAGGTAGATTATTACCATGAGCACCTTGAGTACCAACATATAACAATTGATAAAGTGGTGTGCAAGGGAGAGGAGGAAGAAACACAATCATCAAAGGAAGACACAAAGGAGCCAGGAGCAAAGTACATTGTGGAAACATTTGATCCCAACCTTGAAGAGGAGTTGTCTCAACAGCTTAAGAATGTTCGAGAAGAAGTGGAGAGGCAACC
>VDFB02353493.1:103701763-103745993 GCA_007258455.2 Sequoia sempervirens
TCATTCCTTTTTTCATCTTCAGAGAAATCATTAACTATGGAAGAAGAAGCACAACTTGCAACAAAAACACCAGAAATAGAGGCTTTACCTTTTAGACCCATCGCTGTTATCTTAATCTCATCATCTGAATCTGAACCAAGATCCATAACAACATTCATGGATTTATCCTTACCCTTTTGTTTCTGATTACGTCTTTGAGCCCACTTAGGCCTTAGTTCGGGATGTAACTTCCAACAGTGATCTTCATCATGACCTTCCTTGTCACAATGGGTGCAAGAAAGTTTCTCATCCTTCTTGACTGTAGCTGCCTTCTTTCCTTTCCCTGTCTCTGCATTCTTAGAAGATTTCTTTACATCATTATCAATAAAAGATCCTTTACCCCTTGACTCTAAGTGTGTTGCTTGAACAGACACTTCATCCAAGTTACAAGGGTTCAAAACCAGGATAGAATGCCTAAGGTAGGAATGTAGACCTCCTATGTATTTCAACAACGTGTCCTGGGTATACAAAGGAACATTCAAAGAAATTGCCCTTTTCCTGAATTCATGGGTGTACTCTTGGACAGTTTGACCTTTCCCTTGCCTAAACATTTTCCAATCCATCATTAATTGCTGCATATGTCCTAGGGGATAAAACTGCTTCTTAAGTGCATTAATAAATTCTGCCCAAGTTAAACCGACTCTACCATGTTGTGAAACTTCTGCCTTAGACTTACTCTCCCACCAGGTTAAGGCTGTACCTCCTAAACGAAGAGTAGCTAATTGGATCCTATCAACATCATCTATTAGGTTCTGGACTCTACAATAGACCTCTATTTGTTGAATCCAATCATCCAATTTATCAGCATTAAGTTCTCCACAATATTTAGGTAAATCAAATTTTACATCCAATTTGATTTTAGGTTTATACCCACTCTTGAAAGGATTAGAAGAAAAAGAATGAGGAGAAGATGGAGAAGAAGGAGAAGGAGAAGAGGGAGGAGAAGAAGAAAAGGGGTGTTTTGGTTGCTTGCCACCATCTTCATGATGTTTCCCTTTCATGTCTTTGTGATCTTCTTGCTTTGACGAACCTTCTTCACGTTCCTTCCGTTCTTGTCTCTCCTGAAAAAGTATATCCACCTTTGCCTTCATCTCAAGGAATGCTTTTCGAAATTCCTGCTCACTGATTTCTTCAGGAACCTCCATTCCAGAAACTGACATCTTCGGAAATGTTTTACGCTTCCCGATCTCAGGATCAAAGTCTTCGAGCTTGCCTTCGCCTTTCTGAATCCTGGATCTCGTTAGCATTCAAAAACAAATAACTGCAATAAAAGCCAACTAGCTCTGATACCAACTTGATCTGTATAGGATCTAGACTAGATTACAGTTTAAATGCTTAACTTTTACAATGCTTTACAATGTTTATTTCAAGTTAATTAAAATGAAATTAACTTAAGGAAATAACATAAAGAACGTAATCAAGGTGATTATAACATAATGAAAAGAAATGAGAGACAGAAAGAGAGAGAAGAAGAGAAGTGCAAACAACGCTTGATAACGGAGTTCGTCACAGAATGTGACTACGTCTCCGGGTCCACTCCAATAGAGAGACCGATCCGATTAACTCCAAAATCGATTACAATAGCACCACCATTCTTCAAGCAATTCGGCAGCATAACGATGCTCTGATATGCAAGAATGATTTGAAAACTCTTCAACAAGACCCCTCTTCCGTCACTTCAGCATTAGGACTTCATCACCTGAAAGAAAACTTGATACCATCCTCACCTCAAGCCCCCTTTTTATACAAATAATTTTCTCAATTTGGTTACTAACCAATTGATTTGAGAATATTTCCCTTATCTCTCCAAATACATAAGGATCTTCAAAAATCTCATAATCCCCCCCATTTTACATAATAGATATTTGAAAATCTTTATCAAAAAATCCCATTATTAATTCTAGCCCCTAATTCACTTGTTCCCGGGCTACTATTATCTATTTTGGTTACACTTAATCCTTTAAAAAGGATTATTGTTTGCTTTTATATAGAAGTTAGGGGATTTGATTTTAAAAAAATAAGCATTCGGTTTCGAATAATGCAATATTACCAACCGATGCCACACAACTTCCGAAGTATCCGCGGGGCGTATCGGTGACCATATATTTTGTTACCCCGCCGGTGCGGGTTCAAATCCCACCGGCAGTCTTTTTTTAAAAACAAAATCCAAACATTAATTCAACAAAACGAATTTGCCACACATAATAGTAACGGACACCGCCGATGGTGGAACGGCCACGGGCTATACTGGGAGGCGCGAGGTTGGAGGTTCAAACCCTCCAACCAACATTTTAAATAACCTAACAAATTGAAAAACCGTCGACGCAGATAGAGATAGAAGAGCGCGCCACGTGTCGCACCAGGTGGGTGCCACGTGGCGTGATCCAATTCGCTGACCGAGATGACGTGTCTGCCAAATAGACGATGACGTGGAACTGACTCAAATCGACTGATGCCACGTGTCAGAGAACCATTCGCTGCCGTGTCTGACGTGTTGCTGACTGTCGCCGAGTTGTCTGCCACGTGCGATGCCACGTCATCCGTACGGATGCCACGTGTCATCACATGATTGGTCCATACAATCTGTATCAGCTGCCACGTGTCGAGCCGGAATTCGCCCAAATGTGTCCGTACAGTACGGACTGCCACGTCACCATGATGACGTCATCATCAGTACCCTCTGTCCACCAAGTCAACTACAACTTTGACCACTGATAACTCTCACGTCTGATGTCGGATTTCGACGAAACGAACGTTGCCGGAATCGTCTCGACGAGCTCTTCGACTTGACGCTGCTTCCGTCGATTTCCGAATCAATCATTTTTTTCGCTTCCTGAACGCCCTCTGTTCCCAGTTTGACCGAAGGTTTGACTGGCCATAACTCGTGCAAACGGACTCCTTTTTGCTCCGTTCGAGTTGTGTTGGAACCAGGACACCGAGATCTTTCTGATGGTGCTGATTTTGGAGAGAAATGAGACACTTCAATTTCCACTGAAAAATGTCCACCGGATCAGAGAGGAAGAGGTGATCCTTGAAAAGAATGCACACCTCGAAAAACTAGTTATCCTTGCCCACCAATCATAGAGACAAATATAACCACTAAGAACTGTCATGTTTTTGTCAAGAGAGGTATGGTTGCACCTGATATTGTACCACCACAAATGGAAATGAGAAAGACACATAAAGCTACTAATGCCATATAGTGATGAGCAACATGATAGGATGAAAATCAGTATCAATTAGAGGAAATAGGTGCATCAACAAAAGGAAGAGCACCATAATCCTTAAGATGTTGAATTTTATCACTCAAAGCCTTACACTCATTAGTATAATGACCATGAACTCGATGATATGAACAAAATGAACTTTTGTTATAAAATTTCTTTCATGTTCTTGGAGGGAGATATATCAAGTGATCTTGGAGAAGCTTCGACAATGTACTCTCTTGATCAATAGTAGATGTTCCTTTCTTTTGTGACAAATTTATCTATAGCTTAGTACAAGGTGTCACACATACACAAGACTCTCTAGATTGTGAGATTTTGTACTCTCCCTTAAAGGAGGGTGTAAAATCTAATGAACCCTAATCATTACTAAGACATGTGTTTGAAGATGTATTAAGAGTGTTTTCAATGATGGCAGTTATATTAAGCAAAGATTTCTTTGTTTCTTTCGAGGGACAATAACCAAGACCACTAGTTGTTTCTATTAGTTCAAGATGCACCAAAGTTAAAGTTGGCTTAGAAGTATCTTTTGTAATAGTGTTGATGTTGAGTGAAGGATTTTTTGATGCTTTTGTTTCTTTTGAGGGACAATAACCAAGACCACTAGTAGTTTCTTGTGTGTTAGTATCTATAGGGATATAAATACCTTGTTCTCTAGCACCACATCCTTTTCCACTATAACCAAGTTGTTTCAAAAGTTTGTAACCTCTTCCATAAATCTTTTCCATTTCTCTTGAGTTTGGTGGTTCTTCATAATCAACTTCATCAAAGTTGTGTAATTTGTTTCTTCTTCTAAAGTGGTTTCTTTTGAAGGTTCTTCTGAATTTTGTGTTGACATTACCATTGGTTCTTTTCTATTTTCAGAATCTTTTGTTATGATATTGTATTCTCCCATGAATGTAGGTGTAAAATCTAAGGAACCCTAGTCATCATCCAATAGCTTTGTAACTTTTTCACTATTGTTCTCCTTTTCTTCCTCTTGCATGGATTCTACTTTTCAAGTTGGTATCAATGTTTTCAAAGGAATTTCCTTGTCTTTCTCAATGTGCAAACTTTTTGGTTCAAGGTCAACTTTGATTGTGCAAACTTTGTTGTTGTAGAGATATTTCATTAAATGATGAAGAGTTGAAGGGACCACATTCATCTTGTGAATTCATGGTCTGCCCAAAAGAATATTGTATGAAAGATCTTGGGACATAACATAGAAAAGAGTTTGCAACATAGCCTTTCCAACTGTAATAGGTAATGTGATCACACCAAGTGGTTGCTTTCCTACATAATCAAATCCATGGATAGATAGAGTCTAGTTGTATTTGGATTTTTTCCACTCCAAGTCTATCCAAAAGGTTTATGTTGCATACATTAAGGGTTAAGCCATTATCAACAAGAGCTCGCTTTATCCCTATCGACACCTAAATTTGGACACTTAATTTATCCAAATTTATCCCCTTTCATCTAAACATCCTTTTATTTGCATTAATTAAGTAATATTACTATTATTTAATTAATACCCTTAATTCTGCCAAATCCCTAAAGTATTTAGTTAATAATTAAATACCTTATCTCTTTAATCCTCCTTTTATCAAATGAATTAAATAAATATGACATTTATTTAATTCCTCACACATTACATCCTTTCCTTAACCCTAATCAACCTCCTAATCTCTTCATTAGGGATGTGCACATGCCTAATCCTTGATTAGGATGTGTCACATCCTCCAACTTTTTCAAGTTGGCTTTTAATCCTCATTAAACCCTAATTATCCTCTAATTACTAATTAGTTAAGCCTAATCAGTACCTTGGTCAACTCTCCCCATCCCCAAAGGAATTTTTTGATTCATCCAAGGCTCCTCTCTTCCCCATGTGAATTTTTAATTCAATTTTATTCCTCTAAGGAATCTTCTCTTCCCCATACAAATTCTAGAACCTTTGACTTGTCACATCACATGTGCCAATGTCTTCTAGAATCTTTGAATTGTCACATCAAGTCACATGTGGGTAAGTATTTACCTTTTTAAGCACCTTGTTTTATCCCAGGTACTTCTCACCTCTCTTTTTGGGAACCTTGTCTTGTCCACAAGATCTCCCGATCATGTGAATTTTTAATTCACATTTATTCACCCAAGATTCTCCTCTTCCCCATGTGATCATTGAGAGGTCACATCATCCCTTTTCCAAGGTACTTGCAAGTACCTTCACATCATTTGTACCCTCTCCATCTCGTGTGTCCTTGTGACACATCATCTGCCACATGGCAAGATGTGAGGGCTTGTGAGTCCTCAACTCACCACAACCCTACATCTTGCCCATGGTGGCAAGATCTCAATTATCCATCCTTTTTAGGGATTCTCTCTATAAAATGAAAGAATTTCCTTTCATTCTCTTATTATGAATTAAAACTTCTCATTCAACCAATTTTATCTCTCAAGCTCATACTTGCATCTTCTCATACCAGCATTGTTGCATACCTTAAGCTTGCATTGCATCCATTTGGCTCATCTTCTCAACTACCCACTTTGCTCATTTGAATCCTCATATTGCATACATTGTTATGAATCCATTTTAGCATCTTCCCATCAAAGGGAGCACACATTAATCAACAATTTAGGGCCAACCAAAGGATCAATCCAAGACAAGGTATAATCAACTTATTTGTTATCTTTATTCTGTTTTGGATTCAACTAGGCTTATCATTGAGGTGTCAGTGTTCTATTCTTCTCTTTTGCATCTTGTTTTGCATGGTTTAGAGTAGGTCAAGATCATTGGTTCACATTTCTAGCACGCCTAGTGGGACCCACAAATGGGTTCCATCTTTTCATGTTTTTTGTTGTTTAAGTTCTTTGCAAGTTTAGGTCACAGATGGGCGAACTTTCCCAAAGAACTGATGCAAAGGGGTGAACTTTCCCACAAAACTGCTATTGAAGGGTGACCTTGCCCAAGGAATTGGTTTTCTATAACTTTTTTTGCTTACTGTTTGTTGCAGAAGGTCGACCTTGCCCAAGGAATTGAGTTTTTTGTAACTTTGTTTTCTCATTGTTTGCTATAGAGGGGTGAACTTTCCCACAACATTGTGTTTTTTATAAACCTGTCTACTAACTATTTGTTGTAGAGGGGTGCACTTTCCCACAACATTATGATTTTTTATAAACCTGTCTACTAACTATTTGTTGCAGAGGGGTGGAATTGCCCACAGTATTGTGTTTTTTATAAACCTGACTGCTAACTGTTTGCTGCAAAGGGGCTGACTTTCCCATAACATTGTGTTTTTTATAAACCTATATGTTGACTGTTTGTTGCAGAGGGGTGGACTTTCCCACAACATTGTGTTTTTTATAGACTTGTTTTCTAACTGTTTGCTATAGAGGGGAAGACTTTCCCACAACACTGTGTTTTTATAATCCCATCTGCTAACTATTTGTTGAAGAGGGGTGGAATTTCCTAAAGTAGAACATTTTGGGAGCTAAAAATGACTGTTTTAGCTTCATTTTTGCTTCATTTTTTTGTCGTTTTTAGGTTCTAACCCCCTAACATTGTTTGTTGCAAGGGTATTTGTGTTTTTTTCTAACGTTTATGTATTTTATTTCATGATTGATGAAGAACGAAGGATAAAATAGCTAACATTTTCTTGCAGGACAATCCGTTTGCCTAGTTGTTTAAAGCTTTCCTTGTTGTTTTCGTTAATTGAGGAACATAGTTTAACTAGGGGGAAGTAAAATTCATTGCTTGTTGTGTCTATAAGTCTATTTTTGTGTTACCTAAGGAGGCATTATTTGTTCATGCTTTCCCTTTGCACTTCGTGTGAGCCTAGGGAGTAGCTAAAAATAATTAGTGCTTTCTTTTTAGTGGGACCTGCTTGGGGATTTCATCACCCCAATGGATGATCCCAACCATGCGTACTGGCAGGGTATAGAAAGGGTGGAGAGCCAAATCTATACCCCAATCTAGTCACGTCATGTCTGGTGGAGTGTTGAAGCTAGGATGATACCTAGCTAGACGTGAAGAGTTGCTCTGAGCCTTTCAGTATCTCGTTGGGGTTACTGACTCATGCTTGTGATAGGCTGGTGTTCACAGTTGTGCCTCACATACTGAGAGTATATTGATGACTCCCTAGAATCCTTGTGCACCCTAGATTAATAATTTTGTTGGCCATACCCTTAACACTAATCATAGGATTGTGTTTGTTTGAAGTGTCTTCTTATGAGAAACCAGTAAACCTTTTGACAAGCCAGCCTTTTTTCTTGTTGTTTGTTATATTTTAAGTCCTTTCCATATTTGTTTCCATCCAAGTCAAGTCCCTATTTTTTGCAAAGGGGTGACCTTTCCCTACAGAGGGGTGAACTTGCCCACAAATTTCCTACAGAGGGGCAAACTTGCCCACAGATTTCCTGTAGAAGGAAAAACTTGCCCACAAAACCTTGCAAAAGGGAGAATTAGCCCTCCAAAACCCTACAAAGGGGCAACCTTGCCCTGCAAAGGGGTGGACCTGCCCTAACTGGGGCAAACTTTCCCTCCAAATGACCTTTTTCATCATCCGTTTAGTCATTTTGGGCACCCGTTTGCTCATTCTGAGTACTTGTTTTCACGTTTCAAGCATTTTTCCCCCCAATTTTGAACATCCTTTCATCATATTGAGTGACCATCCCCTCATTCAAAGCAATCACCCCCTCATTCTGAACACCTGTTTACTTAATCCAATCACTTGTTTTTTGCCCATTTTTCACCAAAAGGCGAACTTGCCCTTATCCTTGGGCGGACCTGCCCTTGAGAGGGGCAAAATTTCCCTCTAAAGGGATGGGCCTACCCTAACTAGAGCTGACCTGCCCTCCAAATGACCTTTTTCATCATCTGTTTAGTCGTTTAGGCCCTTGTTTGCCCATTTCAAGCACCCATTTGCTTATTCCGAGTGCTTGTTTACCCATTCTGAGCATTTGTCTCTCCATTCCAAATTTCCATTCCCCATCCCAAGCTTTCATCTCCTTGATCCAAACCTTCATCCTCTCAAAGCACCTATTTACTAAATCCAATCACCCGTTTTCTACCTTTTTTTCACTAAAATGCGAACTTACCCTTATCCTTGGGTGGACTTGCCCTTGAGAGGGGCGTAATTTCCCTCTAAAGGGGTAGACCTTCCCTAACTGGGGCAGACCTTCCCTAACTAGGGTAGACCTGCCCTCCGAACGACCTTTTTCATTGGTCGTTTAGTCGTTAGGTACCTGTTTGCCCGTTTTAAGCACTTGTTTGCTCATTTCGAGTGCTTGTTTACCCATTCTGAGCATTTGTCTCTCCATTCCAAATATGAATTGACAATCCAAATAATTCATCTCCTTGATCCAAACCTTCATCATCTCAAAGCACATGTTTACTTAATCCAATCACCCATTTTCTGCCCTTTTTCACCAAAAGATGAGCTTTCCCTTATCCTTGGGTGGACCTGCCCTTGAGAGGGGCATAAAGGGGCGGACCTGCACTCCAAACAACCTTTTTCATCTTCTGTTTTGTCATTTTAGGCACCCGTTTGACCGTTTGAAGTACCCGTTTGCTCGTTTCGAGTGCCTGTTTACCCATTTCAAGCATTCATCTCTCCATTCCAAATATCCATTCCCCATCCCAATCATTCATCTCCTTGATCCAAACCTTCATCCTCTCAAGGCACCTATTTTCCCATTTCTATCACCCATTTGCTCGTTTTGAAGGCTCGTCTCCTCAGTTTGATCATCCACCTCCTTGTTTTGAGTCCTTGTATCCTCATTCTAAGCATCCATTACCCATCTCAAATATTCATCTTATCATTCTAAGTATTCATCCCTTTAATCTGAACAGTTGTCTCCTTGATCTAAACACCCGTCTACCTATTTCGGGCATCTGTTCACCTATTTCGACTAGCCGTTCCCTCATTCTGAGTATTTGTTTAGTCATTTCGAGCATTCATTCCATCATTCCAAACATCCATCCCCTTATCTGAGCATTCATCCCCTCAATTCGAGTCTTCATCCTCTCATTTTGAGCATTCGATTGCTTGTTCCGAGCATCTGTTTGCCTATTTTGAGGGGTTGTTTCCTTGTTCTAACCATCCGAGTAAGTACACCAAGACGGTTCCCAAAAAGGGGGCTAGTGGCCACTTTTTTTTCTAAAATCAGGAAATTCTAACCTTCGACATGAAATTGAGGATAGTTACACTCAAAATTTTGAGATGGAACACAAACAAGGATCGAAGTGCTCCGAGTCTACTTTCTAAAATACTAATTTATTTTGAAAATGGTTGAGATTAAGGGGTTCAAAAGAGGGATGTACACAAATTGGTGTTGTTTTTGTCAGAAAAACATAACATAGCAACTCTTGTACGACCTAAGCATAGTGAACTTTTTTGTAGTATTTTTAAAATCACTACATTCAGAAGTTAGCTAACAACATCTAGTTGATGCACAATTTTTTTGATAATTTTTTAATGAATATTTGATTTTTTACTAATTTTCTAAGTGGGCACTTCCTGAAAAGAAGAATTTTGGCCATGCTTCCCCTACAAATTTTGGAAAATAATTGATTGTTTTTTTCATTTTTTTTAAAAAATTTGTAGAATGGAGTCTAGTTTCTAAAGATGTAATTTATTTGAAATTTTGATGAACGGTTAATTTATAACAAAAACACCAAACATTTGTTTTTCTGGCTCAGGACAATACAAATAAAATAAATTATGGATGAAAGGCTTAACATTGTCAAAAAGTGAAAAAATTACATCATTGGATAGGTAAGAAGAACCTAACATTACCCATGTTTTTAGGTTTTGTGATATTGAACTAGATGCAATCTTGATGGTGCTTACAAGCCAGTTATGTGAAGGTGTAGAATTTGCAAAGCCACATCCACATTTAGCCTTTTTGGAATGCCCTCCAAGCCTTTGGGTTGGTATTCCAAGGCAAATACTTTCACTTTTTTCCTTTGTTTTTAATGTGAAATAATGCGAGCGCATTTTTTAAAACTTTTTTTCAAAAGTGGCCAAAAAATTGGTACCCAACTTCATGCACCTGCCCAATCCATCTTCACATCTTGAGTAGTTGTCTCCCCTTCCTAGCATCAATCTCCTTTTTTTGAGCATCCATTTCTTCATTACGAGTGTCTTTTTCTCATTTTGATACCTCGTTCCAATACACCATTCACCCACGGTCTGCATTCGAATCCATCTGCATTTTTTTGAGCTCATTCATTCATCATTTGAATTGTATCTGTAGACGTCTAAATTTGGACACTTAATTTATCCAAATTCATCCCCTTTCGTCTTATTTTCGTTAATTAAGTAATACTACTATTATTTAATTAATAGCTTTAATTCTGCCAAATCCTTAAGGTATTTAATCAGTAATACATTATCTCTTTAATCCTCCTTTCATCAAGTGAATTAAATAAATATGACATTTATTTAATTCCCTTTATGCCACATCCTCCATCATTTTTATCTAATCTTAATCCTTCTTCCAATCTCATCATTAGGATGTGCACATGCCTAATCCTTGATTAGGAGGTGTCACATCCTCCAACTTTTGCAAGTTGGCCTCTAATCTCTCTTAGCCACCTAACCATCCTCTAATCCTTCACTAACTAGCCTAATCAACCTCTCAAGGAATTTTTAATTCCTTTTATCCTTCCAAGGAATATTAAATTCCTTTTCTCTTCCCCATGTCTTTTATGACATGTGTCCTTAGTCAACCCTATTAAAGGCTTTCTCCTTTTGGACAAGGCATCTCCACTTCCCCATGTGAATTTTTAATTCACATTTAATCCCCCAAGGCACCAAAGGGTGCAATTCCTTCACTTCTCCCCTGCATCCTTCACTTATTATTTATTCTTTCCCATCTCCCCATGAGAATATTTGAGGAATTTTAATTCCTCACATGTCCTCTCACCCACATGGAGACAAGGACCTCCTTTATGAGGAGATCTTGTCCAATCCCAAGGTACTTTGTACCCCCCTCCATGTCATGTACTCCTCCTTCCACCTCATGTCCACTTCACCTTTTAGGGCTAAATCACATGCCACATGTCAAGATGTGAGGGCTTGTGAGTTCTCAACTCACCTTAGCCCTACATCTTGATATTTGGTGGCTCAATCTTGGCCATCCATCTCCTCTAGGAATTCTCAAAATTTCTATAAATACCCCCTCTTTTCTCTCATTTTGGGGGAGATCATTTTGCTAGCCAAACTCTTGCAATTTTGTTTCTCAACCTACACTTAGCCATTTTCTTGTTTTCATCCACTTGCACCCATCCTCACAACATCATTTAGCTTGCATTTTGTGCCATCCAAGGAGCATACACATCAAAGATCGAAGGGCCAATCAAAGGATTGATTCAACGCAAGGTATAGAGTTCCATTTTGTTGCTTTTTATCTTGTGTTGTTTCCAACTTAGGCTAATCTTTAGGCGTAGGTTGTTTTGGTGTTTATTTGCACTCTTTTACTTGCTGCTCATTTTCTAACACTCACATTCGACCTATCACAGTATCGATACATCATCCTCAAACATCTCTAGGTTATGTATCCATCATCATGTCCCCCATCCAAATCCTCTAAATTTTATTTGAAGTAGTTATCCAAATTGATCTAGGAGTTTGAAATTGATCATCACCATCCATAGTTGCTTAGGATCGTCATCCATTCTAAGTTAGTTATCATCGTCGACCTAATCAATCCATCTTCAATCTCAAGGTGGATTTTGTGCTGAAATCATCTATTCATCATTTAATCCAATCAATCAACATCCTAAGTCACCTAGGGTAATCTCTAAACGATATCTAGAATCCTTCTACTAACCCTATCCGATCTATCATTTGATCTTATCAATTGTTTCATCAGTCGATCCTATTTGATCTAATTCAACCACACCCTTATCCAATCATCTCAGACCCAATCAACTACTTCCATGTCGAGGTAGATTCAGTGTCGTAATCATCCTTTACTGATCAAATCCAATCATCAGAATCAATCCCGTCGCATCATCCAATCATCCTAATCTGAACGTTAATCCAATCCCGATCTGAGCTTTACCTAAATCCTGATTTGAGCTTTAGTCTGTTTCCACCCAAAATATTTGACCCATCCTATTTATCCTTCTGTCATCGTGAATCCTTATCCTCCATCAGTAGTAACCAAGGGAAACCTTAATTACATTGATGACAAGAGTCTTTTCAATCAAGAGATGTATGAAATTGTTCCCCTTGATACTATCATTGGGTGATCCCATAATAGTGGTTTACAATTTTTGGCCAATCTGGACACTGAAATTATTATTTTTAACTAAATGTTCACATTCGGGCACCTATAGCGGCTAAACTATGAGGAATTTGAAGATGGTGCAAACTAGAGTCTCATCAAATTTTGTCTGTAAATTATAAAAATATTTTTTTCAAAAATTTTGGAATCAAATTGCACTTCTTTTTCCATCTCCCATGAAAATTAATTTTTTTCAGAAAACAACATTTTTAAAAAGTGACGCACACCATATAATGCATAACTTTTTTTCTATGAGGATAAAATTTTAATTCTTTCAAATTTAGATTTGTAACTCGATATCTAGTGCTTCCACTTGGTTACATAGTTTTTATTGAATATTTTTTCCTTAATCAAATTTCAAAGTCAAAGCGAATTACAATTCGGACCACGGTAGCGTAGGTATAATGCATAACTTTTTTGTATATGTCAAAATTTAATTTATTTATTTATTTTGGATCAAAGGGACTTCCAATATAGTGCACTTATATTTTCAATTTTTTTTTTTTTAATAATCTTCTATTTTCCACATGTGAACAAAGAAATTCATTTTCGATGAAAAACCTATGTTTAATAAAACTTAAAAAATAAATACATAACAAAGCCAAAACATATTAAAATTATATTCATTGGATAGCTTGTTCTGAGGAATACCATAATCATTTGAAATAAATTTTAAATGAATTCATTTGATCCCCCAAAATCTAAATCAAAAGTGAGTTTTTATCAGCATTTTGATAGGTGTAAAGGAGACGCATTTATAGGTATGGTTTAAAACTAGCGAGGTTCTATCCAAGGGGGTTTGATCCTAGGTGATTTGATCAAACCCTCTTCAATTGGAATCCTTAAAATGGAACTTTTTAAGGCTTAAATCATTATATTTTCTAAAATATGTGATTTTAGAGGCTAAAATTAGTTCCCTCTCGAGGGAATTATTCCACTATTCTTTCCTCCATTATTATTTACTGTGGCTTTCTCCAATTTTCCATTCCATTTCCTCCATTATTTCTTCATCCATGCCGAATAATGCTCCTTATGCTACCCTTGACAAGGGATATCCATTATCTTCCTCACCCACATCTCTATCATTTCCTCCCTCTACATCATCTCCTTATCTGACATCCATGACTTCTTATCCCAATCCAGTATTCCAACACCCCTATCATAATCTTCCATCCACATCCTCCTATCTCAATCCTTCATCCACATATGCCCTCTATCCTAATTTTCCATACCAGTCTTCTCATCCTAATCCAACATCCACATCTACCTATCCTAATCCAACATCCATATCCTCTTGTCATAATACACCACCCACATCCTCTTGTCCTAATATACCACCCACATCCTTTTTTCCTAATCCACCATTCATATCCTCTTCTCCTAATTCATCATTTCAATATCCCTACCTTAACCCTCCATCCAATTATAGTCCTCCATCTACTCCCAGTCCTACATCCAATCCCAGTCCTACATCTAATCCCAATCCGCCACCAATCTCCAATCCTTCATCCACTCCTATCTCACCATCTAGACCTAGAATATGCAAGTTTATCACTCCATAAGTTCTCCAAGGACTTATGACAAAGAAGACATCCCCAACTCCACTACTTGAAATCATGGAACCATGCCATCCCAATCCATCATCCATGGTCACTAATGATAAGACCCCTCTCTAGCCCACACCTATCATTGATGCTACCACCCCTAGCACCACTCAAACCATCAAAACCATCACATCCTTTGAATCCACTGAGCCCTCATCTCCTACTATGAGATATTCTGAGCCCATCGAAGATAACCAAATCTAATCCACTCCTCCTACACCTAGATCCTCCCAATCCATCACAGATCCACAAATCCAATATACTCCTTCCACTCCTAGTATCACCGCAATCCCTCCTCTTAAACTTCATGAATCCTCTATCCTTCCACCTCACCCACTTGGGGAGTCCATCCAACATTCCTCCATTATCATTCCTCCTGCACATGATGAGTCATTCCAAGAGCTTGATCCAAAGCATGCCATATCCCCTCCTCCACATCAAGATCCTATCATCTCATCTAGCCCATCTCAAGATCACAATCCCCCATCCATTCCATCCCATGATCTCCTTCATTCCACCACTCCATCTCATGAGCCCTTATCTCCATCTCCATCACGTGAGCCCTTATCACTCGCTACCACAAGTCCATATCCTATCATGTCGCTTAATCCCTCTCTTGATCCCTTACCAATCCCTTGTCCCGATCAAGATGTTGCTATCCCCTCATCTCCATCTAATGATCCTCCACCATCACCTAACCATACCATCCCCATGCCACTTTTATATCCCCTTGGTACTCTCACATTCTTCCATGGTGGTCTCCTTGTAGAAGAAAAACAAAGCATATATACCACCCATCATCTTCTGCCTAATAATGGACTTGCATCATTCTTCCAGAATAACAAAAATCTTGTCATGGATCAAATTCTAAAGAACATGAACTACTAAGGAAAAGGTTTAGGCCTTCATGTGTTCAATCCTCACCTCTTAACCCCTTCATTCACAAAGTAATCCGCTACGCTATTATCTTCCCTGTAGATGTGTGAGACTTTTACTTTCTCGAACTTGTCTAGAATGGACTTTGCTTCATCAATACAATTCTTAATCAACCAAGAGGGGGGTCCTACCTAGGAGACAATCAATGATGTTTTTAGAATCCCCTTCAAGCCATAAATTTTTTATATTCAAATTATGAGCTAACTTTAAAACTTGAAAAGCTCTTATAGCCTCCACCACATGGTTGGTTTGATGACCTAGGGAAATGGCCACAACCACCATAAAAATACCATTTGAGTCCCTTAACGCACCTCCACTTCCAGCCATCCTTGGATTTCCCTTCACAGCACCATCAAAGTTGGCCTTAGACTAGCCATTTGGAGGAAAGGTCTAGAACACACCCTCCCTACTTTTCTTACCTGGCTTGGATGCGAAAGAAACATCCATTTTAATATTCCAATCCTTTGCTATCATTAGATCATAAGGAGTACACACGACTGCTTCAAGGTTAATAGCTTTTTGGGGAATCACATTGAAGTTTTCCTTTATAAGCCTAGAAATTTTTTCAAAAACATTATTCTTTGACATCTCCTTATCCCTAAAAAGTTTGTTATTACATTCTTTCCACACTCTCCAAACAAAAAAAGGGAATATAAAATCCCATAACCTTCAAATGAAGGGATTTTGAGATGGAGCTTTCCATTGTAAAAATAAATCTTCAATGGACTAGGGAAACACCCAAGAGATATTCCAGAGGGCTAATAATTTTCCCTAGATTATGGAAATAAACGGGCAGTGGAGAAACAAGTGGTTAGCTGACTCTGTCTCACACTTATAGAGGTAGCATCTATTGGGGATTTGAAATCCCCTTTTACGAAGATTTTCCACTGTAAGCACTTTATTCTGAAGCATAATCTAGAAGAAGATGTTGAATTTAGGAGTCAAATGTTTTATCCATGATTTAGACTAGAAGGGAGGGGGGAACTTGAGAAATGGACAACAAAGAGACAACTGAAGAAACAGAGTAGTTACCCAAAGGGTTTTCCATCCAAACAAGAATATCATCCTGTTGAATTTATCCCAACCTAACAACCCTTAAGGAAGATTGAAGCCGACCCAACTCCTAACTAATCACACATAAATCCACCCAGTCTCCTTCATACCAATAATCTTTGACAAGCTCCCCAAAAGTTGCTTTACATAACTCAACCCATATATTAAATTTTTCAATTTTGATGAGGGGTTCCTTAAAAATCCATCTATCCTCCCAAAATCTAGCTTGATTTCCACTTCAAATGTGCCCTCCTATCCCAGATTCCAAGATTTTTCTACCAGCAATCATATCATTCCAGCAAGGTGAACCATGAGGTAGAATAGGAGAGTCCAACAATGCTTTGAGGGACACACAATTGGTCATATATTTACTTCTTAAAATGTCTTTCCATTCTCCACTAGATGAGAAGAATCTCCATATTTGATCAGCTAGGAGAGTCTTATTAATAATTCCAATTTTTCTAAGTCCTAAACCCCCCAAGGTTTTTGGTCTGCAAACCAAATCCCACCCTATAAGAGGCATTCTCTTTCTTTCCTCCACACTAGACTAAAGGAATATTTTTTGGATCTTTTCAACGGCCTCAACATATTTAGCAGGAATTTTGAAAAGGCTTAAAGCATAAACCGGGAGGTTCTGAAGAGAAGCTTTAAGAAGTTGAATTTTTCTAGCTTGGCTCAAAAGAGCTCCTTTCCAACCTGCCAACTTCTTTTTGAACCTGTCAACCAGCAAACACCAAAAGGAATCCAGAGGTTTGAAACATAACGAAAGTCCAAGATAAGAAGAAGGTAAGGATTCCAATTTGCAACCAAGGATTCTTGCAATCTTGACCTGTCTATGCTCAGGGGTATTGAAAAAGAAAAGGGAACTTTTTTGTTTGTTGACCATCTGCCCAGTCGCTTCTCATACATGTCTAGAGTTTTTTTCAAAGTCTTAGCCTCATTCACCATAGATCTTCCCATCATCATAGTGTCATCAAAAAAATTTAGTGAGAACAAATCAGATTAGTAGGTGAAGGATTGAGACCAACAAGAGACCTCTATTCAATCAATCTTTTAAGATTCCTTCCCAGGCTCTCAACCATTATTATGAACAGAATAGGTGAGATGGGACCCCCCTATCTTAGGCCTCTTGAGTTTTGAAAGAATCTGGAAGGAGATCCATTCACAATAATAGATGTGAAAACAGTAGTAACCAATTGATTCACCAAATGAATGACTCTACTGCTAAAACCAAACACCCTAAGAATTTTAAATAAAAACCAAACACCCAATCCTTTTATTAGTGTCTGGTATTCTTCTTAGTTACTTTTTGTTTCCTGCTAGGTGTAGGTTTATTTCTCATTGTTTTGTTGTTTTGATGTTGTTGGGTGTTGTTGTTAGTTTATTGTCTTATCTTTATTCTAGCACCCATTTTTTTTTTTTGGCTCTCGGGTTGCTGTTGGTGACTATCTGAAATTCCTATTTAGCAGTACTTTGTATCTTTTGTTGCAAAGGGTTTCGGGTCCCTTCAAAAAAAAAAATTCCCATATAATCAAAACACCCAATCCTTTTATTTTTTTGCATTTAATCAAATAGACATTGGGCTATAGCATAGGTTTCTTTTAAATTTCTCCTTGCAACCTTTCAAAAAACTTATTTGGTATTTGTATGCCTCTTCCCATTTCTTGTGCAGGTAGGTTTCTTTCCCATCCAAAATTCCTTCATCCACCAAAGCCTAAATTTTTGTGGGATAGTTACTCTCCATGGATCCCAACTCCTCAACTATCTATTCCTCTAATATTTTCATTGCATCTATCTCCTTTAAATTGTCTTTTCAAACATTTAGAATTGGGAGTTGATATCCATTTGACTATTTTGGTTAACCAATCATATGCATGATATATCAAACATTTATTGAAAATGATGCATGAAATGTTAATAATTATGTTGAATGGTGTTTGAGATGATGCTAACTTGAATAGGATAAATTGAACAAGGATATATGTTAATGTGTCATCTATGTCAATTCTTAATATTCTAGGCATTTGATAATATTTGGATAATCCTTTTTTTCTTTGATTTTTGACTTCATTACTTTTGATGATGATTTTCATGTTGAGAGATTAAAAGAGAATATGATGAAAATTTTAAAGATTGTAGTGTTCCCTCATTCCTTGATTGATACTCTACTTGATTGTTTTGATGCACATACTTTAATAATATTCAATACTTGGTGAAAAGATATTGATATGTTGAAAAATATAACAAATGTAAATATTTATATCCTGGTTGATTATGTTGACAATGCAAAAATATAGTCACTATAAATAACTATTTGATATTTGCATGAGTTCAAAGGATTGCATATTGAATTTGACGGTTTGGGGAGACTGTTGGATGGACTCAAAAGTGTTTTAGGTCAAGGTTTATATTAGGTTTTCATTTTTTTTATCTTAAATCCATAAAATCATAGACAATTGGAGGCACAATATCATCCTACCAATCAAATTTTATATGCTTCCTCTTATTTAGGGAATTGTGCACATTGGCCAAAGAACCAATAACACTTGGTAGAGCTTGCCACATGTCTACTCTCAGTCTATTCTTGATTTTTGTGGGTCATAGTCCATGTCACTACTTAGCTGGATATGTCAAATCTCAATTGACTTGAGCAAGACCTTATAGTTATTGAATTGAAAGTACAAATACTAGGGACTTTAGGCTACTCACTAAGCTCTATTACATAAGTTTCTTTTATGTTTGTTTGGAACACATGTGCATGAATCAAAGTGAACTTCAAATGTGAGGCTCTCTCTAGAAGTTGAGTAATAAAGCTCTTAGACTACCAACCTTGGGCCCAATGAACTTCAAAAAATCTATTCAACTCAATTACATAGTATATCCTAGACTTGTAGGAAACAAGACAAATGAATATTAGATGTAAAAACCCTTCTCGATTTCACTATTAAAATTTTTGTTTCAAGTCTAAAATGTTTAGATGCATGTGGACTAACCTCACATTATAAAAGTTTATTAGGCTTTTTTTGTCTAGTGATGTTTTGCATGCTCTTTGGTAGAATTATGCTCTTATATTCATCATGGCTCATCAACAATCTCAAGTTAGTGGTGGTAAGTTTGTTTCACATCTAAAGTTACCCAAGAGCTTGGAATTTTATATTCAAAATAGCTTGACAAGAAAGCTTCAACTAGTGAAAAACTCAAATCTTAAATTTTGAAGGGTGCTCTAAATTGATTTTTTTTAATATATCAAACCAATTTACAAAATTGTTATACCAATATCATACTTAAACTCCTTATTTTATACTTTTATATGATATATTGCATTTAATAAAAAATGGAAGATTTATATTTTTTTAATTTAGTCGATAGGCTATATTTTGTACTAGCTTTAGCTCGGAGAGTTGTCTCACGTCAGGAAAAAAAAAATTTCAGGTAGGCGAAGAATTCCTCAGAAATTTTCCTTAGAATAACTGGCTATTTTCATGACACATAGGGTGATCCCACAATAGTGGTTTACAATTTTTGGCCAAACTAGACACTTAAATATTTTTTTTAACTAAATCTTCACTTTCGGGCCCCTATAGCAGCTAAACCGTGAGGAATTTGAAAATGATGAAAACTAGAGTTTTGTGAAATTTTGTCTATAGATTCTAAATATATTTTTTTCAAATTTTTTGGAATCTGATTGCACTTATTTTTCCATATCCCTCGAAAACTAGTTTTTTTCCATCTCCCTTGAAACTAGTTTCTTTTCAGAAAATAACATTTTTAAAAAGTGACGCTCACCGTATAACACAACTTTTTTTCCATGAAGGATAAAATTCTAATTCTTTCGAATTTAGATTTGTAACTCTGATATCTAGTGCTTCCACTTGGTTAGATAGTTTTTTATTGAATATTTTTCTTTAATGAAGTTTCAAAGTCAAACCAATTACAATTCAGACATAGCATGACCGTATAACGTGTAACATTTTTTGTATTTATCGAAATTATTTTTTTTTTGTTGGATTATGGACTTCAATATTTGGTGCACTCATATTTTTCAATTTTTTTGTTTGATAATTTGCTGTTTTTCCACATGTGTAGAACAAAGAGATTGATTTTTCAGTGAAAAACCTATGTTTAATAAAACTAAAAAATCAAATACATAATAAAACAAAAAAATATTAAAATTATATTTTTTGGATAGCTCGTTCTGAGGACTACTTGATTCCATTTGGGTTTGTGAAGTCTTTTCCATTTTCATCTTTAACCCAAGCTCTGAAGTGCCAAAATTCTTTTTTTTTTGTGAACAAGGTCAAAAATCAGGGAAAGGGGGGTTCGAGTGAACCAGGGTTCATTCAAACCCCCTTCCCATAAAGGGGTTTCCATTTGTTTTTTTGGCCGATTGGTCCTTACATGGATTAAATGGGTTTGCTCAAACTTGGTTTGAGTGAACCCTCTTTTGGTTTTCTCGAACCAACTAGTTTGTTTGAACCCCAAAATGTTTTTATTTTGGCATGGGATCATTTTTTACAAGTTTTCCTTCCTCATTCGAATTGTAAACCACTTTTGTGGGTTTATCCCATAATGATGCTATGCACCAACAAATTAGATCGGTTAAATAAAATCTTAGCTTTAAATGGGCACATGCTTCTTTATTTCTCTCATTGACTTATCCACCGCCATTGAATAGGGTATAAAGGAAGCTTTGAACCAAGACCAATGTATCATTCCTCCCGTAGAACTTATGTGGAGCTTAAATTTCTCAAAATATATGTTTCCACAACAACCCAGAAATCAAAATATCCCCTCAACTATTTTGGATTGTTGTTTGGTGAAATCCTGGAGCCACCATTTACAACCTCAATGTGACCAACAACTCCATCACCTCCAACATGCAGTTCATCTTGCTATTTCATAATCCCAACCATCGGTGGACCATATGGTATGATAACCTATTGGAATTTGTAGTTTACAGAGACCAACTCATCAACATGGTGAATCCTTTTCCCATTCTATACTAGGACCATAGGACCCTCCCTATTTTTGTCTCTGTGGCAAGAAGCTTTTTTCTTATTTATCCTGAAGTGGCAGGTTTGTTCCATTCTATTATATATAAACCTTAAATATCTAAAGATATTTTTTATTCGACTCTTTTTCCCCATTGAAACTGAATACATAGTAAATTTATTTGTTTTTTGCTCATTTTTTTCAAATGATACTTGTAATTTTGTTTAGTTTGTTAATGCATGTAAATTGATATGTAGCCATGTTGAATAAGTTTTGATTTTGTGCATCTTAGTATTTCTTTCCTTGTAAATATTTTCTCAATATGCGATTAGGTTATGTTTTGAAGATAATTTCCCAAAAAATTTGTACATGATAGTTTCGTGTACACATGGTTAAAACTGGATTTTAGGTCCCTGTGGCTTATAATTCACTTTTTTGGGTAGTGTAAATGCATGCCAGTCTTGAATATAATAAAAATATTTATCTGAAAGTTTATGGTTGATATTTTTTCATGTAATATCAATATATAACTTGTATCAAAAAGAGGATTTGCTTGGGATCTCACAACATTGGGATTCGTTGGTTTAATTTTGGGGCCATGCAAGCTTGGGCTGAGTTGTTCCCATGGTATTTGCACTAATGATATATAGTAATTTTTTGCAGAGCAGGTATGTTTCTATTTTATATTTCAAAATATTGGATACGTGGAGTTCTAATTTGAAGTATTGATGTATTAATTTGGTGGATTGATGCCTTCTCTAAATTGTTAACAAAGGGATTTTGTGTTAGGATGGTTGTTAGGATTAGATTCATAAATATACAATCTGCTGATGATTTAGAGGAATTAATGTTAAACAAGACAAATTTAAGTTATAGTCTTGTTATTTTGTTGAACATGTGAAAGCCAATGAAGATGATCTAATTGCTATATGAAAGGAACCTACAAAGTAAAGGTATCAGAGTGTATGAAGGTTATGTTGAAGTCTAATCTATGGTTCGATGGAAATTCATGTAAGAAATTATTTGAAATGGTACATATATATACAAAGTAATTCTCAAGAAACGTGTATTTATTGAAATTTGGATTGTGGATATGGCAACTTTGAACTTACTTGGATTAAATCTAGAATTTAACCTCTTCCCATTTTGGCAGTGCTTAAGTATTTTTTGGCCCTGTTTAAGTGTTATTTTGGCTTCTGAAATTTATATTTAGCCACCTTTAAGTGATTATTGGTAGTGGAATCTTGAGTATAGGGAAAGGAACTAGTTTGACAACTATGTAACCTAATCATTCCCTTGGAAAGTGATATAGCCATTGAATGAGGGTTTTAGAATTTAGGCGTGATCAAGGAATGAGGGGGGTTTGATGTTCAATTTGGTCTATTTAAGGAATGAGGGGGTTGTAGTGTACAATTTAGAGCTGCTTAATTCATTAGGGGGTGATAGTGTTCAAATTTTGAGATTTTTGAGAAATGGGGTCAATTTTGATTTCAATTTAGATCTTTTTAAGGAATGAGTGGATTATAGTGTATAAATTAGGACTGTTTAAGGAATTTCTATTAAATTTCAAGGTTGTTCAAGAAATGAGGGGTTTTACTATTAAATTCAAGTCCGTTTGAGTAATGAGAGGATTTAAGTATTAAATTGAGGTCTTTTCAAGGGATTTTAGTGGTTAGAGAGTCTTGTAATCAAGATGTCAGACAAGTTATACTACTAGATTGGTTATGCAAAAGATAGTGTCATTTTGGAGTTTTGTTCTTGTTTTTTATCCTTGGGAAATTTAGTTTTTGTAAGATGAGATTGCTAGATGACAATAGTTCCGAAATTTTCATTCTTTAAGCCTTGGTAAATTATGTTATCGTAAGATGAGATTGTTTGTTGATTTTGTTTGTCAAAAGTGTGCTCTTTTATTCCCTACGGAATTACATTGTGATAAGATGGCATTGCTTGATGGCAGTGGCTGCCAAATTTGTATTCTTAATTGTGATTTCTTTGTTATGACTAGGTATTTGTGAAGAATTTTGTTTTTGATACCCTTTTTTTAGCACCCTTTGAATGTTAGTGTTATTGATAAAACAATCACATTAATACAAATACAAGTAAAATACTAGCTAATGTTTTCCTTTAAAATACAAAGGGCATCCTAAATTATTGTTTTTGGCATTCACACAATCTTGACTCTCAGCAATTTGGTGATGTTTGGTTTTTTACTCATTGGTAATACTCTTTCCTCTTTCCAAAGCAGAGATCATCGTTCTTTTTTTATTACTTAAGTGAAATTTACTTATGCATATTTCTACTACAAAGTTCAAAATTTTATGGCTTCATTCTTTTTTATTTATTCTTCCTCTCTTTGATGTCTTCCTAGGTTTTATCTTGTTCCTTTTTTTCTCATATTTGATCCAGGGTAGGTGAGATTGTGATACTTTTCACAGTCTCATATCCTCTTTGTGCTTTACTTTCCCCCTCACTATAAATTTTAGTGAATCCATGGGGACTATGAAATTGTAACACTCATCACAATCTCAAGTTCCCTTCTTAATGGAAGTGAGATGGAGACAAATGTTTCCATATCATTCCTCACTTCCTTAGAATATCTAGGAAAAGGTGTTAACCTCCTTTTGTTCATTGTGTAACTAGAAAGTGCGAGATGGTGACGTTTATCTTCCTTGGAATTTTTTAGAAGGGGTTTGAGAACCCTTTAGGTTCTAATGTTCTTGAAGGGAACCAATAGGGTGAAAAGAGTCACTACGTTTCCATGAGTCCTTTCGAGGTGCTTTGGAGCTAACTTACTAAGTCTTCCACCTCGCTGGCTACAAGGTGCCTGAGAGAGAGATGTGGTGTCTCCTTACTGCTTCTGTCTATGGGGTGATTTAGTGCATTGATTTTTTCTTTTGTTAAGCTTATGTTTCTAGGGTGTCTAAATGAGTGACAAGTGCTGCCCACTTGCTCAATCCTCACTATTCTCAGGGGTCTACAAAGTATACATTCTTATCTTCTGTCGTAGGAGATCTTGTGAAGTCTTGGTTGATCACTACACTTCTCCCAGGTGGGGTCTATTAAGTGTTATATATCCTTGATGAATTTTCCTCCTATCTGAGTGTGCAAGTTAACAGGTTAGTGAGTAAGCAACAAGGTCATGAACTTATTCTCTTTTCTTTGTCATTATACAACTTAGCCATCTAGTAATTTAACAGTTACAAAGTTTTTAGTGAAATATCAAACAAGACTTGGAGGACAAGTAATCTTCAACCTTTGAAACAAAGAAAGTCTCAAAAAGTTCCAAGCAATCAAATAACAATATAAGATGGAATTGATGGTTTTTGACTAACTCTGTATAATGCATGCAAGATGATAGATACATGAAGAGTTGTAACTCAAAATAAACTGAAAAAATCAATCGTTATTTTATGCATATGATCATTCAATTTAGGCATTATTTGGGGCCTTTGATGCAGAAAAATGTTGTTAGATCTTTCTTCTAAGGCACAAGATAAGACTACTCTCAAAATCTTGGGACAAACATGAGAAGCATATGTTGTATAAAATAAAAAGATTCAGATATTGTTGAACACCAAAAAGATATTTTTAAATGCTTCCTAAACAATAATTTTGGTTAAGGTATGGAAAAAATTCCCAGTCTCTCCAAATTCAAATCAAATTTACACTCAATACCAATAATGTTGTCAACTATTCGATGAATCTTGTACACATCTTTATTAGAGCAACTTGGATCGCCACCTAAGACATTTGTATTGCTCCTTTTTTGACATAGATCCACTACTTTATTTGGGGATTGCAATGTAAACTATCATTGCATTGTAGGATTTCCACCACAAAAAATATTTGCAATAGAACATGGTACCCTGAGATACATGAAAGAGAGATAAAATGAAAAAAATCATTGTGACACAGTTGTTGCCAATTCAACAACCATACATAACCACAACATTTGTGAATTCTGTTGTGCTTGTGTTCACTAATTTTGTGTTTGGAATCATCTTTTCTTTTTTTGCTTCGATTATAGGGTTCATGTCTTTGAAGGCAAGGGAGGTCTTCTCCTCTACTTCTTAGATTGATAAGGTACATGGTTCATGTCTTCAAAGGTGAGGGAGGTGTTTCAATTGTTTGTCTATGACTACATTCTTTTTTATCTCTTCAAAATGCAAAATAACTCCACACCCACTTTATTTTTCATTGATTCTTTAACTGCAATAACATCTTCATGCTCATTGAATGCCTAAATGTCCCTTATGAATGCCATTTATTCATAGTTGTGATGTCCCTTATGAGAGAGATTCAATTTTTTGCATTTTTGTTGCTATACTTAAATGCCATGGAAGTAATTAGGAGACTAGCTGCAAGTGTATAAATTTCATAAAAATATTTTGCAGAGAAAGGCTCACTAATCCCTCATTGATCCCTTCAAACACTAATGAAAGAAGTAGACCATAAATTCCAGATAACTATATAATATTATTGGCGTATTCCTTGCACCTCCCTCGTGTGCAAGTGCTAGTTAATGTAATTAATTATTACATTACACCAAATGAAAGTAACTATAGATAGGCCTATTACACATTAATTGGCTAGTACATTATTGAGGAGCGAAAGGAAAAATGAGAAAATATTGAGGAAAATGTAAGCTTTTGTTTGTTTGTGGACAGGTCATGCTATGCAATCTACAAATAAAATTAAGCAGACTCATCCTGCAATCACCTTTGATTAAGCCTAGGGTTACATAATTATCTTTCTCTATATATAATATTAAATGATACATGTTATTATGAAAAGAGTAGGAATGGAAGTTGTAGGAGAAATTGGGAGGTTTTTAAAGCTCTATTTAGATGGCTCTCTACACCACTCTCCACATCCAACTGCCCCCACATCTTTGCAATTTACAAACAACCTTGCAGCAAAGGATGTCGTTATAAATCCAGAAACTGGCATTTGGGCTCGCATATTCCTACCAGAAACTACTTCTCAGAAACTACCAATGTTGATCTATTTTCACGGAGGCGGATTTTCTATTTACTCCACAACCTGGGTAGAATGCAACACCTTTCTGCACAACTTATGCAGAGCTGCCAACGTAATAATAGTGTCGGTGGATAACAGACTGGCACCAGAGCACCAGCTCCCCACGACTTACGATGACTATATAGAGGCTATAGAATGGGTCCGAAGATAGTACACAGAGGCGACGGAGGAATGGTTGTCACCCTGGGCTTAAATTTGACAGTCGACCTTGCCTGTCAATAATTTTTAAGGATGGTTATCTATTCAAAGGTTCCCTTAAAACATTATGATATACCTTAGTGTAAGTAAAATTATATATAAATAATATATATATATATATATATCATTATAATTCTATATAAATTTTGATAGTCTATCCAAAATCTCTCCTTTCATCTGATACAATCTTCTTAAAATTTTGATTGTAGTTTACGAAAAAAATCTCTAAATATGGTCATACAACCATCAAATTTAAGCATTATTGTCGTTGTCCGTCATTGATTTTTCCCGGTGCTTTTTAGCGGGAGACAACGCTGGAGGGAACACCATTTACCATGTCAAACTGTGAGTTGCTGGCATGGATATGGGTTTTTTGTCAGTGAAGGGATTGTTTACGCCAAAGATATCCCATGCTTATTATTTGCGAGGTATTTTTAGTCAAACGGTGTAGATTCTTGGACAGGCAATCGCCTACGATCAAATGCATCCGAGTGGCTCAATGAGTTTTCCCCGATGGCACAAAGTAGTTATTGCAGATGATGAAAAAATATCTGCAAGTAGTTATTACAGAAAATGAAAAAGAAAAATATTGGGAGTCGGCATCGTTGAAAGCATGATAGATTGAAGCAAAATATCGGCATCCTTGAGGGCACGACACAATTATATTCAGGCTTAAAAACCCTATTGAAATCTTATTTTCAGGCTACATCTCGCCAAATTGGAGAAGTGAAAGGTCAATACCAGCAACTTCACCTGCAAAATTTGCACATTTTTATCATTTGCATCATTGAGAGAAAGACATTAATTTGTGCAAAAACTTGAGGTATGCCACTTGTTGCCCTAATTTTAGTAACAAGCCCTAGGTTTATATGGTTTTCTAAATAATTTCTTTTAAATTTTCAAAACCTAGATTCATATAGTATTGTGCCCCCCAACGAAACCCCATTTTTGTGCTTCCTACCTTCTCGGGATTTATCTCATCCATCATCCAAAAGCGGTGTTTCCACTATTTCATTTTTCCTTTGAGCCCCTACGTGTAAATATGAGGTCTGTGCGGTTGCTGCTTCAGGGGATGAGGTAGCCTTTTAGTTTGGGCATATCTAGAAGCTCATCCACAAACATTTCAAGAGAAGATGCTATTTGATCATGGCTCTCTTCCCACACAGAAGCACTTGTGGTTAGAAAGCAAAAGCACAACAACAACAAAAAATGCAATTCTAGCGCCATATTTATTCCTAGAAAAACAAAAAATATAGACAACTAGCTTTGTTCCATGGTCAATAATAGCAGAAAAATCACTAGCCCTTGTAATGAATTAAGGATTCTCTGATAACAATCAGACACCTTCAAAGTCCAATTATTTTCATTATTCTTAAGGAATGTCATATCCACACAAGCCTCAGAGAGAATTGGCAACCTCAAAACTTGCCCAAAATTCACTCAAAATCGATGCCAATAAAAGGGCATAAATTTAATGTTGCATCAACTAAATATCTATATTGTTAGATATAAATTTTATAACGGTGAAATCCACATATCCATTACATTTGTTGTCAAGTTCTATGTCCTTCGTGGTGGGAATGATCCTCCACACTTTTGCCTTTCAAGCTGTTGTCTTTTGGGGATATTATCCACTTTATCTCTACTAATTGCATCTTAAGAACGTTGAGTCCTTTTAGGATCTTTAAATTACTAAATTTAACAATTTGTTCAAAATCTTTATTTTGTGTACAAATATGGGGAACAATTGTACTTTATTAACTATTTTTAGATTCAGAGAGTTGAATTAGTAGTTGTTTACATACAGATTCTTAAGTATGGAATTAGAATTCAAGTGCATCATTAACTTGGCAGCTTCACTTTAACATCTATAACATCTAACACAAGCATATGCATATGTAGTTTTATTAAGACTTAACATGAACTGGAGAGACAAAACATATGATGTGCAGTTGTAATTTGAAGGAAAAATCCAACCAATTGCATGTTTATCACTTCATTTGCAATTTGCAAGTTTCAAATCACTATAAATGGAAAATTTATAGCCCTAGGAGAAGGGTTGCAATCATCATTGAAACCATTTTTAGTAAACACATAAGGGATTTACTTGGATGTTATGATAAGAATATGTAGTTGCTGTTGAAAATAAGGGAATTTTTGTTAAGGGCGGGTGCATGAAGTTGGGTTACACTTTTGTGGCCAACTTCAAAAAAAGATTGGAAATGACATAACATGAGTGCGTTATAACGCACTCACGTTATTTCATTTTCAAAGCAAAAAAAAAGTGAAAGCTATTCATTTTCTCTTTTCTATTTTTCTGCTCTACCTGCGGCCAAAAACCCTCATTTTCACACTCGCGTTCTAGGAGGAGGCATTCTTCAAAATTCATCAACAATAGTTGCTTTTCGTTCGGAAATATGGCACCACGACGACGAAGAGGCGTAGGAGGTAAGTATTTTTTGCTATTTGTTTTAAATCTCTTAGTTTCAAGTTGATTTTTTTTGTTTTAGGTTAGATTTGATTTTTTTTAATTTGTAGGAGATAAAAATTATCCCAAAAATCCTCAACAAGAAGAATAGGAAAATCCTCCTCAACAAAATCAACCTCCCTCACCAATCACTCAACACCCTCCTGACACTCAACAAAATTTGAGGAGTGAAATTGAAAACAACAAAAAACAAAGTGAGGATCTTATCAGTAGGTTGAGTGATCTAAATGCTTCAACCGCAGAAAGAATGACACTAGAAAATTCAATGAAAGAGATGTTAAAAAATGTAGATTCAATAACCCAACAAATAATGGGATGGCAAGACAGGAGGCAGGCAGCTAGGGCATATTATGCAGATAAACTATCATATAAACAAGTAAAAGATTTAAAAATTACTAAAGGTGATTTGTGCTCTCTATTCACTAACCCTAGAACAAATCAAAATATTAGCCTCAATGCGAAGAGGTTTCCTATATTGGTGCCACCACCAAGAGATTAGGAACCATTTTTATGATAGGTGGTACTTGGTCTTTGATTACCCACCGTGTAATAATTGTGAAGTCCCCTAATACTTTCTTAGGAAACTATACAGTGAGTTCATATTGAACCAAATCCCAAATTATTTTGATATGAGGGAGTTCCAGGGTAGAGGTGGGGGGTCGGCTCAAGATAGGCCCAGTGCACAGCCGGATCCTGCGTGGCAAGGGAGACGACCTCTCGCTAGGCCACCTCATGAGCTAATTTTTATGCCTCGTGAGACATTGTAGGTGATCAACACTTTGACTCAGAGTGTCATCCATCATACTAGCCCTATTGTATAGTGCCATCCAGGGGAGTCTTCGGATGGTGGCCTTCAAACCCATGTGTGTCAATCTTGTGGGGCGACTTGTTCATATGACCCCACCGACACTCAGGAGGCCGCTACGTAGGATCCATATGCTGTTATGCAGGATCCATATGCTGCTACATAGGATCCATATGTTGCTATGGGGATGGAGAGGATGACTAACATTTTGCATCATGCATATGGCATTGATAGTCGGGTAAAAGTTAGCATGTTCATTGAATTTAATTTATTAAATTTCGATTCTGAAATGCATGATTAACTAATTTAGTTTTATTATTTTAATAAAATTGTAGGGTCACAGTGTTGAGACTGGATACACCGGCCCTCCACCTACTTATTTTTGTAGTACACCTATCCATGGGGTATGTAACTAGTAAACAATTATAAATCTATTACATGTTAATAGCATTGTTTTATGAATGGTATTTTAATACATGTTATTTTGGATGTTGAACAAACTAATATTGGCGGTTTCAAGCAAACACCTCCTAGTGCTAGTGGATTCACTCAATCATACATGGAGGTAATAGAATAAAGATAACTTAACTAATGAATTCTACTTAATAGATTTGTGTAGTTTATATTCATATTGTTGGTTATGTTGCATTACACATCATTCAAACTCAAAGCATTACTTCAAATTCTATAACTAATAACTAGATGTTGATAGATGAAAAAATTTCAACTGTACAATATAGTTATTTAGAAATTCAACATAAGCAACATGATGCAATTACTTCACATGGAGGCATGTGTTTGCAAAGGTGTACCATCACAACAAACTATGGATGCTTGGAAAAAATCTATGAAACCATAATAGTAAGCAATAGCCTAGACAAGGCAGTTAGTGATGCAAAGCATCATATCAAAACACTCAATCATCAGGGTACATCTAATGCAGAGCATCCAACAAACATCATCAACATCATTTCTTCAAGGGATTTCAATCCCAAATAGAATCAAGAGAATATCCAATATAATTTCATTAGAAATCTACTTTTCATTCAACCAAAATCCACTCAAATTCTCTTAGTCATTCCATAGGCCATCATTCATCATTCCACTAATCAGTATTCCAATTGACTCATTCAAAGAAAAAACCATATTAAAGAAAAATTTGACTTAATCAATTATATTCACATCATTCTCAACCACAATAAAAACAACATAAACCTGATTATTGACACTTGAAAAATTCATCCTTTCATTTATTCACTAAGGAAACAAATCAACTAAACCATACCTCACTATTATCAGTCCAAGAAAAATTTGATACTTACACACTCCCAAGGCCTATTGGGAATGGGCAGTGGTTGATAGAGTCATGCATTTGATGAAGTTCCCTTTTCCCTTTGACATATTATGCAGCCTTCCACATACCTTCTCACATCCACTTGCAACTTTGGCCAATAGTAAAATATCCTAACTTGTTCTAAGGTCTTGTCAAGGCCAAAGTGACCTCCAAGACTCCCACTGTGTTTCTCCTTTATGATATTCTCCCTCATTGAGCATTTATGCACACACAATTAGCTTCATTTGAAGAGAAAACCATTTTGCAATAAAAAATTAGAGAACTCACCATGAAAAGAATTCAAATTCTGCTCACAAACATTGTATACCTCCTTGAAATCTAAATCTTCATGATACATATCCTTCAATGCTTCAACCCCCATGCTTTGGAGTTGGATCTCTTGCACTACAAGTGCCCTTCTATTGAGAGCATTTGCCACCTTATTTGCTTGACCCTTCTTATGCTTTATTGTGAAAGTATAGGCTTGCAAAGACTCTACCCACTTTGTGCGCCTATGATTGAGTTTGTCCTGTGCATTGAAAAAAATCAAGGCATGATTATTAGTATAAACAGCAAATTCTTTAGGTAACAAGTATTGCCTCCACTTTTTGAGGGTTTGGACCATAGCATAAAATTCCAAATCATAGGAAGAAATACTTCCTCTTTGCTTCATTCAACCTCTCACTGTAAAATGCAACCGGTTTGCCTTCTTGGCTCAAAATAGCCCCTATTGCTTGATTGCTAGCATCACACTCAATGGTAAAAAGTTTATCAAAATCAGGGAGCACAAGTATAGTTTGTTGTGCTACTCTTATTTTCAGATATTCAAACCCTTTATCAGCCTCATTGGTCCAAGAAAACTTACCTTTGTTACCTACTTTGATGGTGTCCAAAGATTGGTGCACAAATTTGGCTAAAGTTCTTGATGAACTTTCTATAAAATCTTGCAAGTCCATGGAAGCTTCTCACATTTCCCATGGATTTTGGTGTTGTCCAAGTAAGAATAGCATCCACCTTTGAAGGATCCATCTTCAAACTTCCCTTGGAGATGACAAAACCAAGGTAGACTAGTTCTTCCTTCATGAATTCACACTTTTCCATGTTGATCAATAGCTTCTCCTCTTGTAACCTCCTTAGTACCATTTCAAGGTGTTTCAAATGTTCTTCTTTAGACCAGCTAAACACAAGGATGTCATCTAAATAAACTACAACAAACTTTCCAATGAAAGGTCTCAATACCTCATTCATAAGGTGCATAAATGTACTAGGGGAATTTGATAACCCAAAGGGCATCACCAACCAATCATAGAGCCCTTCATTAGTCTTAAAAGTTGTCTTCCATTCATCCCCCTCTTTGATCCTTATCTGATGGTACATGCTCTTTAGATCAATCTTGGAAAAGTAAGATGCTCCTGATAGACAATCCATGAGGTCCTCCATTCTTGGCATTGGGAACCTATATCTGATTATGATCCTATTAATGGCTCTTGAATCAGTGCAAAGCATCCAATTCCCATCCTTCCTTGGTGCTAGGATAGTAGGAACAACACATGGGCTCAAACTCTTCCTCACTAGCCCTTTATCCATCAACTCTTGCACTTGTCTTGCAATCTCTTCATTTTGAGCAGGTGTCATCTTGCATGCAGCCTTATTAGGCAATGTAGCCCCTAGAATTAGATCAATATGGTGTCTTATATCCATAATGGGAGGTAGGGAACTAGGTAATTCATTCATTGTTATGTCCTTGTACCTTTCCAACAACTCTTGGACTTCCTTTGGTGCATCTTCCTTCTTGTTTATGGGCAAATCTGCTTCACTTTTTGGCTTCATAATCAGGAAGAATCCTCTTCCTCATCCTTCCTTCAAGGTATTCATGAACTCCTTTTCACCCACCATCAAAACACTAGGCCCTTCATGATTTGCCTTGTCTTCTTCTAGGAGAGGTGAAAGGTTGTAAGTCTTCCCATCCTTCACAATGGAGTATGTGTTCTTCTCCCCATCATGCTTGGTCTTCATATCAAACTACCAAGGCCTACCATAAATATATAGTTTAATACTTGTACTCAAAATTTTGTTCATTAGATCTCATACATTATAAGTCATGACGTGGATCTCGCTATTGTAACTTTTTTGTGATTGAATAATTTTTTGTTTTATTTTCAGATGTTGGTTGTGGGAACACCTCCAAATGTTACAAGGGAAATGAATATTGGTGTTTCATCTGCTATACAATCCTCCATGGCTCTGATAGAGGAGGTATGAGGCAAATTACTAAATTTCAATTTACATTTTTTGTTATATATGTTAGTTCTAGTGAAAAATCAAACCATTATTGATTCACAGTTTAATTCCTATTTGGATGGTTTATACAGGGCTTGAGCATGCCTAAGCATCAACATGAAAATATTTCCATCATGGAGAGTGATCATGAGATGTTTGTAAGTGATTATTTTGTTAAATATATCATTTCTTATAATGTAATTTCTATATATTAATGTCTTTACTTCTTATTGTAACAATTAAAACTTCACCAGGAGCTAAACTGTAGGAGGAGCGGCAGGAGCAGTCCTCAAGCACAACAGAAATGAGTGATAGAATTATCGCCATCAGATCACCAAACAAAGGGAAAGAATTTATTTCTAGAGCATGGAGATAAATGAATTTTGATTCCAGAGCCCTTTTTTGTATGCCTATACATGGAAATTTTGTACATATCTTGTATTGGATATATTTGACATTGTATGCCTATATGGCTATTTTGTAACTATATTTTATACTTATATTGACATATATTGATGTATGTGTACATGGCTATTTGGTTAATACAAATCTCTTTTATCGATGGTGTCCATATTTTCTCTTTTTGACAATGTCAAAAGCATGGCTGCATATAGATTAGGCAAAAGACTTTTCCTTTTAGATTAGTAATGCATGGAAGTTTCAAAAAGAATCCTTGATATTACAAAAAGATATGTATTTATACCATAGCAACAAAAATATTTTGGGGAAAATTTGACAAACCAAAAGTATAAGATTTTATGAAAAAATCGGGAAAAAGTCTAGAAAAAATCATAAAAAATTAGATTTAAAAAAAAAAGGTAAAAAAAGTAGAACAAGAGATTAAAAAAAATTTAAAAAAATTTAAAGGCATTTCCATAGCATAGAGATATAGAGAGCAAATAAAATAAAGAGTTTAACTAATAAATTGTAAAGAATAGATTTTTGTAGTTTATATTCATATCGTTGATTACATTGCATTGCACATTTTTCAAACTCAAAGCATTGCTTCACATTGCATAACTAATAACTAGATGCTGATAGATGACAAAATTTCAATTAGAATATAGTTTTTACAAAGTCAACCTAAGTAGTTATGCAATTACTTCACATTGCATAACTAATAACTGGGAGTAGCTCCCAATTGCATTTGCTTGTCATGACATTCTATGAGACCACATTTCTTTGAGGCATTTTTTCAAACAATTCACTACCTTGTCTATACTACCACATTTTTGATACATGTCTACCAAAGCATTTTATCAAATAGTTCACTGCCTTGTTGCTATGGCTGAAAGCCTAAAACAAGTGCTTTCGAACAAGCTATGGATGCTTCAAAAAAATCTATCAAAGCATAATAGTAAGCAACAAGCTATGGTCTCATGGTATTTTTTCACACGAAAATCAGTGTGATTTTATTCACATTTTTTTGCAGGTTATAAACACTTTTTTTTTGCCAATTTTGTTGTTTTAAATGAAATTCAATTTTATGGTGGTTTTTTTGTTTATATGATGATATGTGACATTCTAATCCTAATTCATGCTTCTAGGTCGCATAGATATATATTTTGTTTTTACATTTTTTTGTACCAACGAACCCAAAACGAATTGAACCCCCCTCCAAAATTTTTTGGCCAAACCAGTGAACCGAACCCCCAAACCTGAACCTCAAAACCTATTCCAACACTCTTCATTTTTCCTACATAAACTTAATTGACCACCAAATTATGTTTCCCCTTGACCTTACCCACGTTTACTCCCTTAAACCTCTTTTTTTCATTCAAAACTCCTATTTTCCCAACTAGGGCATGTCATGCCATAACATACTTTTGACCTCCCCTTTCCTCGTAGAACCTTTGAACACATCAAAATCGATAATATCACCCTATTTCCAACCTATTCTATCTTACTTTCAAGCAATTTCTTCTTTTCACCTCTTCTAGCCTTGCTTTTAAGGGGCCTAAATTTTGAATTTTCAACAGGGGCAGTGTTAGTAATCTCTTCCAATGCCCTTACTAATGCTATTTTCTTATTCCTACTCCCTATCCTACTTACATCAAGACCATATCACCGAGACACAACCTTAACAATAGGTGGAATGGCCTATTTCAACATACTACACTCAAACCCTTCAGGGATCGATCTAGTTCAACGTAGCTCAAAGCGATTCCGCGTGTTTGGGTGAGAAAGAGGACCATGCCTAGTGTGAACATGCCTATTTGAAAGCGTTGGAATAGTCCGTTTGGTCACACGAGTTGCAGAACAAAAGTTGCACCACTTTGCAACTTTCCACTGCTTCCATTTAACACTTTTTCCATCAACTAAAATATGGACACCACGGGAAAGCCACTCCGAGATAACAAAAACTGAGAGAGGTTATTGTAGAGGGCCCCAATGCAATCCCATGGGATCAAATGAGAATTTTATAAGCATCACGGTGTCTGAGTAACCTCATGTTGAAGTTTGTAGCCATTTTTCCCTTTGGACCCTTAAGGGATCAATCCGATTGAACATAGCTTGGAGCGATTCCACGTGTTTGGGTTCAAAAGAGGACCATTCCTAGGGTAAAAATGCCTATTCAGACTCATTAGAATAGTTTGTTTGGTCGCATGAGTTCCAGAACAAAATTTGCACCACTTTGCAACTTTCCACTACTTCCATTTGACACTTTTTTCATCAACTAAAACTTTGACACCATGGGAAAAACACTTTGAGATAACGTAAACTGAGAGAGGTTATTGTAGAGGGGCCCAACGCGATCCCATAGGATCAAACAAGAATTTTCTAAGCGTCACGGTGTCTGAGTAACCTCATGCTGAAGTTTGTAGCCATTTTTCCCTTTGGACCCTTAAGGTATTGATCTGGTTGAACGTAGTTTAGAGTGATTCCGCATGTTTGGGTGTGAAAGAGGACCATGCCTAGCATAAACATGCCTATTTAGACGCATTGGAATAGTTTGTTTGGTCATAGGAGTTGCAAAACAAAAGTTGCACCACTTTGCAACTTTTATAATGGTTGAAAATCATAATTGAGATTTGGCTTCATAATCAAAATAGGGATGGTGCATTGCTTTTATGCTTGAGATTCTCTTAGATTACTCATAAATCTGCATTTTTTGCAAGGGGACACCATTCAATGTTTACCGGCTTACTTACATATACACAAAGTAAAATAAGACATGATATCATTGGCATCAAACAAATTAACATGGATACAAGTATAAATTAATAAGAACCATTGTGCATATACTTACACATTAATCTAATGGACCATTTGGATCTGCTCTACTCTTTATTGTGTCACGTATTGCCTCATGGTTAGACTCACGGACCTTCCACAAGGTCTTGTTCAAAGGTCTGCCCCCATATTTGCTCAAATGAAAATTGGATGCCACAACAAGGTTCAAGTAATGAAGAATCTTATGATGCGTGTCAAAGTCCTCAAACAGCCAATGTTTAACACTCTTATGTGGGTACCTTCTAAGCCACATTCCAATAACAACAACTGATCTTGTAGGGTATTCGACGTTTTCTCCATCTATAATTGGGGATTCCAATTTATTTTTAGCCTCAACACAACGACACAAGTAATAGTCGGCTCCCTCTTTGTCTTCTTTATTTGCAATAACTGCATAAACATGCCCTGCATTGATATGTGCATAAAACCACTCGAAATTAGTCAACATTACAAATACACTACAAAGTAAGATAACAATATGGAATTTGAAAAACTAAGCAAGTAGATATATTACCTGGTTGAACTAGATCTAATACGTGGTCAAAGTCAACCGATGATTCCATCTATGTTAGTTCCAATGTCGTCAAAGGGTGATATGTGTGAAGTGGGGTAAGATAAATTTTCAACCATTTGTCAACCCACTCCCCTAACTCACAATCATTCCAGGCTTGCATTGTACATGAAGAACAAAAGCATGCCATCTTACATGTATCGATACTCCATGAACCTGCATTTGAGCTAAGGAAAGAGTGTAGCTCACTTCATCCTATTAGTGTACAACAGTCCTCATATGGTGCAATGTTAGTATCATCCATCAACGAAAAAAAATCTATGAACTGAAGACGTACCTTCATTACTTGGACCCATCGAAGCATTACACCACTCGATGATTGAACTTGCATCTATCAAATTTGCACTGTCTTTATACTTTAACTCTTCTCATGTGCTAATGCTCTTTTCACACATGCTCCTGTACCATCATGCTCCCCATTTCCATGCCCGGCCTCACAAAAGTTCCACATATGCTGAACACCTATAGTGAGATGCATCCTGCACAACCAATAGAACATGCGCGCATTCTTGAACTATGTTGCACAGTTATCCGACCATATTATATGCCGACCGTATACTATGCCCCTCCTAGCCAAATCACTATAGAACATCTGGAAGCAACCTTTCATGAGCTCTGGAGAATGTGTGTGATAATCACTAATATAAAAGTGATACTCCCTCAATACCTTCATTTGGTCCTCTGTGCTATCAACTGCATGAATGAATGCTATGTGCATAAATATCGAAACCTGTGTGGAGTTGTAATACTGTGACTACACCTCACACTATGGCTGTAGAGTGTAGTTCTCTACAAATTCAACCACTGATACTATGTTTTTAACTAGAAAGGTGTCCTTGCATAGCTTGAATTTAGTGTCTATCCATCGAGCTCTATGGGTATGCCTTGCATATTCATACACCAGATTCTCATGAAACATGGACATAAACTGATACACTGGAATCTTCTCAATAACCAAATCACACCTTTTTGCTTGAGACCCATCTTTTGTAGCGTATGCCACTATTTTATACTTCCCAAAATCTACTATTTTATGCCCCACCTCATATGTGCTTTCCATATGTTGGCATACTTGCATTAGTTGCAAGCTACCGCAATGCTCGCATGAACCATCCAAGCATGTTCTCCTGTAGAATATTTGGCCATCCTCTATTTGACATAATTTTTTTGATAAGAACCGTCTTGAATATTTTGGTGGGGCTTCTATGCCACAATCCTACAAAACATCATTAGTAGGCAAATCTAAACATATAGAATGATAAACATCATAATGGTTAGCGAATTCAATATGTAGTCTACAACAAGAATTAGTGCGTGTGTGATTTATCTTGACATAAAAAGGTTTAAGCATTTCAAAGAATCTTTAAGAAATACTAATTTGAGGATAAGCATTTTGAAATTTATGAAAAAATTAGGTTTGATTCATATCCAAAAAATGCTTTGGATGTGGCTCACGGTTCCGACTACCGATTCTCCTTCTTACGACATTCATTTGATTCTAAGATGGCCTTGTATTATTATTCCAATAATCTTCAATTAGTGTTCTCAATGCTTCAACAACTTTTCTATCTTTATGTGGCAGTCTTCCTGAGAATGCCCATAATTCATTTGAATCAGTGCCCTCAATTCTTTGCCACCTTTGAATGGCTCTTGATAAATTTTTTCTACTAATTCCCATTTGTTCACTTGTCTTTTTAATGAGATGAGATCTCTTTGTTTGATAGCTTACCAAAGTTGATGTAATGACATGTCGGGTGACATTACTATCCTTTGAGTGTGAGGTCTTACCCACACTCATAAGCATCCATTAGATTCTTCACAATAGTGTTTTCACTTGATGCATTTGATGTTCTCGACCCAAGAGTCTTCATGATGTTTCTGTACTTTAAACCCCGCATCATTTGAACAAATAGTTGACATCTTCCAGTCTCATTTAGCCTTTCAAAGAACATTTTCCAAATCTTATCAGCATATCTTCTACAAGTGCATTCTGGAATCCTACCTTCCATGTGCTGCAAAATATCCTCATCAATATTAATCAAAAACTTTGGCTTTGTACACAAAATTCTAGGTGGTGTTCTCTTAGGTACATACATCTCAACATTAGCAATTTCATCAATATTTAATTGAGGTGGGCTAGATTGCATACCTTCGACCGAGGGTGGAATAGAATACATACCTTGAGGTTCACGTGGGGATGATGGCATACCTTTTTCATCAAATCCAAGTGATGATATACTCTCAACTTTAGATGTGGTGGATGGTGTCCAACCATACTCACTTGTGGTAGATGATGTCCCTCCATATTCACTTTTCCTTAATGGTGTCCCTTCGTATTCACTTGCGGTAGAGGGTGTGTCTCCAACTATGGTATCTGCATCTCTGCTAGCACAACTCTTTCACATTCATGCCCTTTGTGCTGCTAATTTCTTTTCTCTTTTTGACGGTTGAGGTTCCTCTTCAATTGGCTTGTTTTCATCAATCGTTCCCAATTTTTGTTTTTCACGATATTCCCTCATCCATTTTTTCTCTTTATCTCTGAAGGCTTGGAGCTGATCATCTGTTAGTTTTTTCCTTTTAATAGTTAATTTCTTTGGCATGACAAATAATTTTACCTATGCAAAAAGTGCTAAGTCAAGTCAAATTAACTAATAGTGAAGGGTTGTAAAAGTCTATTAAAGAGGGAGACCAATGGTCACCTCTTTCAAATGTTAGTTTTCAAAGTTGAAGTGGTTTGTTTTTCGAGTATGATATTGTGAAAGATGGAATCAAGTTCAAGCTAACCCCATTGCAGGGAGATGACAGGGAACAAGACAAAATGGCAAGGATAGTGATGATGGGAAGGAAGGAGTTCCTCAAGCATGAGGAAGATAAACATGGTGAAGGTGAAACTACTTACACAAAGAAAAGAGTTGAGGTAGAAAAATTAGAAAAATGAGTAATGTTTGAAAGGAAAAAGGATGGAGAAATAGTGATAAGAGAAAGGGAATCCTTTATACAAGATCTAGACATGTTTCCAAAGCAGGGTGGAGACAAGAAAAGGACCGATTTCAGTCAACAAAAGGCAGGAACAGGTGTAGGACAGTCTAATACTATCAAAACAGAGGTATGAAGACCTGATGAAAAGATATGTGAGGTGAAGAACCTTAGGGAAGAGACCCTAATGCAAGGAAAAGGAAAGATAAGTGGGGACAAGATGGAGAAGAGATGAGAATGGCCTAGTAAGGTTATGGTGGAAGAGATGGATTGTGCAATGAAAGGGAAAGATGGAAAGCAACAAACTGATGAAAAAGAAGATGGAAGACCACATGATGAGAAGGTCTCATAGGCAAAGGGAAAGAAGGCAGAGGTAAAAGAGTGTGGATGGATTGAGGAAAGCCATGAAGGGCTTGTCAAGAATAAAGAAATTATGATAGGGGCAGTGTTGTGTCCCCTGTAGATAAAGAGAGACAAGGAGCAGACAAGCATTGTAGAAATAGTGACATTTAAATTAGAAGATACAAAGGTAAAGGGAGATTTGATTCAAAGTCTAGATGAAAAGAACCCATGTAGGGGGCAAGAAAAAGAAGACTAGAAAATTTTTTCGATGCAGGTCATAAAAATGGAAGTTGCAAAGAGCCTAGATAAAAGGCCAGTGGAAGAATGTATGATAGTTGAGGATAAAGATAAGTGCGTGGAAAGCATGGTAGATGCAATAAGTGGTCCACTAAAGGGACAAGAAGATAAAGAGCCTAAAAATATAGTGTTGGAAAAGAGTTCAGTGGAGGATAAGAGATCAGAGGATGTGATGCATCAAGTGGAATGGAAAAAAGCAAAAGAAACGTCTGAGACAGAGTTTGTAGAAGGTGTGGTCACCATATAAGGTGAAATTGAAAATACGAAGTGTTTGAATGACTCAAAGATGGAAGAGACTAAGGAAGAGATGTTGATAAAGGTTGGCCAAGTGAAGGCTAGAGGAAAGGTGAGAGTGGGATCTCCAAATGAAATGGAGAAGAAAGAAAAAGATGAGGCTAGGACAGTGGATGGTTCTAGATGGGTAAGAGTACTGATGTGGAAATTGTATGCAGTTTTGGAAATGGTTCCGAGATGGGAGAACTTGAAGTAGATGGTGAAGAGGATGGATAAGAGTAAAAAAGTGAAGGGAGTGCTTTATTACTTCCTTTTTTGATGATCATGTTGATGGAGGTTTAGCCAAGGGTGAAAAATAAAATAAGGACAGAGAGTGGACTGTTTGGAAGTAAGTGACACCATGGAACAAGTTAGGAGCAATTGGATGTAGCCATGGATGATAGGACAAAGTAGGAAGGTGCAGGTTCAAGGTGATCAGTCAAGAGAGGAATTGTTTTGCAAGGACAAGGCCAAGCATAAGGTGAAGATGAAGGCAAGAAGGAGCAATGGCAGGAACAAGGAGGATCATCAGAGATTTGTTGCAGGTCAAGGTGTTGCAGAATTCCAAGAGACTTGGAAAGCTTTCATGGCTAGATGTATGGTGTAGGAGCCCCAAGGACAGCTAGGACCATTAGGTGGTCAAGTGATGAATTTTTTCTTTGTAATCATGAGTGTGATGTAATAAGGTCTCAAAAGACCATTAGGAAGTGTTTTGAGTCATGTTAGGTTGATAGGTTTATGAAGTCGCCATGTCTTGGCAAATGTTGTCAATATGATGGAATGAAGCCTTCAATGGAATAAACATGAAAATACCTATAATATGGAAATTAAAAGGTCAAAGTAGTGTGATGAGGCCATCAAAAATCCATTAGAATAGGTTGAAAGTCAGTTTTAGTTTCAAAAAGTGAAAAAACTGCAAAAAAAAGAAAAAAATGCAAAGTTGCACTAAAAAGGGAATTGAAAGGTCAAGTCAGTAAAGGGAAGTTGTAAGGTGGTTTTAGGCAGTTGTAGAGGTTGGAGTGCCTTTAAAAAAGGCCATGTAAATGTTGGAGGGAGGTTGGCATGACTCCATTTGAAAATTTGAATGAAATCTTTTGTTGTTTCCACGTTTTTCCCTATTTTTCTGAACTTTGTTGGCAATAAACAGTCCGTACAGTGAATATTGTGGCATGAAATGAATTGGGAATGATAGTGGAGTGAGTCTACTATGATTTCCATCATATTAGAGGGTTAACCATTTAGTTTTGTGGGTTTTAGAGTGGATTTTCAAAGACTTCCTGTGTAACTCAGAAATTAAGGGTTTGAGAGTACAAAGAATGCAAGCTTGATCCATTCCACCTTCTGTAGGTATTGTAACTCAGTGGAATGGATCATAATAGGTAGGGTTAAATCTTTTGGGGTCTATTTTGTGCAAGTGTGTTCATTTGAGTGAGTAGGAGTGATGCCTAGGGCTAGAAAAGTCAATTTTCCTTGTGAATTTGAAGGCTAGATGGTGGGGTTTTTCAAAATGATGAACTTGTTGATATAATGAACTTTTAAGTTTTTTCAGGGTATATGGAAGGTTTTTGATGCTTTTTGGGGGTCTGGAAAGGCTTGGCCATATGACTTTCAATAAACCCTTGGGTTTTAGCATGTAAAAGGAGGGTTTGCTGAGACAACACTTTAGATTGTTTGTGTCTAGAAACTAACCATGAATTTTGTTGTTTTAGAACATATCAAATGACTTTCCATTGGTTTGGAGTAAAAACAGAGTCTTTAAGAGGGACCTCCTTTGTAAAATGGGGCTAATCTAGTAGTCATTAGGCAGGGTAACCTATTGAAACTCCATATTGTTGCAAGGGAACCTTATGTGATTTGTTAGGCATTATACTTGGGGTTTGAGTGGATGTTAAATGGATGATGTGTTGGACCTTTTATGGCCTTATCTCAAAAATAGGTCCATTGGATGAATTTTGAGACCTAGAAAGCAAAGGATATTGTTTTGCACAGTTTGGTAGAATGAAGTTTTCAAGGTTGTTTCTTTGCATGCATTTGATCAAATTGGGTTGGTTGTTGTGTTGCTCCACCTTGTCTGCATCAGTATTTGAATTGAAATTAGGTTGTTATGAGTTAATCTTCACCTTGGATCTGCATCAAGAAGGCCTTGGAGTTGTGAAATATAGAAAACCCTAGATATTTATGAGAAAATCAGGGTTTTTGTATTGGAAACCTATTTGAGCATGCATTAGGAGTATATTCCAATTTTTTAGAGACATGTATGAAAAATTTGGTAGCATAGACAAGGCAATCAACTGGTTTGTATAACTATTTGACAAAATACCTCAATGAAAGCTTTGGAAGCATACACAAAGAAAGTCAATTGTTAAATTTAACAAAATTCCTCAAAGAGATGTGGTTTAAAAATGTAATAGGAAAGTGTATAGAATTGTGTAATTTAAAATTTATATATACAACCTAAGGTTGTAACATGACAAAAAAACAATTTGATCAACATGGAATAAGCAACACAACAAAAATGAAAGCAAGCCATAATAGAATGAAAGAAAATGTACAAAGAATTCACATAGCTAAAAAACCAAAGTTTCAAATGGAGGAGTTCTACCCAATTATGTAGCCTTTGCTTCTTCTTTCCTCAAATTCCTCAAAAATTTGACTTTTTCAAAAGCTTGTTCCCCTCCAAACTTCACTTGTATATTAGTTATCATTGCAATTCAAACTTGAATTCATATTACATGCCTTCCAATGTGAAAACTCTACTATTTCATGCAAAGGTGATGGAAATATCATGAAAAAGGTGGTGGAATCTAAATATCATGAATGCACACTTCACTAAATCACCAAAAAGCTACTTTTTGTTGGAGCACACGTAGAACCAAGAGAATATGTAGAATTTGGGCCAACATCACGGGTATATTGTGTTTTTTAACCTTTTTCAGTGGAAGAAATAATGTGCACATGTTATAACACGCTTGCATTATTTCCCACTAAACAACCATCTCTCTATTTATCAATAACGTGCTGGCGTTATAATAAATTTAGTTTTTTAGTTTTTTTAAAGATTTATATGGTAGACCCACTCCAACCCACTCCCACCCTATCTCCCACAAACTTTCACCCTCTCCCACACTTTCCCACTCTCTCCCACCATCTCCCACCCTCTCTGGAACTCTCCTAGTCTCTCCAACTCTCTCCCATGTTCTTCGACTCTCCCACCCTCTCTCCCACTCATCCACTCTCCCACCCCCTCCCATGCTCTATGACACTTTTTGACCCTCTCCCAC
>VDFB02353493.1:103746093-103792690 GCA_007258455.2 Sequoia sempervirens
TTTCAAGAACCCTATCCCAAAACTTACAGATTAGGGCACACCGTCGTAAATCTGAGATTTGATCTTGAGGAAGGTCCTCTAAGAAAGTAATGTTGAGGATAGTCTTCAACTCTTGCTGTTTGTTTACTTTTTGACCCTCTTTTCCTACGAGCAATGATCGTTGTTGTTCTGGGTTGATCATTCCTTTTGATGCTTGAGGCGTCGGGTTTTGTTGAAGTGAGCTGCATGCTTTTGGGCCTTCCTTTCGTTTCCATTGCAACACTTTTCTTTTTTCATTTAGCCTTCTTCTTTGGATTTGAACCAGAATATCTTTGACGGTGCTCCAAGACTGTATTCCCAGGAGATTTTTGCCAGTGCTCCAAAGCCTAAGTCTTAGGAGGTTTTTGCCCGTGCTCAGAAGCCCTAGCCTCCTAGGTATTAGTTTGGCCCAAATTCCTAACTTCAGGATGTGTATTAGTGGCCTTAGACAAAACCCTAATATTGGCATGTCTATTAGAATTGTTCTGCCTTGGATTGAAGAGAGCCCCATGTGCATGTGCAACATTATTTTGATGTGACGGACCTATGGGATCAGAGGGTTTTCTGTTCTTAGTTGATTTGTAATCAACCTCTGCCTCCTGAAAGGACTGTTGCAAGAAATCTGGATTTTTCTCATGAGGTCTACTCATGAAGTCTCTGTTATACAAAGTATCCCTTACGCAGATATCCACAATAGGTTGGCCATGTCTGATGGAAACCCTATGCAGCTGCATTGGAACCCAATTTGGCCTCAAGAACCTTTGTCCTCTTTTGTTCGATCAACTTGCAAATCAATTAGTGGGTCCTTTGGGATGGCGTCGTTGATTATTCTAAGGAGCTCTACCACGAGAGACGCCACAAGGATGACGGCCCCTGCATTTCTCAGAAAAAATAGTCGTTATTCTGCAATTGATGCTCTGTGCATGCCATAGTTTTTCTATCGTGTAGAAGTAAATAGCACAAATAATAAGCTCATCATTCCCCCTAGCTGAAGTTTTGCTTGTCATCAAGCAAGAGATGGAATAGTTAATATAAAAAATTTAAATTATTTTTAACTATTCATATTTACATATTTTAATTATTATTAATATAATAATGATTGAATAGTTGAATTCATTAATTATATTATTTCATAATTTTTAACTTTTAATAAACTAGCAGTTGCACCAGAGGAGGTGCAATGATTATGCTGATTATATTTTTTATAATTTATGTTTGTGATATGAAAATTCATTTTAGAGACAAATTATGTGTCTATTTCATCTCCACACATCTCTTGCAAACTATCTTATATATGACTATTGTGCATCCTTAGCACATTAAATTCAAAACCCAAAAGACATAAATTTAGTAATCTTTTTAATTTAAAAGGGAATAAATTAGACCTCACTATTTATGTAACTTAAATTTTGTAGAAAGGTTTGAAATATTATTTTCTCTCTTCTGTGTGCACACGACTTTAGGCAAGTAAATCAAAATATAACTTGGATTTTCATGAAGGCATTCAATTAGTATACTTATTTTCCATCCTCTCTTGTGGTAGATCATTGGTATCATAACAATATTCATGAAACATTTATCAAAATTACACTTTGATTGATGCACGAAAAATTACATTTACTTCATCATCATCTAGGCCATCTACATGGTTGCTTGTAGTGTAATAATCTTTTGCATGATTGTAAAGTCAATCTTTTTTAGTTGTTGATCTAAAAAGAATCTAAACAACAAAATCACATGTTATATGATCAAATTCACAACTCATAGCTAGCAAGATAAACCTTGTTGCTTTATGAAGAATCATTTAAGCTGCAATACTCTCCATTTCATTCCATTTTTTAACATGGATTGAGCACAACACCACCGCAAAGGTCTGGATTGCCTTTAAACTGTAGCCCATAATATAGCATGCAACAAAAAAAAGTCAAATCCAAATTAGGTGGATAGCAATGGATAGCTTTTTTCATACTTATTAGAACTAACCAAATGAAATAAATAAAACATCACCTATCATATTTAAATCTTGAGAACAATCCTCTTGTTCAAAAGGGCCATTGAGTTCGTTTTTAAAAAGATATCTGAAAAATTCAAGCCATAAAAAACAAGTTACTGATTAATTTATATTTTTGAACAAATTCACTTGACAAAAGAATTAATATAACTTTTAAAACCTGCTATATTATTTCTGCCACCTCCAAGAAATAACTTTATTGAGAAAGTCCTACAGATAGCCTAGGATTTAGTATTTTGTTAAATAACTTTAACTCACATGCTGCTCTAACCAAACTAACTTAAAAGATGGTCTTCAATTATGAGGCAATTTAGCTGAACTGACCTTTCTGACAGCATGCAATTGTTTTGTTTTGTATCTCTATGAATTGATCTAAGCCTGTAATTTAAAATACATACATAATACGTAGTCACATTGGTGGCAATAGAGTCCCGAGGAACTAGGAGGTGAAAGGATTATGCCAATAGTAAAATATATGTAAATATATTAAGAAGTATATTCTTTATTTTCTATACAATGTTGTAGTACAATTTAAAAAATATAAAATATTGTTCCAAGCACATATAAAGTAGCACGGCCATCAATGCCTGTCCTCCATCCAACCCATCTAAAAGCACATAATTGTACTTTTGCCACCAGTATTTTCTGTATCTGTAAAAAAACAAAACAAAACTAAACTAAAGATGAATCCCATGAGTAATGTGTAACCAGCTTGCGAGCTTGATTTGCATGTTAGTGTTTCTGAAAAGATACTTATTCTTGAAGATAAATATAGGGGTTGCCACAAATCTCAAGGTTCTATGAACAACGAAATCCAATGTTGCAAAACAAAGACCATACTACATCACAGGATTAATTTTGAAAAGACCAAAATAAAAGATACATCCTTGCTTGAAAAGACCTCTTCCTTATCTCTGTCCAAAATATAAAAGCCAGATGTTAGGCTCATTTGATTCTTAAAAGCGTAGCATTAGTGAACTTCTATGATATATGTGGGCATTTTGCGTCTGCAATGTTTTTTTCCTCCTCAATTCTTCAGCAAATCTAAAATATTGCTACGAACATAATCGCTATCATGAACTGGATTCCTGTAAATCACAAAATGATCCTAAAGAAAAGCCTTGGATACAATATCTATAACTTGCATAGGAAACAAATTCGATTTATGTCAAAAAGTTCCCATTCATTGTGGGTATGGCCAAAAGCATATCTTCATTGACCTTAATTTATTGCCGTGATGGGATATGGAAGGGCTGGGCCCGAATAACACCATTGCAGCTCTCAGCCCGTCATTGAACATCGTGCTCAGTGCAGCAGTTTGGACTCCATAGCCCTGTGATTTTTGCTTCCATCTATCCATAATGAATAAAAACAGAATGCAAGATTTTTGTGGGATTCTAGACAAAAATACTGCTTCAATTTTCCTGTGGGTACTGCTCACTTTCTGTATTCAATGGCGACGTGTTCGTCTCGCATGCAGCCCATGCCCGACGCATGCCACATTACTTTCCGATCACTGTCGGCGGTTCGAAAACTTTGCCTTGATTCAGACGGTACTCGAAAAACATCCTCTGCTGATTAGCGTAAAAAAATTGTTTATTGCGTTTCGATGTACACATCCGACTATAGTGGAACACCTCTCGACATAACTAGTTTAGTTATTTTATTGTATAATATGACTATATTATGAAAGATACTTACATTGATGCAATTTAATATTTTACCCCTGCTATGCACAGTCTAAGGTAACGTCTATCCAGCCCCAGGAATGCACCCGGGGCATGGATGGCTGGGCATGATGTCCATGGATGTGGCCTGCCTCGTTTCTCTCGCGCACCGTATTTTATCTGTAAACTTTCTGCCGCCCCACAGTACTGTGCCTCCCGTACCTTGTCAAATCAAGTGAGCGCATAACTGGCAGCAAAACCAAAAAACACGGTGAGAAATCTCGCGGAAGATACCTGCTAATTAATTAACATTCACTATAAACTGAGCAGCCGAGGGAGGGATTATTGGCCGTTTGTAACGCAATACTTCAAATTATTAATATTTTAATATTTCATTTTTTTAAAAAATTTTATATAAGTTTTTAATTTATATTCTTTTATTTTTCGGTTTTATTACATAAACATAAGGATAAATATTATATGCAATATTTACATTAAAATTTATTTTATTTAGATTTTTTTATTTTTTTATATATATGTTTCTTATATATAAATATTAACAAATTTCAAATCATTTAAATATTTTTAAATCTTAAAAAGATGTTTTATATTCTAAATTTAATTATTTATAAATTTTTAAAAGATTGAATTTCATAAAAGAAAAATGACTAACTTAAGTTGGTCAAATTTTTATTTTTTAATAAATTAAAATGTCAAATTAAAAATTCATTCACAATATTTTTAAATTTTACAAAAATCACCCAAATATGCATAACGCCCATTCATTTGTCATTCTTATATCTATAACTTGAAGAGAAATTATATATTTTTCCCCTACTTAGGAGATGAAAATGACACCTTTTCACCAAATTTATTTAAATTTTTTTTCTAAGATGTCCATAAACTAAATTTAATTTATTAGAAATTATATTAAACCCTTTTTCAAATTGTATAGATAACTCATTCAAGTTTTTATATGAAGTTACTTTTAAGTCTATTTTTTACAATCTTAATTGTCATTTAAAGATATTGTTTGGTTCATCATGATCTCTTATTTGCCCAAGACATAGAGTAGAAATAATTGAAGTAATGGTGATTTGTATAATAAATCAACTAGAGATAAAGTTGGATTTCGATTAGGCTTACGGTTAAAGTTAGGAATTACAAGTTAATCGAATGCCTCATTTTCTACCATATATATTTTTAATTGTATTAATCTAAATTATGCATTTTTTTAATTATATTAAGTTAATTATAATAAATAATAAAATAATACTTATAAATTATATTATAGTATAAATATATTAAAATGTTATTTAAAATAAAAACATACAAAATAAACATATTGATAATAAATCTACAATTATTTAATCTATCATTTTTTAAAACACAAAATGTTTTGAAAATATGTGTTGTGTTTTTTATTTATGATTTTCTATATAATTTAATAGATTTTGATAAACATATTTTCAATTAATAGTTTGTTCCTTATCTTGACCTCCATACACTTGTATCTTACATTCACTACATAAATCTATTAACAATATCATAATTTATAAAAGAATGAAAGAATGAATTTCAAACATAATCTTTTTGAAATAATAGAATTAGAAAGTAAATATTATTTATATATTGAAAACATTATTTGATATAATAATTTATGTATTGTCTAATTTGTTCCTGTCAACTATGAAATTATTAATCTAAAGTATTTGTGATTAGACTATTGATTCATATATTTAATGGTCTTGATCATCAAAATATATATTATTTAAATATGTTTAATATTCTTTTTCAAAAATAATAATTAATTAAATTTATAATAACCACATAGAATTTATATTAAAATTCTTGACATAAATATTAAAAATGTTAAATAGACATGTCCAAAATATTTAAAATACCTATCTTTATTTTTATTCAATCATATGCTTTATTTTTATATACTTTTTATTTATAATAAAAATAAATTTGAGAATAAATATTAATTTATATTTCAAAATAAAAATAAATAATAATTACTTAAATTAATATTATAAAATATATAATATTTTAATTATTAAACTTAGTAAATTATAGAAATATTTTTAAAACCATAAGAAAATATAAATAATTAATTTATATTTCAAAAATAAAAATAAATAATAATTACTTAAATTAATATTGTAAAATATATAATATTTTAATTGTTAAACTTATTAAATTATACAAATATTTTTAAAACCATAAGAAAAATATAATATCTTTGCACTCTTTATATAATTATTTCTTTTGAACTCTAGAATTTATTTAAATTTTTATCATCTCTTTATAATTAAATAGTAATTTTTTAAATGAAAATCGCAAAGGTCATAGCCGCTATCCAATGAAAATAATGAGAGGGAATACATTTGTAGAGGAAAAAACATCAAATAGAAAATACATTTGTAGTGAAAAAAATGACACGAAAAATGGGTAGAGTTTACACGTGGAAGTTTGATGTCAAGAGAAATGAGGACTGACGACGGGAGAAATGAAAAAACTGCAGATGCTCATCCATCCATGCTTGGTGCATTCTCTAGGCTGGATAGCCGCTACTATGTTGGTATGTTCTAACTTTTCTTCTGCTGCCTATAATGTAAACCACACAACTAGGGGAGAGGGGCCCAAAGTAGGGCAAGTCAACTTTGGAGGTCCACATGCACCAAAAAAGTTTTAAAATTTGTCTGTCATGTCACCCTGCCACTTGTACATTGGTCCATATTTAAAAAAAAAATCACTCCTCCACCTGTCAAGCACCATTTACGCCGACATGTCCAAAACGGGCTAATTTTTCCCTCCGCCTGAAACTGGAGCTCATCTGCCTCCTTAATCAGCGAGCACATCTACATACACTAGATCGGACAGTGATGTGTCCATGACAGCCTCGCCACCCTGAACGAACAGTTTAGAGCATTAAACACTTGTCACCTCCTTCGTTTCCTCCACTGAACAACTTGCCTTACATGTCACTTTGCATTTACTCAGATTATCAGGCACGTTAATCAGAGATCAAGGTTCATTCAATGCTTCACATTCTCACATATCTCGTTGACTCTCATTCCTTTTGTTTGCAAACATTCTTGACTGTTCGTTTCGTTTCATACTGAAACTTGTTCGGCTCTCCGTGGACGCTTCATTGTTCAGCTCTTCGCGCTTCTTCATTTGGCTCTACACTCTCGACAACTCCCTTTCTCTTTCAGGTGAGGTTTATAACCTCACTCAACCTTTACCAGTCTCAATGAATACGACTGGTGTTTTGCCATGCACTTAGTTCTTTTAAAAAAATTATTTGTGAAATTTTTTCTTTCAACCATATGCATAAAATGAAATGTGGGGAGGGTTTCTGTGGTTTTCTTTTCCTCTATACTCATCCATGCACTCCTACTATTTTGTTCTTCATTGCACAACATTTACTCTGCATTATATGCATTTCATATTTGCTTCCTTATACAAAATATGAAATAGTGAGAGGGAGAGAGAGTGGGAGAGAGAGAGACTTGAGAGGGAGAGAGTGTGAGTGTGAGACATTGAGAGAGAGAGAGAGAGGGAGTGGGAGATAAAAAAGAGAGAGACCTGGAGTGGGAGAGACTTGAGAGAGAGAGACCTAAGAGGGAGAGAGGGAGTGGGAGACACTTGAGAGAGAGACCTAAGTGGGAGAGAGACTTAAGAGGAAGAGATACTTCAAAGGGAGGGAGAGATAGAGAGAGAGGGAGAGGGGAGTTAGAGAGTGAGAGGGAGATGGATTGGAAGGGACCTGAGAGAGGGAGTGAGAGAGAGAAGGAAGGATGGAGAGAGAGAGCTAGCAAGATATGTCTAGAGCTCAAATTAACATTAGCTCAAATTAACATTAGGTAAAATTTAATGTTGCATCCTTCTTAATGAAAATCACAGACACTCCCCAAGGTGAAACATTAGGTCAAATTAACCCTAAGTTGGATAGAAACTCTTGTAATTGGGATTTTAATTTGACCAGATCTATGATTATCATGTGAGAAGATACCTTGTATATTGGTTTGAAGCCTATAATTATATCTATCAAAAAATTGAAGGCTCTCTTAGGTGGAAAACCTAGCAATTCATGAGGAAAAAGACATCTTTGAATCTGCACAAAAATGAATAGTCTTGGATTGATGGCTATTTAGATTCCTCTACTTGATCCATTTTAACGACATATAGTTGACATCCATTTTTTATAGCTCTCTTGAATTATATTTTTGGTGCCTTCTTGATCTTAATCTCATGCTTGATTCATTGAATCAAAACTAGATATCTTAAATCATCTAAGCATTCAACTATTTTATCAAAACAATCTACTTTAGCCTATGATGCCACAACCAATCATTCCTAGGATGACAACATATGATCCCAATTTGGCTACATAGAGGTTAAATTATATCAAAAAATAAGGTAATATTAGTTTAGCTACAAACATACAATACTCTATATGAGCTCTTGTATTTTCTTATCATACTAACTCTTAATAGCTTTAATTTAAGTGTTTGATCTCAATGAATGATAAAAAGTAAATGGTACAATTATTTTGTAATACCTCATGTTTTCCTACTTAATATTTACATGTGGGCCTCTTGGTCATTAGGTTCAAACTTGTCAATTGAGTAGTTACTTTCTATGTTTTGAGGTGCAATGCCTTTGACACTTGTGCCTTGTCCTTCATTTAATTTTTTTTGGTTCTATGATTATTATTAGTGTTGATGCTTCATTGTGCTATCAAAGTATTTTTAAATAGGTTTTGTATTGTTACTTAGACAATGGTCTATAAATGTTATGTTGTGACTTTTATATGTTTGATTTATATAATAGTATCTATTATCATCCTTTTTATCAAAGGTATTTATTCTTATTCTTTATCTGTTTTGTTCTTCCTCATAATCTCTTTATTGTATTTAGGTGATCAAATAAAAATTACTTTCCCTACATATTATAATAAATAATTTATTGAATTATAAATTGATAAATGGTGTAACATGTGTGATAGGGAAAATTTCAGTGTTAGAGAATGAACAACAAACAAGAGAGTGCAAAGCAACAACAAAAGACACCCTACACCTCAAGATTAGCCTAGTTGGATTCAATACAAAATAAAGACAACAAAATGGAACCTTTTACCTTGTCTCGAATCGATCCTTTGGTTGGCCCTTCGATCTTTGGTGTTGTATGCCCCTTGGATAGCAAGAGATGCAAATGTGGATTATACGATGGATGGAAAATGGGTGAAAGTGGATGCAAGTACGAAAAATGGCTAAGTATGGCTCAAGGAAAAAAATTTCAAGAGTTTGGCTAGCATGAATGATCTCTCCTAAAATGAGAGAAAAGAGGGGGTATTTATAGAGAATTTGGAATTCTCTATGGAAATGGATGGTCAAGATTGAGCCACCAATATCAAGATGTAGGGCTAAGGTGAGTTGAGAACTCACAAGCCCTCACATCTTGACATGTGGCATGTAAGTGGTTTGAAAAGGATGATGTGTACATGAGGTGGAAGAAGAGTACATGACATGGAGGTAGTACATAGTACCTTTGGATTGGGACAAGATCTCCTCATAAAGGAGGTCCTTGTCCCCATGTGGGTGAGAGGACATGTGGGGAATTAAAAATTCCTCAAATATCCTCATGAAGATGAGAGAAGGAATTTTAAATTCCAAGGGATGCATTGGGGGATTAAATGTGAATTAAAAATTAAGTGACCATGAACTTATCTATCTCTATACTTGATGTGCTTTCTATTTTCCCCACATCAAGATTCCCTTTGCTCAAGCTCTCTCTCAATCTAAGGTTGGTACAAAACCCTTACCAATAACATGAAGAATCTAAGGTGATTAATGTTTGATACCATGAAAGGAAGAAATGGTGTAGAAATAATTTGTATAATACCCCTTAATAAGAGGCATGTGCAAGAAAATATTATACTTATAGGAAATATATTACACAAAGAAGATCATACCATGACAAGATGATCTATTTCATGAAAACACTTTTGTGAGAAAATAACCACACTCTATGAAAAAACCAATTATGTCATTCAATAACAAAGTTGATATAATATGAATCTCAAGCTAATCCTTTATAAGAGTCACTAAAATTCAAATTTCAAAGTTATTTTGGCAACATAACAATACCTAAAAGTCAATCATGCAACTCATATACTTACAAATCAATCATATGTAACTCATATAGTACTCCATCGTCAAGAAATAATAAACAAGAAAAACTAAACCCATAAACCATAAAGTGGTTCACTAAAACCAGATGTTAGGATTTTTCGTAGAAATAAATATAAAAATTAATGAAATAGTTGAGCACTTTGAAGGAGGGCCTCTAATGATTAGAAAATAATATTACTAGCACTTGCACTAGAAGGAGGTGCAAGGGTTACGCTGATAGAAAATTATATATAAGTTAACATTTTAGAGTATAATCTATATGTGCATAGAAGATACATTAATTTTGAAGTACCTAAAAATCTGCAAGTGAAACCATCTCAAACACTCATTAGGAGGGTTAGTTTACACATGCAAATCTACAAATACCTCTATGAAATAACAATGCCATGCTTCAAAGATGCAAATAAATAACTAAGAAGATCAAATAAATGTATAGAAGCAAAACAAAGTACCTATTCCATATTGGATTGGTGTCAAATGTGCAAATGACCCTTTCCCAATCCTTGCTCAAAAACTGAAATGATGAGATGCAATGGAGATGAAGAGAAAAATCAGTTATCAAATGAAGAGAGTGGCTTTGCATAAGAGTTGTAGATGCCTTTGATGAAGAATGAGGTCTTTATTTATAGATTTTCTTGATGAGAGATTGGACAAATGGGTGAATGTGGGACTAAATGTAAACCAATGAAAGGAGACCACTTGTCAAATTTTCATAGGTTGAGGGATGTGCAAGATTTGGGAAATGTGCCCAAGAGAGGGAGTTTCAAATTCAAATTTGAGAGTAAATGTTGAGTTTGACTTGTACAAGGGACATGTAAGAGACATGTAAGACCTATTAAATGCCTTGTTGGATGTACATTTCAACTTGCTTTTGAATTCAAGTTTGAGGGTTCAATATTCCTCATAGATGCCATGTTGAAAGAAAATAAGGATTCTAATAAATCAATAAATTGATTTATTTGTGCAAGTGGCAAAATCTAGATAATCCTAAGTGATTAGGATTAGCATTTAATCATGGTTAGATTAGCTTAATGATGATTAGGTGAGTTTGACCCCTTTGACTTGAATATTTGGATTTATTTAAATCAAAAGGGGAGAAATATGAATTTGGGATTTAATTAAATGAATGTTTGATTTATTTAATAAAAGGTTGATGATAAAGTTTATTTAATTTTAAATTAATGACTTTAGGGAATTGAAATTATTGAGTTTACTTGATGAATGGATGAAGGTGATCTTGATTAATTTGATGAGTGGATGAATGTGAAACCTGGTTTACTTGATGAATGGACCTAATTGAATGCATAATGTTAATTTTGCATGTCTACAAATTTATTTTACAATATCTTTGTATAGAATAGTATTTTTTATGTTTACAATTTTGAAATACAATCTTGACTTTAGGTTGATAATTTTTTCTTCAAGCTAACATTTCTCTTTGTGAAATTTTCTTCATTCTTTTAGTGGTATGTTTGTTTTGGTAAACAACTTGATAATTTTGCACCAAGATTGTAATGGAGGTACAATAGTTATGTCAAGCATGAGTTCACTACTACCTCTTCACCACATAAATTGAGAAATTGATGCCATGATTTGAAGTCATTTGATAATCAATTGCAAATCAATAAAAGGAAAAAAAAAGCAAGCATTGTAAAGCATACAAGTGGTTGAAGAGTGACAAAGAACCAAATCTAGACTATATATATCCATTGTAGTATGCACTATGTGATAAAAGGAATCTTGGAAATCCACGTCAAAATTGGAAGTAACTAGCATGAATGGGCTTAAAATATGTTACATTTCAAGTAAGGAATATAATGTCAGTTTTACATATTTAATATTATCTATTAACAAAAACTATAATAATAAAGAATTCATGTTTTCTACATTGAATGGATCTATATCTAAATTAGATGAAAAAGAAGAAACGTTTGGTTAGATGAAAAAGTAGAGGCTTGATTTGACTTATGAAAATCATAAGTTTAAACAAAAATAATTGTATTTTATATCATATTATGCATACAACACATTATACAAAAACCACACAACCAAATTCTAGCCCACCAATCTTTCTCAAAAATAAGTGAGAAACGTGAACATTTGAAATTCCCTTTACCTTCAATAGTAGGAACAAAACTTAACTAGTTATATCAAATGATCAAATGATAACAATATTATTGTTAATTATACAAAATACCACTTGATTGACCATGGTACAAAAAGCTCTACAAAAATGCATGAATCATGGGATTCCTAAATTAACCTACCAACAATAATGGATAAATCAAATAGAAATTGAATTAGAAACTAGCTTTATACTAATAGTCTTTACATATGCCACTAACATAGGAATAATAACAAATTGAGTAGGGATGGATTTGTTCCTAAAGTATTGTACATGGCTCAGGTGACACTGACTCAGAGAATCCTTTGACATTAGTGCAGTTCTAGAAAGGTTGAGAAGTAACATTGAAAACAATATTTGATTTTCAACATAACTATGGTGGTTGATTTTCATGTTAGAGAGGAAAAGAACTACTCGGTCATTGATAATGGATACACAAATCATATGACTGGTGACAAGAGTAAGTTTTTAAACTTGAGAAATATGAAGGAGGTCTTGTTAACTTTAGAGATGATACATTTCCTAAGATATGTGGAAAGGGTTCAATCAATTTTTATGGCAAGCATAATACAAGTCATTTTCTTTATGTTAAGGGTCTACAACATAACCTATTAAGTGTAGGAAAAATGTGTAGAAGAATCATTCTAAAGATCAAATCATTAGCGACAAGAGAAGAGGTGTGTTGATAAGAGAAAAGGTTGCTATGGTAGAAGAATAGGTAAATCTATGTTTACTTTCCAAAGTTGAACCTAAAATAGTGAATCAAGCATGCAAAGATAAATACTAGATCAAGGCTATGGAAGAAGAATTGATGCAGATTTAGAAGAATCATACTTGGGAATTTGTTAAGATAGATGCACTTGTGTAGATTGAGTAGTGTGCACTGATGTACAATATGTGTGTTAATGATCAGAGTTGTTATTTTTGTTGTTGATGGTTTTTCACATCATGTGTTGCCATCAATGACAAAGGGGGAGATTATTGGAAGTCTATGTAGTTTGTGTTGTCATTGATGTCAATAGATCTATGTTGTTGCAGTAATGTCAAACTTAGAGATGCGTTAATTAGTTGCATTATGTTGTCATTAGCAGTTTCACTGGTGTCAACCTTTGGTATTTCTTCGATAAGATTGTGTGTGGTTGAGTTTCTATGTTATAATTGGTTTGGTTGTTATGAGGAAATGTTGTAGATGATGAGAATGTGCTTGTGGTGCTTGGTTTCCAAGTTCTTTTGAGAAAATTTGAATAAAAGAGGAAACAATGTGTCAATGAAGTGCTCTGCCATATAGAGTAGTGTTATGGTTTTTCTTTGTATTTCTTCTATGTTGAAGTTATGCCTATGAAGTTTGGATATGTCGATTAGAGGTGTTCAAATGTGTTATATCAAGAGTTTCTTGTTTTGGGTTGCAATGCAGAGAAATTTTTGTTCACCATTATGTGAACTATGACAGTAGTGTTGTCTGGGACAAATGATTTCTCTCCGCATTTATTCGCAATGTGGTTTCTAGTCTTGTAGATCTTAGGGTGTGCTTATATTTCTCATATCTATCTTTAGCCTAATTTTTATGTGATTTGGTGCTCTGCAAGGATGGTTTCATGAGTTACAGTGTGTGGAAGGTTAACTATGTGTATAGGATGAGTATATTTTCTATGAGTCATCTTTGGATCAAAGGAAACATGTAATTAAATGTTTAATGGTGTTTACATGGGTTTGATTAACATTGGGTGTTTACACTAATTGTGAATTTGCTTTAGTGTTTGTGGAAGCATGGTGTGGTGTGTATGTGTGGATTTAGGTTTGAGTTAAGGTGTGGTGTGGTCTACCTTCATTCCTTTCCATTGTGGGAATGTTTTGGTACCAACCTAATTTGAATTTGCATGGTTGAGGTGCATTGTTGACATTGGAGAATGTTTTGAAGGTTGAAGATGGTATAAATAAGTGATGAACTGATGAAGGATGCCCATGTGAAGTGTGTGTGTGTGATGCAAAGTGTAGAGTTGTGAAGTGTGAAAGTGTGAAATGCAGTGCGAGCTTTAATGTGTTAGACTACTGGAAGCAATGAGCAGAAGGTGTCTACATTCTTTAGAGATACTGTGAATGTACTGGTGATGTTGTGGTGGATATTTTCTATTTCTTTGAGATGGATTTCTCATTGTAACAATCTTTCTTCTTTTTTGTAATCTAGCAATGATCCCTTCTTTCTTTTGGGTAGTGAGTCCTTTGGCCGTGAGCCTATTGTATTTGGTGTCATAATTACTTTATATTGTGAACTAATCCTCTTTCCCTTATTGGGTTTTCCACATAAAATCTAGTGTTCTATTGTGTATGGTGTTATTGTGTTTCAATTTTTGTTATTTGCTTCCATGCTAAATCACTTTAATCGATTAAATGCTAATAAGGTTAATGTGGATTTGAATGTTAATGAGTGTTTTGATGTTTTAATGAACAACTGATTCACCCCCCTCCCCCACCCCCTGCTCTTAGCTGTCTTGTGCATTCAACAAAAACATGGAAAGAATTGACTGACTTATTTTTGACAAAGTTCTATTCACCTAATGTATGAATAAAAAACATAACTAAAATATGGAGGAAAAAAAAATTAAGGAGGAATTAGTAAAATTTGATGAAAAATGATTTAAAAGTGAGGTTAAAAAACTAGAATAAACCTTCATATTTTAGTGCTTACCACTCACATTATAGTAGAAGTAGATAAAAATATTTCCTCTTCATATAAGGATGGTAGACATGATCACTATAATACAATCCTAGTCAAATATATGGGAGAACAATTAAGTAGGAAATGATGAAATCAATTTAATTTCAAATTAGAGTTGGAAAATGAAATCCATTTTGTCACCATCTTCTTCACATTGGTTCTCTAGCTATGTGTGAGGGGATGGAGGAATAATTATAGGTGAGGAAGAATGAGGAGGTGGAGGAATTGGAGTTTGATGTGGTGGTTGGGAATTGGAGGAGTGGGAGTATTTCAATGGTGAGTTGTGTGGAGGAGAGTTATGAGGAGGAGAGTGAACAAAAGGCTCTCTCTCAAAGGATGAAAATCAATATTGAGACAAGGAAGGAGATGAGAGCATTGCATTATTGATATTTCTTGAACTAGGTGGTAAATGATAGGATTAGGGGTATTCATTGGGACATTGAGAGTGGGAGGTGGAATTTTATTATGTTTTGTTAAGAATGTGGTAAGGGTTGTGAGGTTAATGGTAGGATAGTAGAGGGAATTCCAATAATGTAGGAGATAATCAAGCAACATATGTGAAGGGTAGGGATTGAAAGGGTGGAAAATAGGGGAAAGAGGTAAATCAATTGCCTAAAGGGACATGATTGTTAATGTTTTAGCAGCTTCAGTCGTTCCTTCCAGCTCAGTCTTATTGAGAGAACATAAATTAAATGATAGTCGTTGGCTATTTAATTTATATTCATTATCTTCGTTGCATTATTTGGCCGACATGAGAAGATACGAATTCATCTTGACCTATTATTAGAAAACATTTAATATGTGTTTATTATTTGGAGCCGACTTCATTCTCCTTGGGATTCGATCTTTAAGGTGGCCGACCTCTTGTGAAGAGGTGAGAATATTCATTCAGGCCAATACATGTTCAAAGAGCCTCAAACAAATAAAGTCATACAGGTTATTTTGATTGAGGCCGACATTGATTAAAGAAGAGTTGAGATTGCTTGGAGCTGACATCATATCTTGGAGTCATGATTTCTTAAGAGGCCGACATGAAGGATTTATCTCTCCATTCTTTTGTATATATATACAGATTGTTCGTCCATTGTCGATGATCAAAGAACCAGATTAGTTCGGGCATTTACAAAAGTACGAATATATTATCTGATCAAGAGTGATCATATCATACAAGGCGAAGTTACAGTTAGCGAATTATGTCAAGTGCGCATCAAGGGCGAAGTTACTGCTAGCAGAGTTCAGTTGTTCACATCAGTTCTGTATGATCAACTGTGAATGTATGATCAAATGTGAATGTATTATCAAGTGTGAATATAATAAGAAAAGTGTGAATTCAAGATACAGGGCGAACATACTCAGCACCAAGACTTTACTCAGTGTGAACTTTACATAGTGTTGAGCTAACACAGATAGAAGACCATCTAGTGCACAAATTGAAGACCATCCAGTGCAAAGCAAACATTGCCAGATCTATGTTCAGTCATTGCCAGGTGTGATTTAGCAGGTTGTCATCTGTCATTCCATATTGCCAGGTGTTGTATATCGGTCTTGTGTTAGACCTCATTGTAATGTGTAAAATTGCCACTGTTACATCAAATATAAGAGAGATCTTTGTTGCTGGGTTTTTCTCCCTCAAGAGGAGGGTTTTCCTAGGGTAACTGTTGTGTTATTGTCTCTAATTTTTGAATTATTTTCTATGCATTTAATCTAATCACCTAATTTTAACATGGTATCAAAGCGGGTTTAAGCATGATCCTGATCAGATTTGTTATGCAAATTAGAAATTGCTAACTAGGAAAGAATCAAGCTTTTGTGGAAGTTGTTATTGGATGTAGCTAATACACTTAACCATATCATGGTATGTCTAGAGAAGGGTGTGTTCATCTCAGGTCCAAGATCTTGTCGAATGATCCTGTTAGAGTCTCTCATGAGCAGTGCGATGGGGAGGAACCTTCAGAGGATTATTCATCACTGTCTGTCTAAGTCCCTTTACAAATCACAGAGCTTTCAAGTGCGACAGGGCTCAAGACCAGGTTTGATAAGCTTGCATTAGCTGTATGAAATTCATACTTGGAGTTGCCAGCATGATTCTAAAGCTGCATATCGTGGTTAGACTAGTCTCCTAGGACAAACGTTTGAATAAGATTTGAATGGTCTTCAGACCACATTCAAATATTAAAATCGCTCCATCAGCAAACCTTATCATATGTTTCGATGGTGGAAAGGCTATGAGAAATCAATTCTAGAGATGAAGAGTGAACGTCTATTGATGTGATTTCTCCATATGTTCTGAGTTCTGTGAAGCGTTGATGCCTTGATTATCACCTGTGTTTGAAGATGATGTGTGGGCCACTTCAAACTCTGAGATGTTGGTCCTATGATTGACATGGAATTAGTATTCTACATCTGTTGAATAGTTCAGATAAGTATTCTTTTGTTTTCAGTCTGCTAAGTTGAGTAGGTCTGACATTGTTTACTTGAATCATGAATGTTTGGTAAATTTCATGATAGTAATCATTGCCATGATATCTTTGGCAGATGTCATCATTCATTACATTTCTTACTTAAATCATGTGTGATAGAGATCTTTGGCAGATGTCATCACTCATTGCATTTCATAGTACAGATCTCTGAGTGTGACTCTGAGATGAAAAGTAAAATGCAATTCCGTTGTGATGATCACATCGATATCTTTCTCCATGTTCATGGACTGCGATGGTGCCATGAGAAGGCTAGTCCTATATTGAACATGCTGGCTGCATGTAAGAAATCTATAGTTGTGCAGACTGTATTTTGTTGATGCTAAGTTTAGCACTCTCAAGAGGAGCAAAAGATGGAAGCAGGATATATCAAAATTCAATAAAGATAAGTTTCCTTATCCCTTCATTCTGATTCCTTGATGTATTTCTCTTATAGGTTGATTTGTTTAATCCATGTTTTAATTTTGTTCATAAATTCTTATGTATTCATGCCATAACCTGTGATAGTAAACTTTGTATGATTCTAGTCTTGATATTTCTTTGGATAGTTATAAACAGTTAGTAACCTCTCTCTAAAAATGCTACCAGGACAGATCTAAGAGCAGAAGGTGTTAAGAGATTGCTTAGTGATGAAAAGCTTGAGGCATCTCATGAGGAAGTCATGCCGACCAAAGAAATGATCAAGAATAAAGTCACATCTTGCAACCATGGGACTGAGTTGGTGGTTAGAGGGAGTTCACTTCCAGAAGTCTTCTTTGTAATCTCTGAAGCAGGGATCAAGAGAGAGTTTTGTAACTCACTGAGAAGAAGTGAAGATTATTGTATTGCAAAGCTAGGTGCTAAATCCTTAGAAGATCCATTCAGCTGCTAAGATCAGAATTGCTCAAGACTGTCATTTGGATTTGTCATTGGTAGCTCCACAAACCTATTCAGAATAATGAGATCTAAGATGAGGTCGAGGAGGACTATTCTGAACTCTCTTCAGTACCAAAGGTGTGCATTGGAAAACATTTATCTAAGTCAAAGTGTTGCGGGCAATCTTGGATGAAGAGGTCAGAAGGTTGATGCAAGTGCCTGAAGATTTAGAGGGAGCCTACTGAGCCTGAAGAAGATGGTAATCTTGCTACAGCTAAACATATCCTGAGATACTTGCATGGCATAGTTGGATATGGGTTGAAGTATACTTCAGATGCAGACTTGGAGTTACTTGGTTTCACTGATTTTGATTAGGCAGGTTGTGTCACAGATCGGAAGAGCACATTTGGTTGTTGCTTCAGTTTGGATTCTGCTATGATTTCCTGGTGCAGCAGGAAGCAGTCTTCTGTAGCATTGAGTACATCAGAGGCTGAGTACATTACAGCTTGCATGGCAACTCGGGAAGCAGTGTGGCTTCGTAAGCTCCTGGCAGGATTGTTTGGACAATCAATGGAGTCTACTATTATTCATTGTGAGTTGTGTGAAGCTTTCTATCAATCCTGTGTTTCATGACAGATCCAAGCATGTTGAGATCAAGTACCACTATATCAGAGACATGGTACTGCAGAAGGCTGTATAGTTGAGGTACATTAGCACTGATGAGCAGACGGGAGATATTCTCACCAAGCCTCTTGCTAGGATAAAATTTGTATACTTCTGACATAAGCTTGGTATGGTGGAGAATCCAGCCTTGACTGAGTATGAGTCTTAGTATTAGTGAGCCTTCTTAATGCACTTTCTTCTGTGACGGAAGAATTTGAGGTGAAAGCCCTTGTTTCCACCCTCTGAGCTGAGTCATGGTGGATGTCATGTGTGCGACTCCATGACATATGTTGTACTTGTGTTTCACCCTCTGAGAGAGTCATGGTGAAAGTCACGTTGAGGTGACAACATCACGCAAGTGATGAACACTTTTACTTTCTATTGCATTTTCTTCTATGACGAAAGAATTTGAGGTGAAAGCCCTTGTTTCCACCCTCTGAGCTAAGTCATGGTGGATGTCATGTGTGTGACTCCAAGCCAGCATCACGTGAGAGAATCCGTGATGATTTCTTGCGTACTTGTGTTTCACCCTCTGGGAGAGCCATGGTGAAAGTCACGTTGAGGTGACAACACCACGCAAGTGATGAACACTTGTACATATCATACATAGGTGTAGCCATGATGGTTGATATCACATTGAGGTGATATGCTTTCACGATGAGGTGATAAGCTCCTTTCCATACATGGGTGTAGCCATGGTGGTCAATATCACAATGAGGTGATATGTTATTTCACACATGGATGTAGCCATGATGTTCGTCATCACGTTGAGGTGATATCCTTCTCTTTATATCCGAGTGCAGGTAATGATGGCTAATGGATCTCATATTGAGATGACTCGTATTGTGCAGCTGGAAGTTCTCTCCCTAGCTGAGAGGGAGTGTAATGTTTTAGCAGCTTCAGTCGTTCCTTCCAGCTCAGTCTTATTGAGAGAACATAAATTAAATGATAGCCGTTGGCTATTTAATTTATATTCATTATGTTCGTTGCATTATTTGGCCAACATGAGAAGATACGAATTCATCTTGATCTGTTATTAGAAAACATTTAATATGTGTTTATTATTTGGAGCCGACTTCATTCTCCTTGGGATTCGATCTTTAAGGTGGCCAATCTCTTGTGAAGAGGTGAGAATATTCATTCAGGCCAATACATGTTCAAAGAGCCTCGAACAAATAAAGTCATACAGGGTATTTTGATTGAGGCCGACATTGATTAAAGAAGAGTTGAGATTGCTTGGAGCCGACATCATATCTTGGAGTCATGATTTCTTAAGAGGCCACATGAAGGATTTATCTCTCCATTCATTTGTATATATATACAAATTGTTCGTCCATTGTTGATGATCAAAGAACCAGATCAGTTCGGTCATTTACACAAGTGCGAATATATTATTTGATCAAGAGTGATCATATCATATAGGGCGAAGTTACAGTTAGTGAATTCTGTCAAGTGTGCATCAAGGGCGAAGTTACTGCTAGCAGAGTTCGGTTGTTCACATCAGTTCTGTATGATCAAGTGTGAATGTATGATCAAATGCAAATGTATTATCAAGTGCGAATATAATAAGCAAAGTGCGAATTCAAGATATAGGGCGAACATACTTAGCACCAAGACTTTACTCAGTGTGAACTTTACATAGTGTTGAGCTAACACAGATTGAAGACCATCCAGTGCAAAGCGAACATTGCCAGATCTGTGTTCAGTCATTGCTAGGTGTGATTTAGCAGGTTGTCATCTGTCATTCCATATTGCCAGGTGCTGTATATCGGTCTTGTGTTAGACCTCATTGTAATGTGTAAAATTGCCACTGTTACATCAAATATAAGAGAGATCTTTGTTGCTGGGTTTTTCTCCCTCAAGAGGAGGGTTTTCCCAGGGTAACTGCTGTGTTATTGTCTCTGATTTTTGAATTATTTTCTGTGCATTTAATCTGATCACCTAATTTTAACAATGATTATAGTTAAAATGAGGAATGGAGAGAGACATACATGGTACAAATGTGGGTTATATGAGAAGGACTAAGCATAAAAATTTAGGTGAAGGAATATTGAGTGGTAGGAAAAAGAAAAGAGGTTGGCTAGAAAAGAGGGATGAAAGTAGTAGAATTAGACTATAAAGGGACATGAATGTGAATAATATATCCTCTACCTTGCAATAACTCTAGCTCCCCAAGATGGGTGATGATGATATTTGTCAAGGAGTATGTGAGTGATGAGATTTAGGATTAAATGACATTATCAAGTAGGCTATTTTGGAGGAGAGACAAATGGTGGTCAATTTTGGTGAGTGACAAAACTAGCATCATCTAATTGGGGTTCATTATCAAAGTGGTCATCATTGTGAGACATGTAGAGTGAGACATCGTGTGGGTGGATGATAATGGAGGAAGGAAGGAAGGGCAATGAAAGAAGGAGGAGTGAGGAAGATACATGGATAGGCTTAGATGAGGGTTCCTATAAGAGATAATGTATGAGGAAGGCATAGTCAAAGAGGGAAGGATATCAATTTCTATTGAAGAACAACAAAAATAATTCACTCTTATATACTATAGTAAATTTGAGTAGAAAAATGTAGAGTTTTAAGTTTCGGTGAAAATAAAAGACAAAGATAATAGTGTACTAAATGGACACTAACCTAATTGTGATAAGGTCTATATGTTGTGACTATGTTTATGTTTACTCAAAAAAAGTTTTGTTGAATGATGACAAAATTAAAAAATCAATGTAAAATTAACTAATTGGATATTAGAATGAGAGTTTGTCATTTAGAGAGAAAAATTCTTTTGATGATGAAAAAATGAACAAATAATGAAGGTTAGGATTCACATCAAGTTCACTACAAATATATAAAGAAAATAGATAGCCTACATAATTTAAATGCAAGAAAGCATTTTCAATTGTCTATATTAGAATTCAAAAAGCAATCTATCATAAATAGGTTGACTTAAGTTAATGCAAACACAAACAAATTCTCTACCAATTAATTAAATTAAGGCAAAGGTTGTGAAATTTGGCTTTACACCTGCCAATTGCATTTGCTTGAAAGTTCCTAAAGCCTTTTCAACAAATAAATTTTGCGTATATCCTGCAATCATGGCATTCCATGAGGCCACAGTTCTTTAAGGCATTCGGTCAACCAGTTCGCGTGCCTTGTCTATGCTTCCACATTTTGTATACATGTCTACCAGACTGTCTTCATTGGACAAAATTCCTCTATCCTTTACGCTTATTTGGATGGCTATACCCTATTCCACCGCTCCCATTTCAGCACAGGCTAGAAGTATGCTGGCAAATGTAAGCTGATCCGGCTGGAGGTTTCCATATGGTGACAGTGCGACTGCCTTTTTCATGGCAGTGGCTATCCAAAAAAGCAGAGTTAAGCTGACTCTTTTTTACTATTCAAATTTAAATTTCATTGAAACAGCGGGAAATTTAGGCGGGTTTTGGAGTTCAATTTAGAAGCGTTGGACATTAATAAGAGCGGGTGGCAGTAGACATTAAAACTGCAGAGTTGCTTGGAATTTGCTGACTACGAACAGTACTGCCTTGACTTGGAATTCGCTGCCGAGTTTTCCACCGAAACTACAATTATGCCGGCGGTTTTACACAAAGCATGAAAATAATTGTGGAAATCTACCCAGGCTGTGGAACAAACCGTGAATCCACCCCCGTGAAAATATATCAGGACTGGGAATTTTCCAGAAGCGGTTCCCGGCATGAAAATGCGAGCCCAGACGCCGGTTTCCGGATTTATAGTGACGTCCTTGGATCGAACGCCGTCTGTAAAGTGTGAAGAGGCAGGCGTGGTGGGACGTGGAAGGCGTAGCACAGAGCCATCTGAATAAATCTTAAAATGCCCTTCTATTTCTGCCACAACTTCCATTCTTACGCTTCCCACAAATTACTCGTATCTGTGTAATATATAGAGAAAAATCTGTAGCCCTGCACTTAAGCACAGCCGGTCGGAGGATCGAGTCTGCCTTGTGACTTTCAGATTCAACTCACCCTACCCTAGGTACCATCCATAAAAATGGTAGAAAATATACCTATAAAAGTATAATTACGCCGAAGGCGTCCTACGCTTAGTATTTGCGAGGTATTTTTACCTCCGACGGTGTAGATTGGTGGACAGGCAATCGCCTGCGATGAAATCCATCTCAGCCGCTCGCCATTTTGTCCGCCGACAGTTCAAAAGCACCGATAGGGCTTGCAAGAAGGTTGAATGATTGTGAAGCGTTGATCGTTTTCGCCAACCACGAAGTCTATATTTGTAGGTAGGCGGAATTGAATGCAGAAGAGTAATTGACGCTTCAATGCAGATTAGATAGCATACGTCAGTCAGAGAACAATCAAAGGTCGGTCATAGAGAACAATTGAAGTAGCAGTTGTCTACAGCGAGGGTTTGGATTTTTTATTGAAATTTTAATTAATGGCGAGTGCTGCTCAGGTTGACGTATTTGGAGCTATAGTACCCATGAGTGCGGCTGCCTTAGGCTCCACGTTAAAGGAAAAAAAAATTCCCAAGGTGTGCAGAAGAGTGGTTTTTTTGGTCTACAAATGGGTGCTTTCAATTGGGGTTTTATTGGCTTGTGAAGGAAGCAGCAGCAGCAGCAGAAGCAGTGAAGGCGGGTCGTGGGGCCTGTTAGGGTTGTGAATGAGAAGGTGGTGGCCATCGGGACCACGAATTCGGCAGTAGCAGCCATGGAAGGAGGGAAGCCTACAATTGTCTCAAATGCAGAGGGGCAGATGATGACGTCCTCTGTAGTTGCTAATATAAGAAATGGGGATAGGCTTGTTGGGCAGATTGCCACATGCCAGGCTATTGTGAATCCCTAGAATACATTCTTTTTAGTTAAGAAGTTTATTGGGGGAAGATGAACGAGGTGGACGAAGAGTCGAAGCAGGTGTCTTACAGGGTTGTTCGTAATGAGAACGACAATGTGAAATTGAATTGCCCATCTATTGGGAAGCAATTTGCAGGTGAGGAGATTTCTGCTCAGGTTAGTTGTTTTTTTTTAAGGGGTTGAATGAGAGATTATCTTTTGTTAGGGTTTGATTTTCCAATTCTTGTCTAACTATGTTGGTTTTTTTCTAGTAGTATTTGATTTTGCTTGTACCTAATTTAAGCATCGACCCTTTCACTGCTATAGTGTATGGCTGTGTTATTGCTTTCTGTAGAGATTTAGCGTTTTGTAAGGAGGATTCTTACGTATTATGGTTCATTTAGTTATTATTTTTTTGGTAAATGCATTTTTCTCAATGCTCTACTCAGTTTCCTCTTCTTCGACAGTGGGAAATCGCTCTTGTAAGTGTTTGTTGCATCCAGTGATTTCTATGTAGTGTATTCATAGCAAATTAGTACGATTCTCATGAAATGCCAAAAGTGATAGATATAAATTGCTATTAATTTATTAGCAGATTAGAATTAGGCAAAAACGCTTCTTTGGTGACTAGGATGTTGTTTTCAACAATTGTTCTTGGAAATTAAGGTATTAGTTGTTTACCTTCGGTGCGTACATCAATCCCTGTGCATACCTGTCATGTCTTTTATGCCTGAGTGCTAGAGAGACTTAAAAATTGTTTCCATGAGTCTTGAGAATAAGAAGTGAAGTCTCTTGTGCAGAGGACTAATAATTCTCTCCTTCATGCCCTACGCATAAACCTAAATTTGCTTTAATGTTCTCTTTTTGATATGATATTTACTTCTGGTTACGGAGAACAAATGATCATCGAGTGTCTCCTATTTCCAGATGAGATTTGTATGGTTTTTCTCTAAATTAGAAGTGTTACAATGGCATTTTGGATTTTGAAATTTGAAATCACTGCAACTGTTCTTTTTTTGATGGACAGTAACAACGCCAAAGCAAATCAGAGAGATGATGAAGGTGGATGGGCTTACCAATGACGAAGTCAAAAGTCATTTACAGGTATGCACTTTGCACTCACATGTAGGTTGAGTAGCATTTAGATTTAACCTCTAAGGATATTCAGTCTAATTTGGCATTTGGTTTGTTTGCAGAAATACCATTTGCACACCAAAAGCCCAAGTCCTTCTCCTCAGACATATGCTTCTCAAGCTCCACAATTGGTGGTTCTTAGAGGAATTTGGGTTCCCCCTGATTATGCAGCAGCACATGCTGTAGCAGCAGCCCATCAAGCTCCAAGACTTTACAGTCCCCTTTCAAATTCTACCACTTCTCATTCCTAGTCACACTATTGCCAATCACCAATTCCCCAAGAATATTATTCCTAGGTGAATCAATCTTCTCAACTACAACGTTGACAACTTACCTATTGTGAACAACATCATACTCCTTCACAGTCTTTAAGCTCACCTCAAGGGCCTTTACAGTTGACAGGACAGTCTTCTGGCACTAGGGGAACTTCTACAGATGGTGGCAGAGAGGAAAGTGTAGGAGATGGAAAATCAGAGAGTTCCAGTTGGAAAGGTGAAGAAAATGCCCAAAATGGAGAGGTGATTAATATGGGCAGTTCTTTGTCACTGAGAAAACCTCTACAGTCTGTAGATGGAGATGAAGAAGATAGCAGAGGCAGTGAAACTGCTTTGAGATTTTAGCTGATTGTGCAAGTTTTTTGGCTAGATGAGTGATATAGGAGGTGACTTCTATGCTCTAATTAGTTTGTGTTTAAAGTGAGACAATCCTGTGCTAACTACCATTTTGACCATTTTATGCAAATTAAACTTCTGAAATACATAAATATGACTAGGCCACATTTTTGAGAGGTGGTTTGACTTTCCACTTATGTTACCCTTATCAATGACAGTCTCAACGGAGTGATATCTTTTGTATAAAGTTGAGGACAGCATAATCAACTTAACTGTTCATATGGCCAACAGAATCTGGCGGTGTCCGAAAATCCTAGCAGCACTAAAAATGAAATGGCAGGATTTGTTGCGGTGAAGAGTCCATTCCAGAAGCTTCATAGTGGCAGTAGACACAACAGTTCGATACACTAATAAATCAGTTTTGACCAGCAAAGCAAGTTGAGACTTTGACTGTGTGTGCAGGATTACTGACAAATATGATTCATTTTCATATTTTTCAATCGGTAGTTGTATCTTTTATATGGTTTTGTTGAGTGAGTTGAGTTTTTTTGTTGGAGGTAGTAATTCAATGTTCATAGAAAATGTCTTCAGTTTTTTTGTTCCACATCATAGTAATATAAAAAACATAGTTTTTCTCTCTTCTTGAAATTGCAACCTCTTCTGTCATGTTCAAATTTTTGACTGCTGCCCATGATAATTTTTTGGCTGTTGAAAAAGACAAATTGATCTGTGAAAACCAAATCTGTTACAGACTACATAGCCACAATTATAGAGAACTAACCTTCTGCTTTAGTTACAATCATGAAGCACAAGATCAGTAATCTAACTTTATTGTTAAATTCAAGTTGGAACTTATATGAATCATACCAAATAGTAAATACTAAATGCCATGTTTCAAAAATAAGGAAATTCAAATTTCCTTCCATTTTTGATGACTAGTACCGTATTTTTCAAAGGGCTATTGCACTTTGTCAATCATCTGATATTAAATTTATGTCAAAAATAGAGTTTGGATATGTCATAAATTGGTTTCTGTCTATTTTTTGCTACATAATAAATTTAAGCCTCCATTTTAGGGATTTTAAATACCCTGTGAATTGTATTCCTCTTTATAAGTGATGCAGTTACATCCTTGATTTTCTAGGAACAGCAAACCAGTTATCTGTTATAAGTAGATTTCTCTATACGTCATAAACGTTTTGGTGTTCTGTGTATTATTAACTTATTAAGCACATCTGGTATGGCACTTGCCAAAACCACGATGCTTCCTTTCTAAGCTTGTTATTCAGCCTAAAAGCTTGTTTGAGGGTTGAAATTGATGATTTGTCGAAAGAGGACCTGCTGAACATGTATGATCAATCGTCTCACAGCGTGTGTTTACTGACATCCTTAAAAAGATATGCTTATTGTGGAAGTAAGTTATGCTTCCCTAATTCAAAACTAAGCATGTTCTACCTCTACTCAATTTTAATGAGCCCAACTGGTTTTGTGGTCTTTTTTTGATATGATATACCTCAAAAGATATAAATAAAGGTAAAAAATTACAATTTTGTCAAAGTAGACGGAGCCAGGGAATGATGGTGTTTTCCATCAATGTACTTTTTGGTAGGGCCCTTCTTCATTATTCATATCAAGACCTGAAGAATGTATTCAAAATTAGGAATGTGCTCTATATACTTTTTTCAACAACCCTACGTGACCAGTGTTGTTTATAAGATTTTCATGGTGGTTGGTCACATTGGGTTGCTTTCCTTTTCCTTTTTTCTGCCATAGAATGGTGTTGAATATGGTGAAAAAATATGAAGATTGTCAGCGTAATACACTACATAGAACTTACCAATTTGAGGACAAACTACAACACCACCTCCAGTAGCAACAACTAGACGATACATGGTTGATAATTGTTTCAGTACTCCACTCTACAACAAATCAGTTGATCAAATTAGTTCATTAGTATAACTTGTACATTTTTGCCAGTTCAAATTGCTAGATTTTAGAAATATGGAAAAAGCAAGCAGAGAAAAGAAAACATTTCTTTATTTCTATCAAGACAAACATTTAGTTTCAAATCCAAGATAAAGAGCACTATTGCTTTTGTGGCATATTTAATTGTCCGCAAGTGTGTTATGGTTTATGAGCAATCAATGTCCCAATGTTATATCTTTTCTATTTGTTGATTTTCGGGTTTGTTAATTTCTGGTTTTGATTATTTTGCAAATCTGTATTATCATACAAGACTGGATAAAATATGAAAAATTCATATTCATACATTTATAGGGTTAATTAATGTGCCAAAAAATTGTTATATTGATTTATAAAAATGATCAAACAGAGTAATTATATTCTTTTTCACATAGGCACAAATGAAATTTAGAAAACATATAACTATCATTTTGTGTAATTGATATGGGTTGTAAGTTGATAAGAAATTGCTAGCTGACCTCTTGCAGGTAAAGGTCAAACACACATATGTTAGTTGTTGTCTAGTCCTTAAGTCTTTCCAGATAAGTTGCTTGTTGAGCTTGAGTAAGCTTCCAAAGAAGACACAGCTAAACAATTTTTTTTGCATTACTGCTGATATTTGGGATTTTTCTTGCCATTTTCTGTAACTAAATAACAATTTCTGTAATGTGAAATGTAAGAAGAGTTGTCATATTTGTTGTCTTTTCATTGCAGGAAATGGCATCAGGCATAAAGCAAGAGATCTCTTAGAAACTAATGGATCTGAATGTGACCAATTTTAGTATGGTGCCTGTCAAGGTTTGTGTTATTAATTTCAAATGGCTGATTGTAAATAAATTAACACCAGTTTATGCTACATATAGTGGTAGAAAAGTATTGCAAAGATATCAGTTAATGTCTTTTATGGTGCTCATTATTGCATTTTTGTAGATTTTTTTAATAGAAGGCTAATCACTCATCTAGGCCCATTAAAACTCCTCTTTAGAAATTTGCAAACAGGTGTTTATGGGCTAATCAAAAAAAATTTCAAACTATTATGCCGAAATGTTTGTGTTAGACGTGCAAGACCCCGTTTTGGGAATTCACCACATGAAGCACCTAGTGTTGAGCGTTCTCTAGAAACAAGTGGATGTATGAGACGGGAAAGAAAAAGGAAAAAATGATAAAACTATCCATGGTTGAAAAAACTACGCTTGACCTAACACAGTGGTCAACATTTATCATTATTTCATACATATTCAACTATTTGTTTAGGGTCAAAAGTAGTGTCATTTGTAAATGTGCATTCACACTTCCATTATTAATTATTTATTAATTAATAATGTGCATTCAAACTTCAATAAGCTTGCTTGCTTCTCTGTCTTGCTTTCTCAATGTCATAGCAGGTCAAAAATTTGGATGGTTAAATTTAAATGAATAGTTGAATTTTGGAATTAGGTGATAGTAGTAGAAGTAGTGAATTGAACATCACTATAATAATGATAGGAATTCAACATGACTGGAAGACCAGGCACAATAATAATCTAGCAATTTCAACATTCAGCCATCAGGTCTGACAGAAATTGTTGGAGGTTAAATAAAATGACAGGAATTCAACATCATAGGTTTAGTATCTTTTTATGTTCCATGGCTTATTTGACTCAAATGTATGATTGGATTTATTTGTAGACTCAGATTTTTGGCTGAATTGGTAATATCCCTCGATTACAAAGCTGACAACATCTACAACTTACCATCTAGTGCCCACAAACAAATGGTTAGACCAAAGTCATAAACAAGCATGTTTAAATAACCACCTGACATTGCTTGCAAATAGAAATTTGCAATCTTCTTTTGTAATCAATTCAGCCATATGAAATAACCCCTTAAAAATGTTGTTGAAATTCCACAGTACAAATATTTGTACAAATTACCAAATCCGTGACAGATGGTGAGTTCTACTGAGAGGTCCCAAGACACTGACTTGACACTGACTCGTGACCTTGAATAAGACACCTTGCAATTGGTGAAAGGTTATGTTGTTGGTGGTCATTTGCAAGAGTAGTTTCTTCATGAGTCAAATCCATCTTCTTGGATATGCACACATATTTATCACTTACAGATGCATAAAAAAAATAGTGATAGAAATCTTAAATTTCATGCTTGAGCAGCAAGTATGGTGATCAATACAATGGGATGGGTGGAAGGCCTTTTCTACATGTTATTAAGAAAAGGTAATTAAAAATTATGGGAAAAAGTAGATTTTGCACTTTTTTTTGTTGTTCAACACCTATCATTGATATGGAGCACATTTAAACCCAAATTTTAACCATAGCAATAAGGAAAAATAAAATTGGTTAGTTTAACTGAATTTAGCTGAAAAGTCAGTACAAATTAACATTAGTCTATGAATGATAAATATTCTAGCCAATATTCAAAATTACCTTACATGTGGAAAACAACCAAGTAGTGGAGTATCTTGCTCAGTTTCCATTTTGTACTGCTATGCTTCATGTGTTGTAATCACCTACTTCATTTCTAAAATATTAAGTTTCAGTGTGATATTTAACCAAATGGAGGGAAAATTATAAAAACTACAAGGTTGTGATAGATCCAAAGGTTGCTATAATTGAATTCTTTATATGTGTAGTTTGTTGGGCTGCACTCTTGCTGATAGATTAATGTTTCAATATCTAAATTTCATAATCAAGATAATAATTGATGTTTGGGAATGCATGTAATGTGCTTCGACCATGCTGGAGATGGCCAGGAATGAATACAATGTCTTTCAACCATCCTAGGGATGGGTGGGAAACTTTATGATGCCCTGCAACCATGCTGGGCATGTAAAAGTAATTAAAAAAGGTAAAATGTCAATTGCTGAAAATGTAAAAATTTTAATCTTTTTATTGTTTGCTATAATTGAATCAATGAAAACTGAACCTCGAATTTGATGCATTATTTCAATTTCTAAACTTGAATCTCCATGTAATGTATAGCTAAAATTGTGAAAAATTGAATTTCCCCTATATAATTTTTGTACTACTGTATCCTATAAAGAAATATTTTGGAAAATAAGATATATCTTCCAAAAATACAATTTCACTTTTTTGTACCTTTGATATTTCTTATGGTATGACCATGGAGTGCAACCCAGTTTAACCTCTACTACACTATTCTTTCTCTTTAAATTTGCACTATTTGGATCACATTTTTATTCGCCTGCACTCAAGGATGACGTTATTTCATGTGATGCTTACTAAAAAAGATTAAAAAAGTGCATTCAAATGCCAGTTGATTTTTAAAAATCTCTTTTTTTGTTGCTATCAGTGGAACATAGTGTGTCAAGTGGAGGTTACTATGAGAAACTGAACTACACCCAGTAATGCGAACCTACACCAATAATGCTAACCTATTTAAGGAGATTGGACAGTAGAGATTTACATAGCATCTATAGTAGAATCAGATTTGATTCAGTGAGGCTCATTCATGGACATCTCCACTGAAAGGACTCTTAATTGACTCTCATTATTTTATCTTATTGTGCACACATGGATCTACTACTAGCCTATTTGTATAGTTTGCAAATCATCTGGTAGTTATCAGTATTATAGGTGACAAAGTGCTTATCTTGAATGGTTCTAAATTTACAAATCCCTGCTAAGATGGGGGTCTATCGTAAGGGTGACATAATTTGTACGGCAAGCTTATGAATTTTAGATGGAACAGTGCTGATTAACATAAATGGCCATGGTCATGTTTTGATAGTTCTTATTTATGGATGATGGTAAAATATTGCAATTGTTGGGAACTGCATAAGAATTATTAAGGCTCTTTATTAAAACTTAAAATTGAGTGGGAAATCAACAAAGAAGAAAGTTAAACATTTTGAGAAATCCAATAAATATAATAAGCATTGGCACACCAATTTCCACGAATTTGCCAACCTAATTTTTTTAAACAATATACAAAGGAGTTACGTCATTGACAAGAAGACCCACCATGCAATGAATGGTCCTTTGAATTCTTTCATTTACTATGCAAAACAAAGGCTTAAAATCTGCTAAGAACATCGAGACTTTGGTAGGTACGTTGTATTATAATTATGATGTTAACTTACATTATGGATTCTTGAAATTATTTGTCAATATGTATGATTATTATTGAAATGTAAAGAGTAGGAGCCCAACTGTATTTGTCTTATTATTTCTGCGATTGATTTTATGTTATATATATTTTTCATATACTTTTCCCTTATGCTAAGGATTTAGAGCAAGTAATATTTTATTTTCTGAATTGATCATTTTGTAATGTAGTGTGTGGCTAAGTCACTTTTTGCCATTATTATATTGATCATTTGAATTGAAAAATGGCAATAAAAATACATGGAATGAAAAATTCAAAGATACAGATTCTAAAAATTCTGATAACTAGACTCTTTACCATTTATGAATTGATCTGATAGCTTTTATATTTTTAATTTTTTCATTGGTTTTTTATTTGTGTGGTTTTCAGTCATCTGAAGATGATGAGTAGTTATTAACATTTTTCCTCAATTATAGTGGTAATGATTACAAGGCAAGGGAATATACCTAGCACCAACTGCTTAACCTTTGTATAGAAAAGGGATTTGTTGAAAAGGCTTCAGAAATTTTCAAGAAAATGCAATTGGTAGGTCTACAACCAGACTTTGCAACCTTCGCCAACATCCTCCTTGACTGTGTCAAAATGGGAGCTTTTGAATGGGGTATGGACATCCACGAAAGCATAATGGAAATAGCATAGATAAGGCATATGAATTGTTTGACAAAATGCCTCAAAATAATTTGATCTCATGGAATGCCATCATTACCGGGTGTACACAAAAGGGATTTGTTAAAAAGGCTTCAAAAACTTTCAAAAAAATGCAATTGGCAGGTGTACAGCCAGACTGTGCAACCTTAACCAGCATCCTCATTGCCTATGCCAAAATGGGAGCTTTGGATAAGAGAATGTGGGACAAGATACTTCATGGCCACAGACCTGATTTTCAGACTTCACCTTTTCTACAAATTAAGTAAAAAATATATTTCTACTTTACAGCTGTAAATCAGTTTTCCCATTTTTAAATAAACAAAATTAACACAAAATTCACTATATTGTCTTCGGCGTACCCATTGCACCCCAAGGTGCGATTGCTAGTATAAAATTACACTTAGCATGCATTGTTTCTGGACTGTGTTTGTAAATAGTTCACCATTTTTTAATAAATGATGTGTTTGTAACAAAATGTCTTTCAAATAGTTCACCATTTTTTAATAAACATAAATTAAATTATCTTCTAATAAAACAAATCTATTGAAAAAAATTCTATCATGTGGAGTTGAAATTAATTTGTAAAAGATGATACATTGAAATCAATTTGTGAAAGATCACGTCTTTGATTTGGAGTCAAGGTTGGGAGGAAGACTAACGCATTCATCCAATTTATTAGTTGTCAACAAATGAACCAATGAGATGATAGAATTAAAATAGTTTGACCAAATTTTCTAATATATATTTTTTCCAATTTTTTTAGAATACTTTAAACTAATTTATCTATCATTCTATTGGATAATATTGTGAATAGTAATATTCGGGTGATGTAAGTGATGACATCTTTTAACTATTTCATTTTTATTATAAAAAGTTAATAGTGCAAATATATTTTCATGTCACTTTTAAATTCTATTTATTGTTCTATTTGATAAATGACATTATTTTTTATTTAAAAGTTTGTGGGCCAATGAACATAAATTTTTTAATCATATTTGAGACAATTTTAATTTATTGAAAAGGTGAAATGGAAAAAATATGAGACTGTGATTAAAATAATTAATAATAATATATATAAAATTTATATCTATTAATTTAAAATATTTTTAAAATTAAGAATAAAATTAAAATTGTATTTGAGCTTTTACCTTCTAGTCCACATGGTAAATGAAATTGTTGATTGGAAAGGAAAACCAAATTTCTCCATTATTTTTTATTGTTCTAGAGAATCATGGGAGGATTCTTGAGATTTCTAAAATATGGAAAAATTATATATAATTCAAGATAAGGGATGCTTATACGAAAAAGCTAAGATGAAATATTGAGGAATCAATATAAAATGATCAATTGATTACAAAAGTTATAGAGACGTCATAGAAAGAGGAAAATCTTGGAGGAGTTCCATAGTAAATATAAAAATTTCAAAGTTGCGCCACCTTTCCATAAGTACTTGGATGTGCTCATAAAGAGGTTTCTAAACAAAAGAGGTCTATATGCCTACATAAGGGAGTTGAAACATAAAGAGAAGAATATGAACCAAATATACATGAAGATTTTAAAGAATAGATAATTGAGCATGAACTAGAGAAAAAATTATTATAGAAAAGAGAGTTTAAAACTAGAGTCACAACAAGCCTCAAAGGAGGAGGAATCCACATTGGATGTTTAAGGTAAATATTCCTTAATTGAAAAAATATTTCAATGATTTATAATGAGCTCTCACATTGAGAAAGTATTTGGTATAATGAAGATAATGAGAAATCAACATTGCATGTTGAAGATGAAGGTTTAATAATTGAAAAAGCTATTATAGTGGTTTCGAATCAAGCACTAATAATATGGAACCATTGCCATGTGAGAATGGTTTCTAAAATATTCATATTGATGAGCACGAGCTTGTGAAGGATAATTTAGTTGATTCTTGTTCCATTAAATTGTTCCTTTTGAGAATGATAATATAGCTACAAATGTTTCAAGTATGTCTGAACTGACAATAAAAGGTGTTTAAAATTTTGATTTCCCTTTTTTACACCTTAAGAAATATGAAGGATAATATTATTAAAGAATTATTGTATTAGCTTCATTTCATATCATTACATGGTTTTCTTTTTTATTATCAGGGGAAGCCTTCTAAGAGTGATGAAAATATGAAGGGAGAGAATTGTAGAAAATTATACGTGGATCCTTTCTTTCAAGTCCAAGATTGCTCATGCATATGGTGTTTGATTGTTGTGTTATAACCAAATAACTCAAAATAGAAGACATTGTGAGGAATATGAAGGTTGAAGTTTTTTATCAATTCAATTTTATGGTTTCCAAGAGATTCACCATTCCATGCACTTGGATAAGTAGAAAACTCAATATAGTCATGGGTGTGCATGAGTTGTTGATGAATTTTATGTTGTTCTTAAGAATGACATAGTTATGGGTGTTCGAGGTTTACATTCTCTTTGTGAGAATTCAAAGAATAATTTTTTATGATGCTAAAGTTTAAATTTAAAGGAAAAGATGTGGTACCTATATGTACATCTACTAGATTTCTAAGAGTAGTCATATATAAGAGGATGTCTTACAAGAGGCAAGTTGTTTAGGTAGCAAGTTTCATGCAGGTGGAAGACATGTACACTAAATTTAATTTTATAGTAAGTAAGACATAATTTTGATGTTCAAACTCTTTTGAATCATCATATTGTGATGTTAATAATATGATTCTAGGATTTATAGCATATAGAGGATTCTAGCATGTCATAGAGTTGGAACTAGAATGTTAACCTTTCATGATCACTCCTTACCACCACATATGGTTCTTTAAAGAGTATAATTCATTAGTGGTTAATGAAAAGAAAACATTGAAATCATAAGGTTGTACTCTATCTATAAATTCTTGAACAATTAAGAAAAACAATATACCCCATTTCCAATATCAATGTTCTCATTGATGAGTTACATGAGATAGTTTATTCCTCATAAATTGATTTAAGATCAATATATTATCATATTGGTGTCCAAAATTCCATTTTTGACACTTTGAGTTCTTGGTCATATTATGTGGCCTAACTAATGCACTAGCCACTTTCTAATTCATGATGAATCAACTATTTAGTGGTCAATTGAGATTTTTTTGTTGATATTTTGATGTATAGGAAAGCATGGAAGGATCATACGAGGAAGCTATATAAATAATCCTTAAATTTTTATAGCAACACAATTTTTTAACAAATGAATCTACATGTTAGATTGGGGTTAAAAATTTCTTATATTGGAGTCATCCCATTAGTACTCAATACATGTAGAAAAATACAATGCAATAGTCCTTTGATAATATTGAGGACATGATCAAATCATGTCCTATTCTTACTATTTTAGATTTTTCACAGCCACTTGTTACATAATGTGATGCCGTAGAAGAGGGATTTGGATCTATTATAATGTAAAAGAGGAAACCCATAGAAATTGAAAGTAGAAAGTTGAATGCTTCATAAAAGAGTTTATCTATGTCTGATAGAGAGATTCTTTCCATTATGCATGTTTTGGAAAATTTTAAATAATACTTGTTTTGTGGTTAAAATAAACCACATCTTGAAGTTTTTCAAGGGATAACTTTACTTTTATAATGAAAAATAGAAATGGGTGAATAAGCTTCAAGAATATGAATTTTATGTATGTGTTGATGTACTCTCTAGTATTCCTACTCTTTACTCTAGTTCTACTATTTATATCAATCAATAGGTTTATATAATGTCAATAAATTTCAAGAATACATTTGTTACTAACATATATTGGATAGAAGTGTGTAAAATGGAAATTTTTAAGAAGTAGATGGTCTCATCCTATGCGAAAATAAAATATTTCGAGTGCCTAAATCTAAAACGGAGGATAATATTTTGAGAGTGTTACATAATACATCACTAATTGGATACACAATATCCTATAAGGATCACAAGTATGTAAGGGTGGCATTCTTATAGAAGTGCTTCACGAAGGATATTGTCTAGCATATCAAAGAATACAATATCTTCCATAAGAATGAAGTAGAGCATGTATTTTAGATAGGTTTACTATAGCTATTGCTTATTCCAAAACAAAATTGGGAAAGTGTGACCATGGAATTATCACAGGTCTTCCCATAGTAAATAGTAAGGATTGCATACGTATCGTAGTGAATAGATTAAATGAGTGTGAACACTTATTTTCCATCCCTTCAACATTAAAAGTATATTATGTGACAATTTTAATTTTTAGAGGGGTGTTTAGCACGGTAAAAATATTTTTAATTTAATAGAGATAGTATATTTATTTTTTCCTTTTGGTAAGAATTATTTTATTTGATAGGTGTAGAATTCACTCCTAGCACAAGTTGTTACTCACAAATAGTTAGGCAATTAGAAATGGTAAGTAAGTGGGTTGAAGGATACTTGAGGGGATATGTTTCAAATAAAAAATTAACATGGGTTAATTGATTGCACTTGAGAGAATATTTCTACAACACCACCCAACATTTGTCCCTTTGTATGTTTCCATTCATGACATTATGAAATATGGGTGAAATTCCAGGCATTGTATAAAGGGTATGTTTAAAATGTAAAGGGGTCTGTATTTTGGAAACTCATAGGTTTTGTAAAGGGGTCTATTTTTGTACTTAATCAAGCTACAACCGAAGGCTTTCTTCCTGGTTCTTTCCTATTGGTATGCTCGTTTGAACCAGGTTTTGTAATATCTCCCATTTATATATAATAAATTATAGTGGCTTGCAACTTTTGCTCCTCAAATCCAACTTGGGTGCAACTTCATTTTTAGCAAATTTCATGAGGTTTTTAAGGAAATCAATGTTTCCAACCTTGCCACACCCTATAAATTCATCAAACACGTCTATTAGGACTTGCACAAGCTTAAGCCAACTTTAAATCTTATTGCCCCCACATTTCATAGACATTAGCAAGTTGTAACCACCATTTTTGTTGTAGGAGCACCTACACCACAATATCAAATGTTGTAGATCATTTAAATGATTAAAGTGTTAATATTTTGAATTTTTTTCTTTAATGAGATCTAATAGTCCTAATGGTCATGTATTAGGAGGAGTTTTTAGGTTTTAGGGTCAAAAAAACATGGAGATCCCAACTTGTACTAGTTGTTGCTTTGTAGCCTTTGAAGGAAAAATTAGTAAATTTGTTTAGGGACAAGCAAGAACAGTATATTGAACATGTAATGCTGCTATTTCAAGCCATTAAGTGAGGTCTTAGTAAAGTTAGAAGTGGAAAAGTGCAACATTTCATTATGAGTCATATTAATGTGAAAAATGTTTGTATTTTGGCCTTCAACGGTCATTAAGGTTTCAAAAGTCAGTTAATATTGGTGGTTAAAGGCATTGGGAGTTGGATTCCAAGGCATAGCAATGTATTTAAGGCCTTCAAGGGCTAGAGACAGGTTTGGTTGAAGGATTTTTTTTCTTTGAATCAATAAAGCTTCAATTGCTCAGTTCATATTTTACTGTTTTTCTTGTGTTTTCTATGTGTGCACAAGCCATTCAAGCATTTTTGTATCAAAAATTTATGTAGAAATTTTATTACATGTCTTGAATTTATTCTGAATTCTTAATAGAGGGTTTCTTTATTCATTTTGTGCCTCAAAACTTAGACTTTCTTTAGACAGGAAACAAGAAAAAATTATTAACTTAGACATACCACTTTTTATCTATTGTTAGTCACTTTCCAATGACAAATAAAATTCTCTTGACAAGCCATGCTTACATTGTATTCAACTAAATCAACTCATCTAAAATTATTTATGGTCCAAACGATGTAGCAAAAGGGCATGCCCACCACATCCTAGCCATATTGCATCCTTTTGAAGGAAAAAGGAAACTTGGACCTATCATATATCCTTTTACACAAGAGGTGTGTCTTTTAGCTAATTGGATTGTGAGAGTTTTTGAAGGGGATGCTCCTTGGAAGGGGAGGCTTAGGTATCATATATATTTCAATTATAGAATACCTAATGGATAACCATACTCTACACTAGTCAACCAACACCAATCAACTTGAAAATTTAATAACCTCCAAATCACTTGGAACAAACAACAACAACAATTCTCAGTTGACTAGTTCCTAACTAGAGGTGATCTTATATCATTTGATCTTCCAAAATTTGATATTGCTGATGTAATTGAAGAATATAAAATAAGAACCATCATTATATTTTTTCTTGAAGGTGTTCCATCTTAATAAGATGTTTTTAAATAGACATGTGTAAATTGTGAGAAAAAGGGATAGATAACTAAATCATTAAGGGGCTTAGGAAAGGGTTGTGTGTAGATTGCACCTTTATGGACCTAGAACATGCAAGGGTAATCCTCCACTATGCATTTCCTAGATTATTTGTGGCTAGACTTGGGGTGTAAATTTTCACACAAAAGGGGTCTCAAATTCTAAACATCCAATGTGGGTGGAACTACTTTTCCTCAGCCTTACATGAACTACCTTTTTTGCATTAAATAACATCACAATTAGGTAGGGTTATTTGGTGTAAACCATTTTTTCTAAATGGGACCTAGCTTTAAAGTTCAACCTATAATTTGTGTTAAAATGGATTGAAAATAGCCTCTTCCTAAAACTATCAAACTAGATTGGATCTTAGATTTAAGTTGAACTAGTGAACAAATTATCTTAAACAAGTTGAATGTTTATTTCTATTGTTGTAGGGAAGATCATCTCACATGTGAAAATTCTTACTACAAACCATGTCCTTCACCTTCCTCCTCTAGTAATTCTCACCTTCTCAATCCTACTAGTATTGCCTATGCTACCTCAACAACCTTCCTCTTTGTGGACCGTCACCATGAATACCCCCCTATAATTCCTCCCCCTCTCATCATTCGCCTCCCCAAACATTTATCCTAAAAAATATGGTGTTGAAGAATGCAAAAAAAATATTAAGGAAAAGAGAAGAATCCAACCACCCTCCCATTTAAAATATCCTCCCTACTTGTGCTCCCTCTTAACCTAGTAGTCCTATAGGAATCCCCCATGTTATCCCTTTGAGATATTTCTATTGTCTAGTTAGTCCTATGATAAATGCATCAACTAGCCCCATGAGATCATGATCATGGTCTTCCTCAAGGGATAAACCCCCTCTTGACACTACTTTTGTACCACTTGCTCTCATTTCAATAAATCATCTTAATACTCTCCTCACATATGAGGAAATCCTTAATTATCTTGGACTTAGGTCACAAATTTTTGGAATGTGAGGGCATTAACAATCCCATCCTCTAAATGTCATGCTATATGATATATCCAAAACAGTCACACAAATATCAACATGCTACAAGAATTAAAAAATAGTGATATTCATCTTGATGCCTCCCTTGTTGTCATTTTAAAAGAGGACCACTTATTCCAAATTAAACACCTTGACGATAATGGTGGTGTCTTGTTCCTTGGATAACTAATTCAATTGTTTCCTTTGGAATTTTGGCTCCAACAATTGTTCCATTTGGGTCACACTCTTTTCTAAGGCAACCTCATTTTTGACTCAATTTATGTGCCAAATTCCCCTTATAATAGATACACTTTGTTGGATTCCCCTTATAATTAGACAATTTGGTGATGGTTTTGAAGATTGTTGAATGGGCCCAACAAACAACTCAATATGCTCTCATTATTATTTACTTGATTTTCACAAGGCTTATTGTTGTGTTTGATGGTTTTTCATTCTTAAAATGTTACATTGGTTGAGATTTGGCCCCAAGTTTTGTTCAAATGTTAGAATTTTGTTTATAGATGCAAATGCTAGAATGATAATTAATGGATCCCTTTCCCCTCAATTCTCCTTTCAAAATCCCATTTTCCAAGGCTACCCTCTTGCTTTGCTTCTTTATGTTCTTACGACTGATGCTCTTGGATATCTCTTCCAATATGATCATGCAAACAACATTGTTTAAGGAATTTCCCTTCATGGTAATGCTAAGGCTCTCACCTTTTAATTCATTGATGATAATAGCATATGATTTTTATTCAAAATAATGTAAAAGAGGTGAACAAGACATTCTAGAATACTTCAGCATAGTTTCAAGCTTTCGACTAGCAACATACGAAATGGATTTTCTTATGACACATTCTAATCCTCATCTAACATGGATTCTTGAATAATGGAAAGAGGTGAAACATGACACTATTACTAGATACCTTGACATCCCTTTTGACATTGGTGTTTTTTTAAGGATATATAAAGTGCGTTTTTAAGAAAAATCAAGAATAAATTATTAACTTGGATAAACTACTTCTTTATCTATTGCTGACCACTTTCCAATGGCAAATAAGATTCTTGTTCTTATATATATCATCCTATTGATTGTCTTCTAAGCTATAATCAACTAAAGGAGCTCATCTAAAATTATCTATGATCCAAACCAGGTGTAGTCAAAATGGCATGCCGACCACATCCTAGCCATATTGCATCCTCTTTCAAGGACAAAAGAGGTGTGGGTATCATGTATCCTTTCACACAAGGGGTTTGTCTTTTAGCTAAGTGGATTGTGAGAGTTTTGGAAGGGGATGCTCCTTGGAAACACTTGAATCATTTTCGCATAAAAACTGCTATTACAAGTAATTCATGGAACATGATTCACTGAAATGAATGATAAGATTTTACTAGCTCCATTATTTAAAACTCATTGATCAGCCTCATTCAACAACATTTGGAAAGTTGGGCAACCATTCTCAGCCTAGTCTTCCCTTATGGCCACCCTACCCGCCATCTTCCAATTTTCTTAGTCCTAGAAAACTGCTCTTCTACTTCTCTCAATGTGATTGGCATCACTTAATGTCACATTAAATTACAAAGCACATTTGGAAGCTTCATTGTTTGGTTGCCTTTTCTCGATCCTTTCTTCCTTTAAAAATGAAATCTAAATGATTTGTTCTAACTAATCTCTTCAGGTGTCCATCCTAATCTCTACAATCAAGGAACAACTCACGGTCAATGAGAACCTTGCTAAACAAGCCAGTTGTCTCAAATTTTAGCTACAAAACTAAGTTAAATTAGATCAGTTTGGCTCTTCCTCTTCGAATTTTTGAATCCTTGAGTTCCATGCCTCGTTCCTCAGACTCTGGGGATGTTGCTAATTTTATTTGGTCCAATACTGGCGATCTTCTTTCCATGATGAAGATGAGTGGGAGCACTCTCTCTGTTTGCTCTTCTTTTAAGACCCAGGGTCAACTTTGGATCAGAGACTGTTTAGTTTAGATGCTTTGCCAGTTCTATCAATCCTTATAGAAGTTGTTTACATTAGATGCCAAATGGGAAATGGCTATCCAGCCCCGTAAATGGGAAACGGCTATCCAGCCCCGTAAATGAACTGGAGGCATGGATGCCATAACTGCACTCCATCTTCATTTTTCGGTCAGTCAAACTCCTGTTCACTCCCGTTAACTGCTGTGCAGATGTGAGCCCATACAACTTGAGCTTTTCCAAAAACTGCCGACAATTTTATAAAAAAATTTGTTCTTTCTGTTTTAGATTTTTATTTTTATTTTGGCGCCAATCTATTTTTTTTTTCCAGCAGTAAGTTTTATCTTGTAAAGCTATGAAAGAAAGAATCTAAAATAGAAAGAACAAAAAAAATCTAAAATAGATTGGCCCCAAAAAAAAAAAAATCTAAAACAGAAAGAACTTGAAAAAAAATCTAAAATTGTCGGCAGTTTTTGGAAAAGTTGCAGTTGTATGGGTTTGCATCTGCACAGCAGTTAACGGGAGTGAGCGGGAGTTTGACTGACTGAAAAACGAAGATGGAGTGTAGTTATGGGTATCCATGGCATCCATGCCTCCAGTGCATTTACGGGGCTGGATAGCCGTTTCCAATAAGCTGCCACCAAATTTGAACTTAGTACGTAGAGAAGAATTAATTTGGAATCAGATGTTACCACTAGAGTTATTGGCCTATTTTCTCTTCACTCCACAATAATAGCTGACCCAACATTAGTAGTGACTTATTAATACTTATATCACCCCGCATGTGAAGGCGAATAAAGTGGATTCAAACAATCCCATTATTATGACTAACATGTTTGTTGACCAACTATGTATCACATTTACTGGCAAAAGGCAGAAAGAAACATATTAGGTACTGCTTAAGTGTTTATTTGTGGTTGTTTGTCAATTTAGAATGGCTATGATGTTAATATTTTGGTCAATTTGCAACAACTATGGTCTTTAGTTATTTCCTGTTCTCTATAATCTTCCCCTTTTTTTATGCTTAATACAACAAAAATGTGTCATTTTGACTGACTTGAATGGTTATTAAGTTGGATCATTTGAAGAGAGAAAAAAGTTTTGACAACATTTTAAGAAGATGAATTTTTCACTGTTGATGAAATACGAATTATTACAATGATGATAATAAAAAGAACAAAAGAGAAGCATCTAAAAGAAAATAATAACAGTAAATTTACACACAAAAATAGCAAATTTAATTACCATAAAATATCACATGAATATAAACACTGTATAAAGACAACTCAAATTTCAGGAAGTGTACAGATTCATTCCAAAAAGCTTGGAGTATATGTACACCATCCCATACAATAGATTTGACAAGAAATTTGAGACTTCACGCAATTCTAAAAGTGAAACCAGAAAATCAGAATTACAACATATTCAATGCTCAACAATGAAATCTGAAATACAATTTATAAGACGCATAGTGCCTTCAAATTCAGGAAGCAAAATGGGATAATCATGGATTCCACTTTCCTCCTCCATCAATTCCTCCTCCTTTCCACAACTCCTCAGATATTCATAAAACATCACACCTCTATCTTTAAGTGCATCTTTTCCTGCTACAACCACCAAAACTGGTGGTAATTTCAAATCGGGCGTAAGAGACGAAACCGCCGGATTACAAAAGGGGTGATCTTTGTTGGAACCCACCGGGAGACATAGACTCCAAATGAAATCGCTTGTTTCTATAAACTTAGCCTTCTCTTCCCCTTTCTCCGACTCCACCATCTCCTCACCCCCAAACGCAGGGTGAATAACTACTAGCAATCGCACCTGTGGGGTGCAATGGGTACATTGAAGACAATATAGTCAACTTTGTGTTAATTTTGATAATTAGAAAGTGATAAAATTCAGTTGTAGTTGTAAAACTCATTTATAATTGATAACTGTAAGTAAAAATTTGAGACAAAATATTTAGTGTAGAATTTAATATGGTTTGTAAAGTAGAAAGTATTAACATATAAAGATGAGCACATTGAATTTTGAGAATTGGTCTTAAAAATAGAAGAAACAGTATATTGGCAATAAACTGAGAATGTATTAAAATATTTTGGAAGTTTATGAAGAAAATAGTGTCACATATTACAAAAGAAGTAAATGGTCAGTCATCAAAAGCTATTACAAGCAATCAGAAGGTCAAGTGGTTTATCTTTCATATTCTTTCCAGCCCACATCTACAAAAGAATAGGAGCCCTTTGTTGAAGTTGAGCATATGCTTTCCAGCCCACATTCATTTGCCAGCTATGATACACATGCCAACAAACTATGCAATTTATTGCTCAGTTTGTGTCCCATGCATAAATTGTCCAGTAAGAAGCCTCTAGAGGCACAGGAAAGTTTTCAGAAACATAACATTCTTTGATTGTCTCCCATTCACTAAATGTCCCTAGAAGCACAACCAAAAATGTCGTTGCTTCCAACGCTACTCCTCTCATACTCGTGCACAAAAATTTGTAATCTTATGGTTTGTAATATGTAGTCATAATGGACTTTCAACAAAGAACACCCATGAAATATCAGACAGACAGACCCAGATTTGAAACCACATATGGAAAACTATGAGAATCAAAACAATGAGAATATTTATTCATTGAAAATAGGATCCATCTATAGCATATAAAATGGTCTAAAAGAAAAGGCACTAGTATATTGGCAAAAAACTGAGAAAGTATTAAGTTTAGCATATGAAGATGTTCTGTACTATTCACTATGAAAATATCTCTGGAAACCATTGCATTTATAGCTTCAGCTACAACTGCTATACATAAAATAACAAATAATATTGTTAGAAAACTATCATAAAAATAGCATTAAGAACAAGGAAAAGAGAAAAAATCATATTAATTTTTATTTTATTTTTCCTTTAAGAAAACTTGAAAGTAGACATGTTGAAAAAAAGATAACATTCTATGAATTGGTATTTGACTATCTTGAACATATTTTGTGTGCAAAAATAAGAAAAATGAAAAAAAGAATTTGAATCTAGTTATTTTTTTTGTATATGAACAAATGTGCAATTTTAATGTGAAGGCAATGAAGAAAACAATGGTTCAAGAAAGACAATAATATATTGATTTATTTAACTGTGATGTAATGAGTATGGAAAAAAGTTATCAGTTATAGTTGAATCACAACATGCATGTAGAGAGAAGTTCTTGAGGAGCAACACATTTTGTAGGAAGGACTGTGTCCCTCAAAAGACATAAAGTTCATCAGGCAACTAGTTTACATTGATCATTAAAATGCAACTATGGAGATAGTTTACATTGATCATAGTGGAGATAGATTACATTAAACATTAAAATGTAACTATGTTAGTAGTGGAGATAGAAACTTGTCCACCAGATTTCAACCTAGACGCAAAATCTACAATAAACTATGATTCTTATTATTAAGTATTATTCAATTTTATAAGAAGATAAATGACAGTTATAATTAAATAAATAAAAAATACAATTAATAATTATATAGCTTAACATAAATCAGCATTGACAACTAGACCATTCAATTTAAAAATTGAAATTAAATTTTAATAAAAAAAATTGTTTACCCTAAACATTTAGATGAACGTGTACTCATAGCGTGTACTCATAAATGAAGGATTCAAGACTTTCTAAATCTTTAAAATGTTAAAAGATCAAATCTGTGATATTGAAGAAGTCGATGCAAATTACATAGAGGACCAAAAGTAAACATTAATATTTATTATAGAGAGTATGATTATTGGTTTGCCCACACTCCTAAATAATATGAGCTTTTTAATTTTTCACAGCTAGCTGAAGAAGAGTCCAAACGATGCATCTCATTTAAGAGTACAGACCTAATACCCTATTTATCAGGCATATATATAATTGGATAAATATAATATTTTAACTTTATTTTACAATTTAAAAATAAACTAATTCTAATATAATAAGATTTAGATGGTTTCCATAATTGCACATTTCAATTTCTCCTATTTACTCCACAAAATTTTAATACAATTTTAAAAGTAAAATTGATTTTTATATTTATAATATTACTATACTTCTTGTAAAATTATGTTTATGTTTTGTCAGCATTTTTTTGTAAACTTTAAAAATAAAGGTTAAGAAATGGTAAAGGGAAATTCAACAGTGCATTGACAAAGAAATCACAACCTAATTTGTATAGATAGATTATAGAGAGACAGTGAATTGCAAAGTTGCTTAAAATGAAAAGTTGCAACTAAAAAAGCAACCTTACATCTATGCTATATTAATAGCCAATGATTTTGCAGTGGCATGAAATATGGGACGTACAAGAACTTTTTCCTGCATTTTTTCCATATGTTTGTGTGTATGGAAACCAAATATTCAATCAACAAACCATTGACCAATCAGCATATGCTTAGTTCGATCCCTTCTCAAGCTTGATCCTCTATAATGCCAGCCATGTAGTGCAGTATCATATTCTTTAGACTCAAACAAGTTTGAAAATTATATTTTAATACATGAAAAATATTGTGTAGGTATTTTGGGGTATAGTTTCTCTTACTGAAAATAATGAGTAAATGTTAGGCTTTAAGATTGTTGCAGTAGGTAAAAAAGATTCAGGCCATCAAATGTCTATAATTTGTGTAGTAAAAGTTGGTTCTCTAAGGCTAATTCATGAGTTGGATTCAATTAACATAATCGGCCATGTATAAAACTGGAGACAATTATTAATCTAGATGGCTTAGTTAACTTTATGTTGTAATTTCACCAAAGTTGTATCCATCCTACAATGAGTGCAAACAACTATAGAATTTTGTTATTTCCTTGTGTGGCTGGGGTAGACTCCCAACTACATTGTTGAAAGTCATCTAGTAGAGAAAACTATTATATTTAGTCATGAAGCCTATTCATTTTCTATGTGAAATGCCACCAAACAAAAACAACTGAATATTAAAAATTATGATTAGAAAAAAGCATCCACTATATTTGATAATCATCAATGCATATTTTTTTGGAATAAATAATGATTTACAAATGCCCATTTTGCATAGATGCAAGGATTTATTGTTGGACATCATTTAGATCACATGGATCAATTCAGAGAGGAGATGATAAGCTACATAAAATAGGGGAAGTTAAAGTATAGAGTTGATATTAAGCAAGGTGTAGATAGCTTCTTGAAAGCATTCAATTCTATGATTAGTGCATAGGGAAAGCTGTGTACCAAATCTTAAGGGATTTACTTAAGGGTAAGTGCACCAAGATGGTTCCCAAAAAGGGAGCTTAAGTGGCCAATTTTTTTCTGAAATCAGGAAATGCTGACT
>VDFB02353493.1:103792790-103826190 GCA_007258455.2 Sequoia sempervirens
AAAGAACACCCATGAAATATCAGACAGACAGACCCAGATTTGAAACCACATATGGAAAACTATGAGAATCAAAACAATGAGAATATTTATTCATTGAAAATAGGATCCATCTATAGCATATAAAATGGTCTAAAAGAAAAGGCACTAGTATATTGGCAAAAAACTGAGAAAGTATTAAGTTTAGCATATGAAGATGTTCTGTACTATTCACTATGAAAATATCTCTGGAAACCATTGCATTTATAGCTTCAGCTACAACTGCTATACATAAAATAACAAATAATATTGTTAGAAAACTATCATAAAAATAGCATTAAGAACAAGGAAAAGAGAAAAAATCATATTAATTTTTATTTTATTTTTCCTTTAAGAAAACTTGAAAGTAGACATGTTGAAAAAAAGATAACATTCTATGAATTGGTATTTGACTATCTTGAACATATTTTGTGTGCAAAAATAAGAAAAATGAAAAAAAGAATTTGAATCTAGTTATTTTTTTTGTATATGAACAAATGTGCAATTTTAATGTGAAGGCAATGAAGAAAACAATGGTTCAAGAAAGACAATAATATATTGATTTATTTAACTGTGATGTAATGAGTATGGAAAAAAGTTATCAGTTATAGTTGAATCACAACATGCATGTAGAGAGAAGTTCTTGAGGAGCAACACATTTTGTAGGAAGGACTGTGTCCCTCAAAAGACATAAAGTTCATCAGGCAACTAGTTTACATTGATCATTAAAATGCAACTATGGAGATAGTTTACATTGATCATAGTGGAGATAGATTACATTAAACATTAAAATGTAACTATGTTAGTAGTGGAGATAGAAACTTGTCCACCAGATTTCAACCTAGACGCAAAATCTACAATAAACTATGATTCTTATTATTAAGTATTATTCAATTTTATAAGAAGATAAATGACAGTTATAATTAAATAAATAAAAAATACAATTAATAATTATATAGCTTAACATAAATCAGCATTGACAACTAGACCATTCAATTTAAAAATTGAAATTAAATTTTAATAAAAAAAATTGTTTACCCTAAACATTTAGATGAACGTGTACTCATAAATAGAGTTAAGACTTTAAATCTTTAAAATATTAAAAGATCAAAATCTTATTGATATTGAAGAAGTAGATGTAAATTACATAGAGGACCAAAAGTAAACATTAATATTTATTATAGAGAGTATGATTATTGGTTTACTCACATTGCTAAATAATATGAGCTTTTTAATTTTTCACAACTAGCTGAAGAAGAGTCCAAACGATGCATCTCATTTAAGAGTACAGACCTAATACCCTATTTATCAGGCATATATATAATTGGATAAATATAATATTTTAACTTTATTTTATAATTTATACTAATTATAATATAATAAGATTTAGATGGTTTCCATAATTGCACATTTCAATTTCTCCTATTTACTCCACAAAATTTTAATACAATTTTAAAAGTAAAATTGATTTTTATATATATAATATTACTATACTTATTGTAAAATTATGTTTATGTTTTTTTGTAACTTTAAAAATAAAGGTTAAGAAATGGTAAAGGGACCCACTATTTCAAGAATGTAGGTAGAGATCTGTTTACAGGCCATAACGGAAATTCAACAGTGCATTGACAAAGAAATCACAACCTAATTTGTATAGATAGATTATAGAGAGACAGTGAATTGCAAAGTTGCTTAAAATGAAAAGTTGCAACTAAAAAAGCAACCTTACATCTATGCTATATTAATAGCCAATGATTTTGCAGTGGCATGAAATATGGGACGTACAAGAACTTTTTCCTGCATTTTTTCCATATGTTTGTGTGTATGGAAACCAAATATTCAATCAACCTTCTCAAGCTTGATCCTATAATGCTATGATATCATATTCTTTGAGCTCAGAAACAAGTTGTATATGTTAGTATATGCAAAATATTGTGTAGGTATTTTGGGGTATAGTTTTTCTGACTGAAAATAATGAGTATATGTTAGGCTTTAAGATTGTTGCAGTAGGTAAAACAAATTCAGGCCATCAAATGTATGTAATCTGTGTAGTAAAAGTTGGTTCTTTAAGGCTAATTCATGAGTTGGATTCAGTTAACATAATCGGCCATGTATAAAACTGGAGAGAATTATTAATCCAGATGGCTTAGTTAACTTTATGTTGTAATTTCACCAAAGCCGTATCCATCCTACAATGAGTGCAAACAACTATAAAATTTTGTTATTTCCTTGTGTGGCTAGGGTAGACTCCCAGCTACACTGTTGAAGGTCATCTAGTAGAGAAAAGTATTATATTTAGTCATGAAGCCTATTCATTTTCTATGTGAAATACCACCAAACAAAAACAACTGAATATTAAAAATTATGATCAGCAAAAAGCATCCACTATATTTGATAATCATCAATGCAGATTTTTTTGGAATAAATAATGATTTGCAAATGCCCATTTTGCAAAGATGCAAGGATTTATTGTTGGGCATCATTTAGATCACATGGATCAATTCAGAGAGGAGATGATAAGCTACATAAAATAGGGGAAGTTAAAGTACAGAGTTGATATTAAGCAAGGTGTAGATAGCTTCTTGAAAACATTCAATTCTATGATTAGTGCATAGGGAAAACTGTGTACCAACTCTTAAGGGATTTACTTAACAAAAGTTCCCTTATTTTCAACGGCAACTACATATTATTATCATAACATCCAAGTAAATCCCTTGTGTTTACTAAAAATGGTTTCAATGATGATTGCAACCCTTCTCCTAGGGCTATAAATTTTCCATTTATAATGATTTGAAACTTACAAATGAAGTAATAAAAAGGGAATTGGTTGGATTTTTCCTTCAAATTACAACTGCACAACATATGTTTTGTCTCTCCAGTTCATGTTAAGTCTTAATAAAAATACATATGCATATGCTTTTGTTAGATGTCATAGATGTTGAAGTGAAGCTGCCAAGTTAATGATGCACTTGAATTCTAATTCCATACTTAAGAATCTATATGTAAACAACTACTAATTCTCCCTTATGTGTTTAGTAAAAATGGTTTCAATGATGATTGCAACCCTTCTCCTAGGGCTATCAATTTTCCATCTATAGTGATTTAAAACTTGCAAATGAAGAAATAAACAGGCAATTGGTTGGATTTTTCCTTCAAATTACAACTGCACAGCATATGTTTTGTCTCTCCAGTTCATGTTAAGTCTTAATCAAACTACATATGCCTATGCTTTTGTTAGATGTTATAGAAGTTGAAGTGAAGCTGCCAAGTTAATGATGCACTTGAATTCTAATTCCATACTTAAGAATCTATATGTAAATAACTACTAATTCAACTCTCTAAATCTAAAAATAGTTAATAAAGTACAGTTGTTCCCCATATTTGTCCACAAAATAGAGAATTTGAACAAATTGTTAAATTTAGTAATTTAAAGATCCTAAAAGGACTCAACGTTCTTAAGACGCAATTAGTAGAGATAAAGTGGATAATATCCCCAAAAGACAACAGCTTGAAAGGAAAAATTTTGGAGGATCATTCCCACCACGAAGGACACAGAACTTGACAACAAATGTCATGGATATGTGGATTTCATTGTTACAAAATTTATATCTAACAATATAGATATTTAGTTGATGCAACATTAAATTTATGCCCTTTTATTGGCATCAATTTTGAGTGAATTTTAGGTAGGTTTTGAGGTTGCCGATTATCTCTAAGGCTTGTGCGGATATGACATTCCTTAAGAATAATGAAAGCCTTAATTCGTTGAAAGGGCTAGTGATTTTTCTGTTGGTTATTGACCATGGAACAAAGCTAGTTACCTATATTTTTTGTTTTTCCAGGAATAAATATGGCGCCAGAATTGCATTTTGTGTTGTTGTGCTTCTGCTTTCTAACCAGAAGTGCTTCTGTGTGGGAAGAGAGCCATGATCAAATAGCATCTTCTCTTGAAATGTTTGTGGATGAGCTTCCAAATATGCCCAAACTAAAAGGATACCTCATCCCCTGAAGCAGCAGCCGCACAGACCTCAGATTTACACGCAGGGGCTCCAAGGCAAAACAAAATAGTGGAAACACCACTTTTGGATGATGGATGAGATAAATCCCGAGAAGGCAGGAAGCACAAAAATGGGTTTTGCTAGGGGCACAATACTATACAAATCTAGGGTTTGCAAATTTAAATGAAAGTATTTAGAAAACCATATAAACCTAGGGTATGTCGCTAAAATCAAGGCAACAAGTGGCATACCTCAAGTTTTCGCACAAATTGATGTCTTTCTCTCAATGATGTAGACGAGAAAAATGTGCAATGTTTGCAGGTGAAGTTGCTGGTATTGACCTTTCACTTCTCCAATTTGGCGAGATGCAACCTGAAAATAAGATTTCAATAGGGTTTTTAAGCCTGAATATAATTGTGTCGTGCTCTCAAGGATGTCTTCGATATTTCACTTCAATCTATCATGTTTCCATAATCTGCAGGCTCCTAATATTTTTCATTTCATTTTTCATTTTCTATAATATTTGCTTATGAATATTTTTTTTCATCTGCAATAACTACTTTGTGCCATCGAGGAAAACTCATTGAGCAGCTCGGATGCATTTGATAAGTAAGGCGATTACTGTCGAGAATCTACAGATTAAATAAAAGACCTTACAAATACTAAGCATGGGAAGCCTTACGGTAAATAATATTCCAATAGAAGGGCGGTTCCAAGGATGGCCTTTTCCCTTGACTATTCACAAATCATTTCCTTAGAAAAAGAATTATTGACCTTCATGGAATTAGAGAGAAAAATCGAATTGCATAGAATTTAAATTAGGATTTCAAAATGATTATTCATGGAGTTCTACTGTTGTAATATTTGTCTATTAAAATCATTTATCATATCATTACAAATATTTTTACAAAACACATTTATTTTATTGAAATTTATACAAAGTTTCAATAATTTGAATTGGACTACCTCTAATGTTCTCAATACAAAGGAAATAAACCCAAATTACCCTTTTCATAAATTGTTGCCCTATCACTTCTGTACCTGTAACATCTAATATACCTAAAATAGCCATGGCCACAAAAAGCATTTTGAAGATTTTAAGCATCAAAGTAATCATTTTCTTACAATAGATATAGCAGGTACTATCATGGGTGCATACAACATGTGTAGTTGACAACACTTGTATAACCATTGCAATGAATTCAACGACTATATAAAGAACAACCTAAATGTCATGCTTAAGTTTTTGGCAAGGCAAAACAAAATATTTTATAAATCAAACATTAAAAAATTAAGAAATTAATTGAAATTAATTGAACAAACTTGTGTGGTGGTTGTATTATTGTAAAGTAGTTATGCTGCAGCTCTTGTTCAATTTCATTTCATTTAATTTCTCACTAATTATTTTTTGATGCTTGTGTATGCCCTTCTTTGTGTCTTATGGTAATATTGGTAAAACAATATTATCTTTCTAGTTGAATCATGCATCTCTTGTCCAAACATTCAGATCACTTAAAGTATGTAGCTTATAAGAGAAAAATCCTTTAACTGATGGATCACTTATAAGAGAAAAATCCTGTAACTGATGGATCATGAATATGCTTCAGGTAGTTCTAGTGTTTCCCAGATTGTTAAGAATAATTATTACGTTATTATGGAATAGCAACATTGCACCGACTTTCTCAGATTCATTTAGTTAACAAGGTATGCATTCCACCGCCTATGCCTGCTCCAAGATGTCCTCCTTGTTTACTGTACATTGCATTTAGTTTGCAACAGAAAAATCTAATATGCGGGTACAAAAGCATTGATAAAATTCACATGGGTATGCATCTGCTATTCTGTCTTCTGTACATTGAACAATGAAAGCAAATTTGTGAGTCAGAGAATTGAATAGTAAACTAAACACGAAACTCAAATTTCAATGCATATCCATATGTGGAAAACGGTCGACATCTAAGCAGCTTTGTCTGCTATCCCATAAAATATCTTTGACCTAAAAATCGAAGACAATAGGAGATACAGGGGCCTTTTGGAATTGGCCACCCACGTCATATGAAAATTTGTGTGGCCAGGTTTTGTTTGTTAAATCCACGTCACTTTCTGCGTTTTATGAAAAAAATTAACTGTCAAAAAATATTTAATTTATATTTTTTTAATATAAAATCTTTAATATTAAAATATTATTGATTTTATTAATCATACATATTAAATATGATTTTTTTTTTATAATTTTCTATTTTTAATAACACAAGTAATTTGATTTTTTTAAATATTATGTATCATATAAATTAATTAAGTATTTTTTATAGGAATCATACTTCTTAAAAATACCAAATAAACAATAAAAAATATAATAATTTGATACAAACGGTGAATCAACAAAAGAGTTTAACTCCCTTTTACAACCGGTAACATCAAATATGGATACAAATTCATTTACATTAAAAATTAAAAATAGTTTAATCCTTATTCAACTCATTATCTAAAATTTCAACATGCTCATCAATAAAACATAGCTATTGTATTATCTTGAAAAAAATCAAAGCCGATGAATCGCTTGTAAAAAAACAATTCTTTAAGGAAGTTGTTGTATTATCTTGAAAAAAATCAAAGCTGGTGAATCACCTCTAAAAAAAATTCTTTAAGGAATCTGTGGTATTATCTTGAAAAAATCAAAGTTGTTGAAAAAAATCAAAGCTGGTGAATCGCTTATAAAAAAAATTCTTTTAGGAATCAAAGCCTGTGAATCATCTGTAAAAAAAATGCTTAATCCTTAAATGTTGTATTATGTTGAAAAAAATCAAAGCTGAGAATAATTATTTGTAAAAGGAAAATAAAATTTCAACATGCTTATTGCTCACCAATAAGTTTGATGCTATATTATCTTGAAAAAATTCAAAGTTGGGAATCACTGCAAACAAAATGCTCTTGAAAAAACAAGTTACAATGCTATAAAATAAATGCTTTCAACAGTGAAAATTTGTGTTATGTAATTATTCATAAGGATATCCTATATATATTAAAAAAATTGTAAAATTAGAAAATATTGATAATTATAAATAAATCTAAAAATCTTAAATTTAATGTTAAAGTTTCTAAATTATATAGAAAATAAATCTTGTTAAAATATTCAAAAAGTTAAAAATCAATTATATTATATTATGAAAAGATTTTGAATTAATATAATTTTTATAATAAATGTTATAAATCATCTATATTAATAAAAAGCAATGATAACTATTAGTAAAAATGTCAAAATCTTTAAAAAATTAGAAAAAACTATATTTAATCTTGAAAATATTCTATTTTCAACAGATTTTGAATTAATAAATATATTTATAATAGATTATATATATTAATATAAAATGAAATTAGAAATAATTATTCCAAATCTAAACTAATTTATACTTTTATTATAAAAATTATTTTATTATATTATATATATATATATTTTATTCATATATATATATATACAATAAATTTTTACAGTTTAATAATAATTTTAAGTGTCAATTTTACGGTTATATAAAAATATAGCAAGTCAAATGATACGGTCTAATAAAATTTTAAGTTGTAATATACGGTCCAAAATGCAAAAAAGGATCAAATAGACCATCAAATTCCAGGCCTATGGAGATGATACATACCCGCGTGATTTTATTAATGCTTTTTGTATCGGCGTACTAGATTTAGATTTATAAATTAAATGCAGTAAAGACTTCAAACAACGCGTATTGAACATCGGAGCAAACGCGCAGAAATCAACACTGCTACCAAATAGAAGACAGAAGTAAAAGTGCTCTGTCGCTGTTCACTTTATAACATGATAGTATGCAACGTCATTATTTTTTAATTTGCTTGTCCTTTTATCTTTTATACCTGGAAGCATCCCTGAATCATTCATAGTATTTATTTACAAGCTGTAATCTGCGCGTTTAAGATTTGCTTTTACAATTAACTGCTTGATGTGATGTACTGATGCTGAGGCTCAATACTGATGTGATGCACCGACGAGATGGGCTGGTGAATGAAATAATGATTTCAATTCAATGCAGATGTTGACAAAGCTGCAATCCACGGAGTAAATTGCCGAGTAAATTCGCCAACTAGTAAGGAATTAAATACCTGCTCAGAATACACGCAGTTCACGTAATGTATTGGAATGGTTGTGTAAGGGCTGACAAATTACACTTACTATATCGAAGTTTGCAACCAGTTTGTCCATCGGAAGGAGACGATGGCTTCGAAGCTTAACATCTCTGGAATGCTTTCGATGGCCCTGGCTATTGTGTGTGTGTTTGGCTAGTTGTCGCATAATGCAGAAGTTTCGGGGTGACGATTTATGAAAAGGATAATTTGGGTTGGGGTGGAGGACTTGGTGGTAGCGGAGGGGCTGTGGAATTGGAGGTGGTCTAGGCGGAGGTGGAGGCGGCTGGTGGTGGCACCGATGGAGATGTAGGTGGAGGAGCTGTGGTGTGGGTGGAGGTTTTGGAGTGGGAGCAGGCGGAGGTGCTAGTGCTGGTGTTGGAGGAGAAGCAGGAGGTGGTATTGGTGGGGGATCTGGTGGAGGTATAGGAGGAGGCGCTGGTAGTGGCGTAGGGGGCGGCGGCGGGTTTGGAGATGGTGGTTTTGGAGGGGTGTTGGCGGTGGAGGCTGATTCGAAACCATCAAGTTTTGGAATGCTGTATTAAATAGTACTAGGGTTTTGCCAATAGATAAAAAGACAATTGGAATGATATCGTCAAAAATTGATTTTACTTCTACTCTGCCTATACAATTTGCAATGTATACCTATTCAATTATAAACAATATAAACAATAAAAAGAAAAAATCCTGTTTAAGTTTTCCATTTAATTGCGAAGCAAAACAAAATAGTCGTAATGAGACTACGAAATTGATATTTAATTTGCAATTTATTGTCTTGTCTACACCTGCAATTCATAGTACAACCAAATGATATCAAGTGGAAATGCGTAATGGCCTTTTCTCATTCATCATAAAACAAATCTTAAATTCTAACGTGTGTAGGGTTTTTAATATTAAATTTAGTAATTTAGTTTTATATCTTAAATCCGTTTGAAACATATTCCGAGATATTCCGAGATATCTCTGGATTTTTGTTGATTTTAAGAGAGATATATTTAAAATAGTTTTTAGTCAAGATTTTAACATATGAATAACAACTTTTTTTTATGATTTTTAATATAAAATTTTAATAATTTATTTATTCATTTTAAATATATAATTATAATAATGATAAAGTTCTAAGTAAATAATTTATTTCAATAATTTTATATATTAGTATAGATATCTATATAAAATGTCTAGATATATCTATCTTTTATCTACAATTTTAACATTTAAAAAAAAAATGAAAACACAATATTTCAAAAATTAAAATTATAATAAATAATATAAAATAGCTCTTTTATAAGTATATATAAGTGTAAAATAATTAAATAAAAATGTTCTAAATAATATAAAATAAGATAACTATTAAATAAACAAAATGATTCTTTTTTTTCTTATTGAAGAAAAAAGCTTTCAAAAAGCAATTAGAGAGAATAAATACAAAGCTGTTATAAAACAGCAAAAACTTAGCCCATGGAATAGGCTGTAACAAGAGCATAAACAAACATTAAAGAACAACAATTACAGACTAAGGTATAGGCAATGGCTGAGTGAAATAGATGTCAAATGCCTACTAACAACAATGCACAAGTAAGACGTAGAACAAATATGAGTATTCAATTGCATGCACAACCATAGCCTAGAAAACTTGTATGCTAATCTACAAAACAATGAGAATAGGTGTTGCTCAGCTAGAATGAATGAGCAGCATAAGGATGGAGCTTGCTCTTGGGTTGTTCTTCTCATCAAGGTTTAAACTTCAATGTTGTAGATAGATTTTGTAAAAGATATACTAGTTATTAAATAATATGTTTATTAGTGCAATTACACTCCACACATCTCTTTACAGTAGAACATTTATTGATGTAATAAATTATTTGTCAAAAGCATGTTGGTAATTATTTTATAATTATTGCAAGTGACAATAATTATTTGAATGTTGCATACATATCATTGTAATGATAGATCATGGAGTTTGAGTGTATTAATAAAAACTATTACTAAAGAGTCAACATATACTTAAAAAACTAAAATTAAAATAAATAAGATAAAATAACTATTCAATAAATAAAAATAATTGTAAAATAATTAAATAAAAATGGTTCTAACTAAACTAAAATAAAATAACTATTAAGTAAATATATATTTTTTAAAATAACTATAAAACAAAAAAATATGAGACCTGTAAATAAAATAAAATAAATTTTAAATAGTTTTAAAGGAAAATAAAATGTTCATATCTATCTTATAAAAAAACTATCTAATGTGAAATAAAATAATTTTTAATTAAATAAAATAATTCTTAAATAAATAAAAATAACTCTTCAAATAAAAATAAAGTAAAATAAAATAATTTAAAAACAACTCTTAACTATATAAAACAAAATAAATATAATTCATGTGAATAAAGTAAAAAAAATATTAAATACTTTTAATGTCACACATTTGCACCGGTATTATGTCTAATCTTCCTTCTTGAATAGTGTGAATGATAAAGCAATGATGTTAGAGTTAGTAGATAAGTATGTTGTTTCTCTAGCATTGCTTCATTCTTGACAAACAATCATCTCTATGTCTTGAATGCTAAGGTAATTATTCAAATTAGTTTTGGGTTGTTACTTTAGGTTTCACACTATTCAAGTTAATCATGTATATTGTGTTAGATTAGATCCTTATATGCATTTAATGTTCTATAATTAGATCATAGGTGCATTTAATTTAGCATAACATACTCAATCATAATGTTGCATCTAAAATAAAACTAGAATAGTTTTAATTAGATCACATAAAACATGTTAGATCATGAAGAAACTTATCAAATAGTCTTATAAAGATTATTTCATAAATCACATTGTCATCTAACTTAAATACATAAACATAAACAACCAAATAAAAGATACTCATATATATATAGATATCAGAAAAATTTAAGTACATGTCATCAAATATACACTTGTGGCATATGAGTCCTGGTATAACACTTTTCCAGATTTCAAAGGATTCAGATATGTCATTGTGAAATTCTAGTTTATGCCCAGGAACCCTAAAATGGGACTAAATCACCCCAATTGGCATATGAGTCCCAATGTGCATTAAAAGTTAGAATTTTGGTATTACAAACCTTGTTTAGTGCTTCTTCAATTTTCCAGGTGCACCTCTATTCATTCTCAGTTTATTATTCTGATTTGGAGTTTTATATTCTTGGTTACTTTGTTAGAATTGCGTATCATTTACATTTCCTTCTTTCTAAGCCTTTGCTTAGTGGTGAAGCCCCTTTTGTCTTTAATCACACCCAAGGAAACCCTCATATATACCCTTCCGTCAATTGAGTCACTTAGTTAAGGGATCTACTTGGGGTGCTTTGTGGACTGTGTTCCATTAGGTCCTGGTCCAAGATTCACTGGCAAACTAAATTTATGGTGTCATCACTTCATCAAGGATTTCATACCAAGGTAACATTGTCATTTATCATTTTATTTCAGTCAATTATTATTATTTTGGTCTCTTCCCAACCGAAGGCACACTCTCTTGATCATCATAATTTTTTGTACATGGATGTAGAAATATCAAAATGGGGTTTGACATAGGCAAGCCCCTATACAACACAACCTTTTCCCCTCTTTTCATGTGTGCATGATAGATCTATAAGTGTTGTAAGGAGCTAGTCATAAGAAATACAAGGCGTGAGTGTAACACATTTGAGATTTGTAGATCTCGTGTGTGTGCTGTTGACGCTTATTCCAGGGACCCATGCCCTATCCCGAATTTAGATCATCTTTCACCATATAGGTTCATCTCTATCTCTTTCTCAGAGATCTGAATTTTTTGTTAGTTTTCATTTTCATTTGTGCGGTGGGTGATCCCACGCAATAGTGGCTCTTCGGCACTTTGGCCAAACTGACACCTTATATTCTGGTTTTAACACAATCTCCACTTCTCTATGCACCTATAGCGATTAAACCATAAGGAATTTGAAGATGATGTAAACTAGAGTCTTGTCACATTTTTTCTGTAGATTCTAAAAATAGTTTTTTCAATTTTTTTGGAATCAGATTGCACTTCTTTTTCCATCTCCCACAAAATCTTGGTTTTTTTCAAAAAACAACATTTTTAAAAAGTGATCGCTATCAATCGTGATAGAACGATAAACTTTTTCCATGAAGGATAAAATTCCAATTCTTTCAAATTTAGATTTCTCACTCTGATATCTAGTGCTTCCATTTGGTTAGATAGTTTTTTATTGAATATTTTTTCTTTGAATCAAGTTTCAAAGTCAAATCAAATTATTTAACTGTACATACAACCAGATAATGCATAACTTTAATGATGTATCAAAATTCTTCTTGCTGTTGGATCAAGGACTTCAATATCTGGTGCACTTCCATATTTTAATTTTTTTTTATAATCTTCTATTTTTCCACTTGTGCAGAACAGAGAGTTTTGTTTTCGATGAAAAAACTATATTTAATAAAACTTAAAAAACAGATAGATAATAAAACTAAAACATACTAAAATTATATTCATTGGATAGCTCGTTCTGAAGGCTACTCGATTCCAAGTTTGGTTTCTAAATATTCCCCCATTTTCATCCTCAACCGGAGCTTGAAAGCGTAAAATTTTAGGTTTTTTGTGTGAACAAATTAAAAAATTAGGGAAAAAGGGGGTTCGCTAGAACCAGGGGGGTTCTAGCGAACCCCCAGGGGTTCTAGCGAACCAGGGTTCATTCGAACCCTGGTTCCACTAATATGCATTTTTCCTTTTTTTTGGGTGGGAAATGTGGGCCCAATAGTTAATGGGTTCACTCGAACCCTAGTTCGGAACCCCTTTATGGTTCGAACATGTAGGTTCATGTGAACCCCTAAAACCAATTTTTTTGCTATGGGGTCATTTTTTCTCAATTTTCCTTCCTCCATCAAATTGTAAACCACTATTATGGCTTCACCACTGGTAAAATACATTATCATATCTAGGGTTATATGTTAAATAGGCTTATTAAAACATACATCAAACTTCTCCTCTTTGCAACTCAAGAGAACACAAACCCTAGGATCTTGGATCTCCCTTGTGACAGAAAGCCAATCATCAAACCTTAGTTGGTTTGTATTTAAATGTGAAGTCAAAGTGAAAAGAATTTAATCCAAGCTAATCCTAATTGGATCTAGGATCACTTTTCCTACTCTACATTTTGGTGAACCCAACATATCTTACACTTACAATTTTTTAATTTTTGTAGCATAAGTTTTGAAAATTGATTCAAAACCTATGTTATTTAAAGATCTTGTTGTTGATTTGCATTTGTTTCATTTCTAAAATTAAGGATTTTCTCTCTTAGATCATAAAATATTAAGAAACATGGTGAATTCAATTAAGACTAAAATTGTAAAATATTGTGAATCTAATTGCATAATTTTAGATTTGATTAGGGCTTAGGTCTAAGTTTTTTATTGAGAAATCCAATTGCAATATTAGGTTCCTTTAGTTTGACATTTTTGCATGCATATTTTAGTGAAAAATATTAAAAAAGTGAAGAATTGTATAATTTTTTCATTTCAAAAGATTAAAAGTATCTTTTTTGCATTTTTAGGAGAAATTTAGCCAATTACAACATTTTAAATTTTGAAAATTATCATTTGGATATATTGCATTTATTTGAAAGAATAAAATTTTATGCATGTGTGTTCTTCACATAGAAGAATTAGGTTTCCATGTGTTTCTAGCAATCTATTTGCTTTCAGACCTGAACTTGTGCAGCAAGAGATTTTCATACATTGTAGTTGGTTTCCAGATTTTGAAATTAGCAAAACCATACCTCTCTAGTCTAGGGCCCCAATGCCCCTGTCCAAACAATTTATCATTAAATTTTATGTGGAAATTCTTGTTTGGGTCTCCACTTAGATCTAATTCCTATTTCTGATAGTTGGTCTTGAAATTTCTAGATTTTGTTGTGTATAGCTAATTTCACCCTAATTTACCTAATTCAGTTCATTGCCCCATTCCATGCCATCAAAAGGGGTATTTTTCGGCCTTTGACTGACCACAATTTTTCCTAGTCATGAGAATATCTTGCTGCAAACAATAAAATTATTTCAATACATTTATTAACATCACTTTATCTAATCTTCATTCTTCAAGTAATCATGATACTCATGTTTGTACCTCTACCAATATCTTTCCTACTTGTGAAAGTATCTTGCATCAAGAGGATGCAATCATTGATACTCATGTTTTTCCCTCTCCCAATACCTCTCATACTTGTAAGGATATCTTGATGCAAGAGGATGAAATTATTGATAATCATCTTTGTCCCTCTCCCAATATCTCCCCTACTTGTGAGGATATCTTGGCACAAGAGGATGCAACCATTGATACCTTGTTGATAGAGGATTGTCATCAAATGAAAAATTAGTTGAAATTGTAAGACCACAATGGTCATCTATCCTCCTTCTCATGTTCCTTTCCATCAAGTTGCACCTTCATTGATTATTGGACCTCCATCAAACCAATCTAAACCTTTTGGCCATATCCACTCAAAGTAATCATATGGATCAAGATGTGTCGTAGCAACTAAGTTATCATGTGGTTACTCACACATATATTCACTAAAAATAACTAACAACCAAAATAATCACAAGCCTCCATTCCATTTCCTCAATCATATCTTCTTCCTGCATACTGTCTTCCTCAACATGTGGGAAAATAGTATGATCTTGTTGAGAAACTTTGTAATACTATAGCTAAGATCTCTCTTTTTGATTTAATTCAAACTTCACCTACCTACCATGGTATGCTCCAAGAGGCTTTACAAAATATTTTTGTACCACATTCAGATAAATTAAATGATGTAGCAACCTTGTTAGATAACATGAATGTAATAGGCTTCTATATTGCATTCCCTTAACATGAATTACTTCCTCCCAAAGTCCAAAACCAATATGATGCTCTAATGATAGTTGTCATCATTAATAAAATTGGGGTTAGACATACTCTTATTGACAATGGATTAGGTCTTAATGTTTGTAGAATTGACCTTTTATATAAAATTAGGTGGAGGAGACTCTTATAAAACCTAGTAATATTTCTATTTGTGGCTTTGATAATGTTGGTTGGAAAACATTAGGAACAATAACATTACCTATTGAGATAGAGCCGATGGCTTTACCTACTATTATCCATGTCATGGTGGACTCTCTATCATAGAATTTTCTCCTTGGTAGACTGTGGATTCATGCTTTGAAGGTAGTACCGTCTACTCTCCACCGTACAATGAAATATGAATATAATAACAAGATATATAGGATTAAAGAAGATGAAAAATTTATTTATACACTCAAGCTAAGCATAATATTTCCAACTCTCTTAGTACTTTGATTCCATCTTTAAAAGTGGAACCACTGCCTTTTGATGATAATGATACTATGAATGTGATCTTTGAGGATGATTGTGGTTCATTAGATTTTACATCCACTTTCATTGGGAGTATAAAATCTCACCATCAAAAACTAATGAGTCAGAGATTCAACACAATCTTTTCATTCCTCTTCTCAAACTAGAAATAAGGATCAAAATAATTCTTCATCTTCAAGTGCATATGTTGGTGATGATTGGGGTTCATTATATTTCACACTCTCCTTTGTATGTGAAGGTAAAATCTCACAATCTAAACCTAAGGAGTTTTATAGTGTTTCATTCTCAATCTTCTTCTACATCAACCAAAACATCATCCCATGATGGTGATGAGGCTCTTTAGATTTTTTCCCTCATTTGTTAGCACTATCTAAACCTAACATGTCAACACCTAGAAAAAGGATTTTCATTCTTGCAAAAGAATCAAATTCTTAGATCATATTCATTTAAACAAGACTCCTCCATATGAGTTAGAAAAGTGTTATGGATTGGATTTAAAATTGTTTCTAAAATTAGATATAATGAAAACATGGTAAAACAAGTTAAGGATCATGTAAGTTCTACACTATACCTTGCAAAAAGAGGTTTAGGTTTCCAACCTTCTCCTTCATATACATCTCATCCTCCATCATCTACTATATTTATAACATCTTGTGGTAAGCGAGCAAGTTTTTCTTCAAATGAGAAAGGATTGTCTCCTAATCCTTATCCTTTATTGGAGCAAGAGCATATTTTTTGAGGCTTCTTAAATCCCACTTGATTACTCTTCCTCCTCCAAGGTGTAAGAAATTTTATGAAAAATAGTTTTTTTGTGCATATCATTGAGTGCATGGTCATTCCATAAATGAATGTCAAGCCTTGGGAAATGAAATACAATAACTTACTGATTGTGGTGATCTTCCATGTGTTGATACACCTAATCATTCTAAATAATGATATATGGTGTTGGTCCTCACTATCTAGCATTTGTAGCTCCATATGTTTGCTCAATTTCATTCATGGTGGTACAATCTTGCATGCAACCATATTTCTTTATATGGTAGCAACATGATAGTCTATTGCATGGTTTTCTTTTCCTTTACACATGGTAGCACATATAACTTGTTTTGGGAGGTATTTATTCTTTCCAAGGATCCCCTCTTCCACTTCTTTTCCTAAAAATATCAACATAGCAAGTATATTGACATTTTAAGGGGGGCATATCACCCTATCCATTTCATTGACATATTGTGATATTTGACTTATTGAAATTCCCTCTTGGTGGTGGTGTTGTTTATAATGCCCCCCCTGAGGCATGGTTATACATTTTCCCTTGTGGTATTAAGCATTTATTTGTTCCCCATGATGTTAAACTTTATGTGCTCCTTGAAGCATGATTTACAAAATAGACCATAGATTTAACATAATGGAGCTTGTTGGTCTTTGAATTTGAGCACCTTTTTACATGGCCACCTAGCATAACACAACTTGCTTTCCAATGGAGCCATGTGTTTCATGAGTCAACTAGCATAATTTAGCTTGCTAGCCTTGTGAATCGCATCATGTTGGATGAACACCTAGCATAACACATCTTTCTAGCTAGTAGATTTATGTATCTCATCATTTTGGCATTTTAGATGTGTATGTTTGATGGATGATGTTAGGCAATTGAGATAACCTTACAAACCGAGGTCCCTTTACTTTGCTAACTTAAATCTTTAATTTTCGTGTACTAACATTTGTTGAGATTTATGTTCCATGTACGTGCTATATTTTCTTTATGTGTGTAGTATGTTTTCCTTTTGTATTTTTATGTGTTTACTTTATGTATTTGGTGTGTTTTCTTCATGTATTTCATGTGTTTTCTCTATCTATTCCATGTTTTTGCTTTATGTATTCTTTGTATGCATTATGTTTTCTTTATGTATGATTTGTGTATTCTTTTATGTTTACTTCATTGATTTCTCTAAGTATGATTGAATTTAGCCTCGTCTTGCATGCAATAAACCTACTTCATGTTAGCATGGATTGGTGGGATCCTAAGTTGGGGGCTTGTGCATCTCTCAACTTGGTGTCATCTCATCTCTTCAACATTTTGATAAGGAAATCTATCTTCTCCTTTAGTTTGAGCATGAGTATAAGTTCATACTCTTACTAAAGTCGGGGCTAAATGTATCATTTTAAATTATCACCCTTGACAATTTCACACTAGGTTTACCTCCCCCTATGTGTCTATACCTAATTATGCTTGTAAATTGCTCATTTTATGGTCATTTTTAAAAAATAAAACTTAAATTAAAAATTATTATTTAATATTTATTTAATGACACAAAAATCCCCAAAATAGGTTTGGATTAGGGTGCTAGTGCCCCTATCTAGCTTATTTTGGTCATAATTTAGATATTTAATTGTCAACATTTTAACATTTAAAAATCCACATTCATTTATTGACTTTTAGTAATTAATTTAGTGGGAATTAAATAAATGCATATAAATACAAGTGTTTTTCACCATTTGCAATCCTAAAGCAAGAGCTAGAAGTTTTGGAATTACAATTGAGCATCCTAAAAAATAGTCAAGGTAAACTCAAGGGAAAAATTAGTTGGCATTATTACAATGCTTCCATCAATCAAGATCATTCTTGCAAGACCTTAAGAAGTAGGAAACAATTATGAATAAGGAGTTATTATGATCAATCATGCCATTTTTATGAAGATGTATGAGTCATCCTCTACATGTGATTTAGAATAATCTATTATGTTTTCTGGACTAACCTATTGTAGGTCTTCAAGTCATTAAAACATTCATCAAACAAATTTTGTGGAAATTTGTGGTGTGGAGTCACTTCATCAAGGATTTCATACCAAGGTAACATTTTCAGTTATCATTTTATTTCAGTCAATTATTATTAAATTGTTTGGCCTCCATCTGACCTAGGGAACTCCCTCTTAATCATCATCAATTATTGTATGTGGGATAGAAATACCAAAACAAGGTTTGACTTAGGAAATACAACACAACCTTTCCCCCTCTTTTCTTATGTGCAAGATATATTTGGAAGTTTCATCAAGAGCCAGTCACAAGAAACATAGTGTAAATTGTAACACAACATTTGAGATATGCATATCCTAAAAGGGTTGACTTTATGGTCTAGGGAATCCACGCCCCTATGCCTGCAATTTAGGATGAAATTTCAATCATAATTTCCTCTTTGTATCACCTTTGCAAATCCATATTTATTTTGTTAGTTTGCATTTTTGTTTGTGTGGTAAAATGCATATTAAAACACACATCAAACTTTTCCTCTTTGCAACTCAAGAAAACACAAATCCTCGGAGATTGGCTCTCCCTTGTGGCAACAAGCCAATCATCAAACCCTGACTAGTTTGTATTCAAATGTGGAGTCAAAGTGAAAAGAATTTAATCCAAAAGTTAATCCTAGTTTGATCTAGTTTCACTTTTTCTGCTCTACAATTGTATACTTATATAATGAGTTTATAGAAATAAAAATATATTTTTGGATTTTAAAATCAAAATTAATTTACAAATCTAGATATAAAAGGAGGCACTTTCAAGCTCAAAACCTCATGTAAAAAAGAAAAAGATTGTACCCATCTTACAATTTTAATAAGATACATTCAATAGATGACTAAATTGTTATATGCTTTATAGGGTTATACCATTTGATGTTTAAATGCAATCTCATTTGTTAAATAAATGTGTCATTATAAATACTCATATGATACATTAATTTGCATCTTCTTGCAAGAATTCCTCGAAGAAAGTTAACATCTTCAAATTGTGTTTATTTTAATTTTTAAATAATGCATGCTAATGTATGAAGGATTGACCATTATTTTGGTTTAATCGAATGATTGTGATATAATGTTTTCTTTAATCAATATCCTTTCTTGCACTTCAACACTTGCTTAAATTAATAGATATATGCAATTATATGACTTTCTCTTTTACTCTAGTGTATTTTTGGATATGATACCGAGATATGAAAATTATATGTGTCCATACGAATTGGGTCATATGACAATTAGGTTGTGTTCACAAAAAATTCTATTCTACTCTTTCTATATACTAGAGTTTCTATCGTCAAAGTTGGGTCCCATGCCATGAAGTCGTTGCAATCTAAACAATCTTTATCTTCGACGTTTGCATAATCGTTCAATAAGTGTAGTTGGGTTGAATGGTATCCAATATGACTAATAATATTCCAATAGAAGGGCGGTTCCAAGGATGGCCTTTTCCCACCTCACTATTCATAAATCATTTCCTTTAGAAAAAGAATTAAAGAGAAAAATCAAATTGTATAGAATTTAAATTAGGATTTCCAAATGATTATTCATGGATCTTGTTGTCAATTGATTGCTCGCAATATTTGGATTCATCTCGAAAAAAAAAAGAAAAAAAAAGGTTCTATTGTTGTATCATTTGTCTGATTAAAATCACTTATCGTATCATTACAAATCCTTTTACAAAACACATTTTATTTTATTGAAATTTATACAAAGTTTCAATAATTTTGAATTGGACTACCTCCAATGCTCTCAATAGAAAGAAAATAAACCCAAATTACCCTTTCCATAAATTGTCGCCCTAACACTTCTGCACCCTGTAACATCTAATATACCTAGAAAGACCATGGCCACAAAAAAACGTTTTGAAGATTTTAAGCGTCAAAGTAATCATTTTCTTACAATAGATATAGCAGGTACTATCATGGGATGTGCAGTTGACAACCCTTGTATGACCATTGCAATGAATTCAATGACTATAAAGATAATTTAAAACCAGACAACTTAAATGTCATGCTTAAGTTTTGGCAAGGCAAAACAAAATATTTTATAAATCAAACATTAAAAGATTATGAAATTTCGTGAAGTTAATTGAACAAACTTGTGTGGTGCTTGTATTATTGTAAAGTAGTTATGCTGCAGCTCTTGTTCAATTTCATTTCATTTAATTTCTCCCCAATGATTTTTGGGTGCTTGTATGACCTTCTTTTGTGTCTAATGGTAATTTTGAAGGTGAAAAACAAATATTATCTTTCTAATTGAATCATGCATCTCTTGTCCAAATTGATTTCATTTAATTTCTTACCAAACAACTTTTTGATACTTGTATATGATCTCCTCAGATATCTTAAGATAATAAATTGAAAATAAAAAACAAATATTATCTTTCTGATTGAACCATGCATCTCTTGTCCAACTTCTTTTCATTGAATTTCTACTTGTATATATTTTTTTCTTATATCTTATAATATCCAAGATAAAAAATAAGTATTATTTTTATAATTGAAACATACTTACAAATATCCTAAAATGATTCTTGTTTATGCTCTCCTCTTAATTCAGTTCATTTAATTCTTTCACCAAACAACTCTTTGACGCATAGCAGTGTCGTCAACATCTGCATTGAGTTCAGAACAGTAGTACATCATTTCATATCAAGTCGGTGCTTCAGAATTGAGCCTCACTATACGGATGACATTCACATCAGTTTTTATATTTCATTTGACTGAATTAAGCAAAACAGGGAGAGTTACACAACCAGCAGCTGGAAAGTCAAACACAGCTGCTAAACAAACACAGAGTATCAAGCATCCGCTGGCACTTCACTCTCAAACATTCATATCACTTAAGTATGTAGCTTATAAGAGAAAAATCCTATAACTGATGGATTATTAATATACTTCAGGTTGTTTGAGCTTTCCCCAGATTGTTAAGAATATTTATTAAGTTATTATGGAATAGCAACATTGCACCGACTTTCTCAGATTCATTTAGTTAACAAGGTATGCATTCCACCGCCTATGCCTGCTCCAAGATGTCCTCCTTGTTTACTATACATTGCATTTAGTTTGCAACAGAAAAATCTAATATGCGGGTACAAAAGCATTGATAAAATTCACATGGGTATGCATCTGCTATTCTGTCTTCTGTACATTGAACAATGAAAGCAAATTTGTGAGTCAGAGAATTGAATAGTAAACTAAACATGAAACTCAAATTTCAATGCATATCCAAATGTGGAAAAAGGTCGACATCTAAGCAGCTTTGTCTGCTATCCCATAAAATTTCTTTGACCTAAAAATCGAAGACAATAGGAGATACATATCCACGTGATTTTATCAATGCTTTTGTATCGGCGTACTAGATTTCTCTGTTATAAATTAAATGCAGTAAAGACTTCAAACAACGTGGACATCAGGCAAACGCAGGAAATCAACACTGCTACCCAAATGAATACAGAAAGTAAGTGCTCTGTCGCGTTCCGCACATAACATGATAAGTATGCAACGTCGTTATTTTTTAATTTTCTTGTTCTTTTATCAGTATGGGAAACATCCTGAATCATTCATATTACCTACAAGCCGTAATCGCGCGTTTAAGATTTGCTTTTACAATTAACTTACTTAGTGATGTGATGTACTGATAGTGAGGCTCAATACTGATGTGATGCACCGACGAGATGGGCTGGTGATGAAATGATGATTTCAATTCAATGCAGATGTTGACAAAGCTGCAATCCACGGAGTAAATTCGCCAACTAGTAAGGAATTAAATACCTGCTCAGAATACACGCAGTTCACGTAATGTATTGGAATGGTTGTGTAAGGGCTGACAAATTACACTTACTATATCAAAGATTGCAACCAGTTTATCCATTGGAAGGAGACGATGGCTTCGAAGCTTTAACATCTCTGGAATGCTTTCGATGGCCCTGGCTATTGTGTGTGTGTTAGTTGTCGCATAATGCAGAAGTTTCGGGGTGACGATTTATGAAAAGGATAATTTGGGTTGGGGTGGAGGACTTGGTGGTAGCGGAGGGGCTGTGGAATTGGAGGTGGTCTAGGCGGAGGTGGAGGCGGCTGGTGGTGGCACCGATGGAGATGTAGGTGGAGGAGCTGTGGTGTGGGTGGAGGTTTTGGAGTGGGAGCAGGCGGAGGTGCTAGTGCTGGTGTTGGAGGAGAAGCAGGAGGTGGTATTGGTGGGGGATCTGGTGGAGGTATAGGAGGAGGCGCTGGTAGTGGCGTAGGGGGCGGTGGCGGGTTTGGAGGTGGTGCATGGTGGTGGTTTTGGAGGGGTGCTGGTGGTGGAGGCTGATTCTAAACCATTAAGTTTTGGAATACTGTATTAGATAGTACTAGGGTTTTGCCAATAAATAAGAAGACAATTGGAATGACATCGTCAAAAATTGATTTTCTTCTACTCTGCCTATACAATTTGCAATGTGTATTCAATTATAAACAATATAAACAATAAAAAGAAAAATCCTGTTTAAGTTTCCATGCGAAGCAAAACAAAAATAGTCGTAATGAGACTACGAAATTGATATTTAATTTGCAATTTATTGTCTTGTCTACACCTGCAATTCATGGTAGAACCAAATGATATCAAGTGGAAATGCGTAATGGTCTTATCTCATTCGTCATAAAACAAATCTTAAATTCTAACGTGTGTAGGGTTTTTAATATTAAATTTAGTAATTTAGTTTTATATCTTAAATCCGTTAGAAACATATTCCGAGATATTCCGAGATATCTCTGGATTTTTGTTGATTTTAAGAGAGATGTGTTTAAAATAGTTTTTAGTTAAGATTTTAACATATGAAAACAATTTTTTTTATGATTTTTATATAGAATTTTAATAATTTATTTATTCATTTTACTTATATAATTACAATAACGATAGAGTTTTAAGAAAATAAATTATTTCAATAATTTTTTTATATTAGTATAGATATTTATATAAAAATTTTAGAGATATCTATTTTTTATCTACAATTTTAACATTTAAAAAAAAATGAAAACAAAATATTTCAAAAATTAAAATTATAATAAATAAAATAAAATAACTCTTTTATAAGTAAATATAATTGTAAAATAATTAAATAAAAATGGTCTTGAACAATATAAAATAAAATAACTATTAAGTAAACAAAATGATTTTTTTTTTAAATTGGAGAAAAAAGCTTTCAAAAAGCAATTATAGAGAATAAATACAAAGCTGTTATAAAACCTCAATAACTTAGCCCATGGAATAGGTTGTAACAAGAGCATAAACAAGCATTAAAGAACAACAATTACAGACTAAGGTATAGGCAGATAATTGTGACTGAAAAGATGCCAAATGCCTACTAACAACAATGCACAAGTAAGACATAGAGCAAGTATGTGTATCCAATTGCCTGCACAACCATAGCCTGGAAAACTGTATGCTAATCTAATCTGCCCAAAACAATCAGAATAGGTGTCGCTCAGTTGGAAAGAATGAGAAACATAAGGATAGAGCTCGCTTTTGGATGGAGAAGTCAACAACAGACTAAATGATTTACTTGTATTGGCATAGTGTGATAGTTTAAGAGTGGTGTTATTCTTCCTGTGTGGTGTTGTTCTTCCCATCAAGGTTTAAACTTGAACATTTTAGATAGATTTTGCAAAAGATATACTAGTTATTAAATATTATGTTTATTATTGCAATTACACTCCACCCATCCCTTCATAGTAGAACATTTATTGATGTAATAAATTATTTGTCAAAAGCATGTTGGTAATTATTTTATAGTTATTGCAAGTGACAATAATTATTTGAATGTTGCATACATATCATTGTAATGATGGATCATGGAGTCTAAGTGTATTAATAAAAACTATTACTAAAGAGTCAACATATACTTAAAAAACTAAAACTAAAATAAATAAAATAAGATAACTATTCAATAAATAAAAATAATTGTGAAATAATTAAATAAAAATGGTTCTAACTAAAATAAAATAAAATAACTATTAAGTAATTTTTTTTTTTAAATAACTATAAAACAAAACAAATATGAGTCATGTATATAAAATAAAATAAAATTTAAATAATTTTAAAGGAAAATAAAATGTTCATATCTATCTTATAAAAAATCTATCTAATGTGAAATAAAATAATTCTTAAACAAATAAAAATAACTCTTCAAATAAAAATAGAGTAAAATAAAATAATTTTAAAATAATCTTAATTATATAAAATAAAATAAATATAATTCATGTGAATAAAGTAAAATAAATATTAAATACTTTTAAAATAAAATAAAACTAACATGTCTATCTTTTACACAAAATACCTCTTAGCACATTTTAAATGGATTTTTTAAAAGATATGCTAGCTATTAAATATTATATTTATTATTGAAATTACTCTCTACCCCTTCCTATCAATGTAGAATGTTTATTTATGTAATAAATTATTTGTCAAAATCATGTTGGTAATTATTTTATAGCTATTTTTATAGTTATAGTGTAGAGGTGAAAAGTTCTTACTTTCATTATTTTTTATGATATATTATTAGTTCCTGCCAAAGGAACTATAGGCACGGCGAGATCCTAACTAGTTATTAATGTTTTGAACTTCAACCAATCAAAATTAATTATTTTCTTTTATACATTATATTTGAAGTTTTTTCTAAAGTTAAATGCATGTTTTTTAACTTTTCTAATTTTCAAAATTATTTTTCTTGAATATTATTGGCTAAAAAATTTTAGGCGATAAGGGCGGATTATGCGGAATTGAGTATAATATTTTTATTTTGCAATTTCATTGGCTTTTTTTGAGGCATTTTTTTCGCCACTTCTCAACTAATATTTGCACATTCGAGATGCAAAAATTATGGCAAAGTTAAAGTTAGAAATGTTAATTTATAATAATTACAATATCATTCATAAATATATTTCTATAACTCATTTTTATTTTGCAATTTTATTGGCTTTTTTTTTTTGCCACTTCTCAACTAATATTTATACATTCGAGATGCAAAAATTATGACAAAGTTAAAGTTAAAAATGTTAATTTATAATAATTACAATATCATTCATATAACTCATTTTTATTTTGCAATTTTATTGACTTTTTTTTGCCACTTCTCAAGATGTAAAAATTATGAAAAAATTAAAGATAGAAACTATTAATTTATAATAAAATAATAACTATTTTTTAAATAACTTGATATTTGAAATCAACTATTTAGGATAAATATTTATTAACTCATTATTCTAGTTAATATTGATTCATTTTATTTGTTCAGATAAATGTTTAGGAGGAAGATATATTGATTGTTTAATTATTATAGTTAAAATTTATTTTATAAGATAAATATATAGAAGGAAGGTAAATTTATTTATTTTTTCTAAATTTTTATATTTTTCATTTTTTAGAAAATTTCATTTTAAATTATTTATGCAAAATTATTTAAGATAAATATTTTGAAAGAAGCTAAATTTCAATACATTTTTAATATTTTTATTATTAAAGTTCTTATTATTATTATTTCATGTATAGTTTTATATGGGTTAAGTTTCTATATTTGAATATTTTTTAAATTATTTATGCAAAACTATTTAAGATAAAGTGACAAATTTAAATATATTTTTTATATTTTCCATTTTCTCAGAGTACATCACTAATGGAGATTAGGAATTGTAACCTTAAACCTAACCTTGATTGAATAATCTCATTTAATACTGAATAAATTAATATATAAATTAATATTGAGATATATAAACTAGTATATTTAATAATTGCATATTTAAAAATAAATCTTTTATTAAATCATCGTGCTTACAAAATCTATTCCAATCAAAATCATCTAAATATTGAACTATACTTACATTTTACACATAAAATAAAATTTATCATAAATTAACTACATGAAAATTTTATAGAAGAGTACAAACCTTTGTGTAAAATCTATAGTGAAGAGAATTATAATAATTTAAAATTTATTAATTTACCAAATTTTGAAAGAGTTAATTGTAAAGCAATTTGGTCAAATTAGGTTTAATTGAACGCGTACTGAATATAATATGAAAAGGCCTCCATATTTTCTATGTATTTTTCAAACCATGTGTCAAACATGGGAGTCAACTATATGGAATTCTTCATTTTTATTTTTTTTAATTATATCAATTTTTTTAACCTTTTTAACTTTTGCAAAAACATCTCTTGTGTTTTATTATATATTTTATATCTTCATATATCTTAATTCTTAATATTTGAATTTTTATTATACATATCTTTTATTATATCTCTTTCTTGTTTTATTATTAGTTCCTACCAAGGGAACTATAGGCACCACATGTTTCTTAACTCGTTATTAATAATTCTATTTTTGACAAATGAGAGTTCTTTTTTTTTATTTAACAAATATTTATGTATTGTTAAAGTAACATGCAAAATATATAACAAAACATATTTCATAAATTAATTTTCTCAAATGTAATTGGCAGGAAAGTTTTGCCCGATAAGAGGGATTTATGCGGATCCATTATCATAGTGGGGATTCTAATGACAGATGGAAAGGGAAAATTCGGCAAAAAAATTGGAACCGTTATCAACTACGATATTATTTCAGCTTGGACAGTTTGAAAATCATAGCAAAGAAAGCAACAACTATAATATTGCGTGCACTGGCGAGAGGAAATTGGGAATTTTGATAAACATACTTACTTCAAATTTTATTGTGAATGCATATTTCACAGGTATTGAAGGGCATTGTTCAAATTCCATGTTATATTTTGCAGACTGTTGAGATAGTAAACTGGTTTATCTCGGAGACATCTCCATGTCTAACATTTAAGATACCTCTTTTTCAGGTCTAACAAAAAGATTATCGTTTATTCTTTGATGCAGCTCTGCCGGTATAGGAGTAACCGTTTCTTGGAATAGGCATTCCCATTGTGTTACAGTTCTCTAATGTTGGTAACTGTGGTGTAATAATCTGCTTATAGGAGCACTATATTTGAAAATGGCTTTGTGCAAACATGGGGGTATATATGTAAGGTATTGGTTATACACATAGGGGGAAGGTTTCGACACTCATTTTTCTAATGTTGGAGATATAAATGTATCGGTATTGGGTCTTTTGTGGGGTGTTTTTTGAGAACAGATTAATTATGGAATGATTTTCTTTACTTGTGATTTGCCGGTATTAGATTGTGGTTTAAAATTTGTATTTTGTCTTGCTTAAGTTTTTAATCATTTCATGGTATTCGTGCATTCCAGTTGAGTCAGTTGTGTGTCGTATTAGTGTCTATATGTCTCCACAATGCTACTCTAGTGGTAACGGTTTTGCGAGTATCATGTGCAAGAGTGATATATTTCCCATATAAGCATTTTTTTTGTTTACCCTTCCCTCATTTCTATCTATTACTAGTACTTTGGTGCATGCGCTTCAATCTTTGTAATTTCTTTTTGTTCCAAGAAATGAGTTGTTCCATCTTCCTTGACTGATTTGTTATTTATAACTCATTAAATGCATTCTTTTAAGATGATAAGAATTTTTACGCACAGATTGATATTATCAAATGAGTGGAGGCTTGTGGTTATGAGATAAGCAACATTCTAAATTAATAGAGTTTATTGTTCTTGTTATATTCATTTTTCTTCCAAAACCCTAACACTTATTAACCTATAAAGACAGTAGCCATGGAGAAATCATTACTTGCTCTTTTTTTTTCACTATATCAAATGCAAGAAAGAGGGTGCAAGAAGCCAAGTGCTAGGTAAAATAATGTCTCATGACAAATAATTCAACACATTTTCCCAATTTTATCAATCCATGCTTCTTAACAATCCAAATAGCAAGTAGCGATAAGATACCATATATTTTTTTAATGATGCCAATTCATAATAATAAATTTATCACTACCAAGTAGGGACAATCAAATGAATAATTTGGTAAATAAGATGAAACGATTTAAGGTTAGAAAAACTAGTCATAAATTAGTTTTATTTGGCATTATATATTACTAAACATTGTTAAATCTCAAACCTCCCAAATATCGTGTCCATTTTTATTATATTCTTGTGTATTGGTGTTGAAACTTAGGGAATTATGGTAAATCTAAATTACAATATTTGGTTGGTAATAAATATATGAATAATAGTAATAAATTAATTAATAACAATTGTTAGCTTGCATTCTCTCTCTCATTCTACTCTACAATACAAGTTGAGAAGCATGGATATTTTCTTCAAAAGTCCCTTGCATGATCAAATTCTAGTAGCTTATTTAATTTGTTGACTTTTTTCTCCTATCACACTTTGTGGAGAAGTGGAAGGAAAATATTTTACTCTAGTATTCCCTTGATGTCTGATGGTTCTTCTCTATATCACGGAGGTATACTAACAACAACTAAATGTTATGGTCAAAATTAAACTTTTTAGAGACCACAAAGAAACTATAGGAATATTAGATAGGGCAACATATCTACATCAAATGCAATTCTAACTATATGAACTATGTATTTGTGTGTGGATAATTTCATGTACAACACCCTTAGATGGCTAGACACCTCTTCTCGATGATACTCAAAGAACAAAAAATTTGTAGTTAGTCCTTTCCCAAAACTTGAAATATAATCACATTATTTACAACATTAATATCTACTATAAAATTATCATTCAAACTTAGCTTATATCTTTGCATAATATTAAATGTAACTCATGATTAACATAATTAACCACCTTATTCATAGATCAACATAGTGATTAAAGTATTCCCATCAAAATTTAAACACAAACATAAGTGATTATATCATGGTGCAAAATTAAGGCTATGACATCACTTTGATAAAAAAATATCTCAAGTTTGTTCAATGAGGTCTTCTCTATGTTCATCGTTCTTCAAACAAGATGTGGGCCTATGAGTGGACTTGAAATGTTTGGATTAGATTCCAAAACTTGGGTCCCTCTAGGGCCTCGATTCTTGCTCCCTCTTTGCCTCTATGGCTTTGTCTCTTTGGTTTGTGAGTTCCTCAGGTAGACCCTGGACCAAGGAACTTGAATACTTGGTTTCTAAGTTCCTCTCAATCTCCTAGCCACTTTTAATTTTTCCCTTTTTTCATTGTCTAGTTTCCTCGTCAAGCCTTGGGCCTATCAAAGAACCTTGAATGATGACTCCTAAGGGTCTTGATGACAAATTTCCCTAAACTCTTGATCCTTGATCCATCTCACAAATCAATCTTCATGATCTTTCCCCATTCCTTTGTTTCCAATTAGGCATAGACCTAAAACCTTGGAACTCTAGGTTCCAAATTCCAAGTTCCATTCACACCTCAATCCATTAGATTTTTTATTTTTTAGTAATAATAAAATTTCCTTGGAAAAATAATCAACCTTATATTTTTATATTGATAACCTACTTTTAGTAAAAAGTATACGCTAATTAAAATAATTAATTTTTTGTAAAGTATACTCTTTTAGATCTACAAAAAAAGTATTTTTTAGTTTTTAAAATGTATTATTTATTTAGTCAAAGTTCGATGTGATTGTACAAAAACCATATAGTATGTATTATATGGATGGTGTCATAAAACTACTTGGGTCTATTTGCAACACAATTAAGTTATATCATGTAGATGCCTAAAATATTCCCTAGTCAATCATCACCAATCCCTAATTGGTAAATTTCATCACCTAGGCCTAACTTCCTTCACCTAGTCCTAATCAACTAAACCTATCATCTAGTATAGTCCCTTTATCCAAATTCCATCACTTAATTAAATAATCATATTAATTAATTAATAACATTTTTCCATCTCCTCACAATAAATAAATAAATATCATTTCCACCTATTATTCATCTCACACGTGTGGCTAAATAATTAAATAATATTATTTAATTAATTAGGTCCATGCTCCCTCGAACACATTCCAATAATATTGGGAACCTAGGAACACTTGTCGTTATGGTCCCCTTATTCTCTGAACACAATCCAAACTTTATAACCTTCTTAGGTACACAATCTAACCTTCATCTCCACCCCCCATCTTCTCTTTGATCCTAGGGAATTCTTTTCAACCATTCTCCACCCTTGATCTCATAATCAAATTTTGACCATCCATTCCCCTTTCCAAAAGACTATAAATGCGGGAACTTTATCCTTTTTTCAAAATTAGTTATCATGTATGTTACATATATATCAAATTGGTAATCTTTAAGCAAGAAGAATCCAAATCCCAAAGTCATTAAAACAAATCAAATCATAATGGAGTTTATGGTAACATTTCAAGTTGGTTTTAATTTATTTCTTTGTTTTGATCTATTTTCTGAGCTCTATCTAGAGGTTTTGCTTGTTTTAAAATGGGAGCTTGCATACTAGTTTTCTTTAATTTAAGTTTCAAATCTTAGCATTACATTTTGATGACTCTATCAAGGAACTTAACCCCTTATCTCACTCTAATTCCATGTTTGTGTGTCTTCTTGTTGATTCCCACTAACTATGTTTGAAGGTTTTTTTAGTGGTCCCAGAAATAGAGTTTTTGTGTCATTAAGGTCAAAAAGGACTACATCATTGTGTTCGAGACAACTGAAAAATGGATTTTGATATATAACACTTAGCATTTTTCTAACAAAATTTTATTGAGGCACTTGTAGGGCTATTTGAGGATACATTTGTACAAAGTTTGGTGTGATTGTACAAAAACCATACAATATGTATTGTATGGATGGTGTCATAAAACTACTTGGGTCTATTTGCAACACGAGCAAGTTAAAGCTTCGACAATAGTATATGTGCTTGAGAGTCTCTAAGTGACCACCACATGGCCAACCCTAGTACACTTGGCATGTACAACCTAAAAATATTTGGAATCCACTTCCAAGATAGTTTTGAGCAAAAATTTAAATATTTTTTTACAAATACTTTGAAATCCATTGCATTCCATGCTTATTACACTAGAATCTATAGGTTTTTTGAATTTGTGGTAGGGGAAATTTTGAAGTGAGCAAAATTCTTTTGTTATAAGGGTCATTTTCTAATGGAAGACAATGTTGACTCTATCAATGATCAAATTCCTAAATTTAGGTGACAACAGCTTTATCCTAATGATTCTAAAACACAACGAGCTCAACAAATACAAACAAAACTATTCTAAAACTTTGCGGGAACATTGCTCTGACTCTTGATGAAATATTTTGTAAAGGTTATTGGTGAAAGTGCACTAATAAGTCTCACATTTGGGTTAAATTGAAAAAACATGATTAAACAACACTTTCAAAATCATCTTGGCTTAATTTAAATGGGTTTCAATCAAATTTAGTTAGTACATGTGCCATGACTTATTGTGTGTAAACTGTTAATTTAAAATAGCAGATTTAAAATAGAAAAAAAAAATTAAGTTGAACAAAAATGGAAACAAACATAGAAAACACACAACAAAAAATTTACGTGGTTCATAACAACATACACATCATGTTTATACATTCATCGTGAGCTCTTCAAGTCTCCAAAAAAAATGAAGAGACACAAAGGAGGCGGGAAAAATGTTGGGAGTTGAACGAAGAAAGACCATTGGAATTCACTCCCCAACAATCTCCCACTTGAAGTCCAACCACTGCTACAAAAAAATTCACTCTGAGAAATCCCCACTTGTCCATGCTCATTATCACATCCTAATGAGGCCAAGAGAAACTCTACAAAACTTGAGATTTTCCAATATTTGTTCAAGAAAGCTACGAATATGCCTTCTCCATGTCAGGTCATAATTAACAATCCTCTTGTCAAAGACATCAACAACTACAATTTTAACTTTTACCATAACATCAGACTCAATGAAAGATTCAACAAACAACCCTTTAGAAGATCCGTTAGTACCAAAAACAACCACAAACCTCAAACACTGAAACATTAAATGTTCCACCTTGTTCATTTTTCACAACGATTACTCTGGCACCACCAACCAGCTGCAAAGGCTCAACAATTTTCCCACTTGATGACAATATGGTATTCACATGTTCCCTTTGAGCACAAAATGCACATAATCCTTTATGTTTGATTCGAATCCAAAAAACCAAGCATTGCTTCCTTTCAATCTTCAACACTATCAGATTTTTGAGATCCTAAACCAGCCTCGGCTTCTTCCCTACTCATCCCATTGGTGAAATTTAATCCCTTAACTATTTGTTTTTTTAAAGACCTTGGAACTCCTCTTTTCACGCATTCTTGCTCATGCTCATGAATAGAAAAATAGCCTTGCAATAACTCATGTCTGAAAAAATTTTGTTTTGCCAAATAGCTAGACTTCCCCAAATGCTCCATAAGGAATTTAACAATTGGGCTTCTCTTCAATCTCCATTGTAATCTCACATCTAGCAAAATAAGACTTGACTTCATCTTCAGTCATAAACGCCACACTCAGCTTTTCCTCATAAAAATCCTTCACAAATTTCATAAGATTTGTAAATTCCTAGGTGGGAAGAGCAATGTTATTTAAGTCACCACTAGACCATCCACCTGTTTGAGGCTCCTATATGGTTTCATTTATAGATAGTAAATTCAATTGAGATCCATCCCCTTCCATCTGACTATCCCTTGAAGACTTGTTGGACATGTAATCTTCATGGTTGCTACTCAAATCCTTGTTAATAAATAACCATTCCTTGATAACTTGATGATGCTCTACTTCCTGAAAATATCAATGATTCATCCCACTAACTTGAACTTTCTATTGTTATAATTGCACCTGTTAAAGTTTTGCAAATCATCACCTTTGACATTGCTATCTTCCCCTTTAGAGAGCTTCACAACAAAATCCCCCTTTGGTCATTCGATTGCACTATATATAGGTTCTTTTTGTTATAACAAACATACTTTGCATTACAGAAAGCCACACGATTCTCTACCTAGGAAACATTAATAACCTCCTCGACTATCTCTATGCCATCTGCTTGGGACTTCTCCTCTACACCAATAGGATCCATGTCCACACCTCCACCATTTTGGGTATCATTATCCTTATTGAAATTCATAGGATTCTTGGGGCAAAGTTAGAATACAAGGAACAAAAAATGTTTTCTTGTCCAAATTGTTT
>VDFB02353493.1:103844520-103869018 GCA_007258455.2 Sequoia sempervirens
AAATATTTTGGAAAAATAATATATAAAAATCAAAATAAAATAAATGAAAAAAAAAGTATAAAATTAAACTCCTAAAAAAGTGGGATAAAACCCACCCATTAAGGGGGGTGCCCACTTTATGTGGGAAGCCACCCACACATGGGGGGCGACCCACATTATGTGGGAATGCCACCCATGTTATGGGGGGTGACCCACCTAAAGTGGGGGCGCCACCTAACATGGGGATGGCCCATATTTTGTGGGGAGCCTTCCATAAAGGTGGAATCCCCACATTTAAGGAGATTTTCAATATTTTTTTCCTAAAACAATTGAATTTGCCACCCCAACAAAATAAATCAAGATTTATTTTGTAACAACAAATGCCCGGAAAGAATAAAATTAGGGGCTTGGAATTTTTAAAGGGGGATATTATTGTTAATTTATCTATGTAAAGGAGATTATTAAGATTTTTATGTAAAAATGGAGAGATAAGGTGGATTTTGTAAATCATTTGGTTGTTAACCAAATTGAGTAAATTTTTTGTATAAAAAGGGGAGATTAGAGGCTTAGAGGGGCAATTGAGAATTCCTCAAGTGTTGGAGGCTTAGAGCGTTTTGGGAGATAATTTGCTATTCCTGTACGTCGGGAGAATGCTGGAATTCCGTCGTGCTTGAAGGGAAGAGCTTGCCAGCTATTGTAATGCCAAATTTTTGAAGATATCAATTGGATCGGTCTACTCTTTGGAGAGGGACCCGGAAACGTAGTCATTTTTACGACGAATTTCGTTATCAAGCTGTTTGCATTTTCTCTTTCTTGTCTCCTCTTGTCTCCTTCTGAATTATGTCTTTTTCTCAATTCCATTAGTTTAATTATGTTATGGTGTTTATTTCATTTTAGTAATTTGGAGATTGGAATTGTAATTGTTATGCATTCTTTAAGCAATCGCCTTAGATCCTAAATCAGACTATAGATGTTATTCTCTAGTTGGCTTGTTGGCCTTGTTTTATTTTGAACTGGTGGTCAGGTGGCTTGTTTTGTTGTTTTTGTTACATTTGGGATCAAGGCCCTTACACTGCTTTCTTAATAAAAAACATGAGAAAATATTACCTTAAGCATATTTTTGTCATATTTTAATAATACATGGAGTGGGAAATGAAATGAACCCATATTGAAATATTGGAGATCTTTTGAGAAATAAAAAATTGATAATAATATTTCTCTATGTACTTTTTGGTTGATTCGACTCCTTATTGGATTTTGTGACCTTGTAATTATCCAATTTTAATTAAAGTATGTTTTGTAACTCAAGAATTTACAATTTTTTCTTTCACCAACCATAAGTTGTGTGCATGACTTTTTTGTGAAGAAAATATTTTTTAAAAAATTATTCAACTTATTGAAGTAATAGAGTTATATAAGGGATCACATAATTGAATTTACTTTTAGATAATATTGTGAATGGATTATTTATGAGGCTTAATATCTCTAGGAGAATTGATGTTACTTTTGGGAAAGCCTCTTTGGAATAAAATTGACTTTGTAGATTGCTTTCAAAATTGAAGATTTTAAGATAGTGTCATTTTAATTAGGGGTTTGACAAATGATCTTTTGATAATAGAGCATGTCACACATATGCACCTTAAGATTAAATGTTGACTTTGAACTTGTGTAGTACAATGTTACCTTACATCTCAAGTTATATGTTTTATTTTTGAAATTATATTTCATCAAGAGAGTCTATAAAGAGAAACTACCATGGATTGGAAAGATGTAAATAAAAAATGGATAATTGAGGAAAAAGGGAAAGGTGAATACAAAGCTAGTTAATGTGCAATAACTCTAGCAACTAATTTTTGGAGTTTGTACAATTTGATGACCATTTAATTTTCTATATTTTAGAATTTTCGTCTATCTAGAAATGCTTAAAATTTAATTTCTAGTTAGTTATAAAAACAAACTCATTCAAGATCTAGCCATGATTATGTATGGATTTTTTTTATAGTATTCTTAAATTGATTAGATTATTTTCCAACAAGTAGACTACCTATTAATAGTTGATTGGTAAACCAATTGAGAACAAATTGGTTGGTCTCTAGCTAATCAACTAACCAATCAATTAAGCATCATCAATATGATTTGATATGAAACTAAATCAACAAGAGCTACAAAGCAATGAAGTTCTTTCCAAAAATTTCTAGAATAGTTTTGTTTTAATTTGTTGTGTTTGCTAATTTTAGCAACAATGTTTATAAAACAAATAAATAATAGGTACATAAAAAGAAAGTTTTCATCTAATAATAAACAGTTGACATTAAAAAGTTGACATTTATAACTGTATTATTGGATTACATCAACATGTAATATATGTCTGATAAAAATCAAAAGTATAAATGAAATTCAATCATTTGGAAAACTAAAAAATGCTCAAACCAATTCACAACCTAGATGCACAACCAATAGATGTCTAACAGTTAACAAAGAATGGGAGGAGGCTATATTTTTGTTGTGTACCTTATGAATGGCTTAAAAGGCTCACAAATCAGATCAACAATACAACAGGCTTTATTAAATTAATAATTTGGAATTTGCTGGATGAAAGAGTTAGCTCGTAATGAACAAAAATATTTGGATTAAAAATTTAATTGATATGCAAAAAAATGTATGGAAAGAAACTCAAAGATCAAGAAGGTTGTATGGAAAGAATCTATTAAGAAGGGACAAAAATTTTGGATTTGAGTTTGCATGCTTATTCTAATAAACATAATGCATATGGATTCCATTTATTTAGAGTACATTGGGGTGTTTACCTATGTTGTTGAGATCAAAGTAGAGAAAATGGGTGTCTATTTAATAATATTCTACCTCTAGGGCTTCCATTGCATGTGATTTAAGAAAAAATAAATATGGGATCATGAATACCCAAACAACTCTATAGTGAAATTAAATTAATAATGCTAGTATGGTATTCACAAGTGAGTTTGGTGGAGGTAGAAAGGAATGGGTGGGATTAGACGTAAGCCTTACCAGCTTAAATATGAAAAAAATAATTAAAATCAAAACATCCAACATGTGAAGGAAGATATTAGACAAGTGTATGTGGCATATCAAATTGCCAAAATAGATACCTCAAACCTATAATCTAAGCAAAAGAAACCCATACATGTAGTGCATAAGAAGCTTTCTAAAAGAATACCTAAATAAAGATGATAAAGATAGTTTCTTGCCATACATGTAGTGCATAAGAAGCTTTCTAAAAGAATACCTAAATATAGATGATAATGATAGTTTCTTGCCATACCCAAATGATGATGCCAGAAACTAGATTCATGTGTTTATGCAGGGGAGACTAAACTTGTACCATTTCTTCAAAATACGATTGAATACAAACCCAAAGGGATCTTCTGAATTCGTAAACATGAAGTACCAGGGCTTTTGTGCATGCATTCTAGAGCACTTCCATAGAGACTTCTCTAAAAGTGTGATGGATTTCCATCTCTTACAAATTGTTCTCACTTATAAAACACTCGTAATAGGAAAAAATGCAAGAATTATTTCTAATAGATCATCTGGAAGAACATAATTAATACATAACATAGTCTCCTCTTTGCTACTATCTTCATTATGTGGATGGATTTCATAATCCAAAAAATTAGACATAGGCTCCAATCTTTGATCTTAATGTGCTACTTGCACTTCTCTACAAATTAATCTTCTGCATGCCTCCATTTTGAAGCTCCACGTTTGGCACAAGTTGGAAGTATGTTGGAAAGGGTTGTATTATTTGAATTTACTCTTGCCAAACACATTTCCTGAAAGTTTCCAAAACCATTTTAACATATTCATTGTATATCCTGCAATCATTCTGCTCCATGAGATGATCTCTTTGAGGCACTCTGCCAAACAGATCAACGCCATCTATGTTTCTAAAGCCTTAACAATAAATCCATTCTCTGGATATATTTCAATGATTACACTTCATAAGATCAAGGCATTTATCAAGGAGTTCCTAAGTTCCACATTTGCATGCATTTGTAATAAAAACAAAGAAAAACCAATATTGTAGTTGTTGCTTCATTCATAAACACAAATAGTAGAGGTCCAATGGCATACATAGCAGATGCATTCCACTCAGACATCGAGAACATATAAGTTTTACACTGTCCCAGATGGAAGGTTCTATTGATCTTGGCTTGGCTTCCTTTTTTATTCATATAACCAAGATAATATGTTCTTTTGAAACAAACATGCTCTATTAAATATAGCCTATACTTTTATGCTTCGCCTTCTAAATTTCTATAAGGAAATGCCTAATGAGGATAAATAAGACATTTCGATTTCAAGACAATTATTCACGATAAAGGGTTAAAGAGGACGATTCATGGAAAACAGTTGTGCATGCAATTGCAGAAGAATTATAATTCTTTCTAATTACGAAACCACATTCTTCAACAAAATCACCTTTATTGTCGCATCCATAGAAATATATTTACCAATAATTTTGTAACTATTAAATTTTAACAATTTCTAACTTTAATTTTGACATGTGTAAACATTAAAAATGTCTTTAAAATTTCTTAAAAATTAGATAAATATCTTTTTTTTATGGTTTTGTGGAGGAAAAATGCCCTACTGCAATAAAAATGTTTATGGTTAGCATTCCTAAAAATCCACCCTTATCGGTCCAAATTTTTTAGCCAATAAAATTGAAGAAAAATAATTTTAAGAATTTAAAAAGTTAAAAATCATGCATTTAATTTTAACAAAATTAAAATATAATGTATTAAATTTAAAATATAATCCATGAAAAAGAAAATAATGAATTTTGATTTGCTGCAAGCAAAACATTTAATCACTGGCTAACAAACAGGGCTATAGTTCCTTCGCAAGAACTAATAGGAAAAAAAGAGTTAAATGATCATATGAACTCAATTATAAATGATAGAAACTACTATAAATCTAAGGTAGACACTCTAAACTGGAAAGTGGGAAAACCCCTCTTGAATGCTAAAGAGAGGTTTGCAACAATCAGAATTAGAGAGTAAATATTGATTAAAAAAAAATCTAAAACTAAACAAGATAGATGAGTTATAAATATATTATCATCAAGTTTGAGAGGAGGGTAAATCAGTTGCTCGGCAAGTGACCTCTTCTTTGAAAGTGACCTCTTCTTTGAACAATGTGAATTACTTGACTGCACAATTAGCTAAAGAGAGGCAACAACATTAATCACAATTATGTTTTGTTATTTGAGCAATACAAAGCCAAAAAAAATTTAAATTACTTATGAAAAATTACTAGTTTCATATCTTGTAATTATGAAAGATAACATGAAAAAGTTTAAGATAGACATAGCAACCGCGGAGCTGCCCTAATATTTTGACAATTGATGTTTATTATTATTATTATTATTATTATTTCTTCTTTGAGAAAATGCAAAGTACAAAGATAAAGAACAGTATTAAATTGATGTTTATTATTCCCTACTGAATTCTCATCGATTAATTATTTCTCTAGTAAATATCTCAAGCTTTAATGACAAAAACACCAAAAAGTCAAGGTAAACGACTCACATAATCACAGAATTGACAATGACATATTTCAAAGTGGACAATTTCAAGTAATTAGACGAGTCAATTCACAAGAAAACCTCGTTCTTATCTGATCATCAATAAAGCAACTTTTATCAATATTAAAATAGGTGTCTATATCTAATTTTTTCCATTTTCGTAGCTACGTAGATGACAAGAAAAATTGGCCATCAGTTTTGTTTTCCATTATTTATGGTCAATTAAATAAGATTGTTTCGAAGAATGTATAAACAAAATCTTTTAAAGGTCATAAATCATTAATGAATATTTAAATAATATTATTTAAAAAATAAATGTTCAAAATCGTTTTTATGTTTGATTATTTGATTTAATATATATTTTAAATAAGTGTTTTATCTATTATTTGATTGGTTTCATAAATAAAAGTAATTTTATTAGGCATACAAATATTTTCATATACCTCATCTTGTTGTACTTGTGTTTGAAGAGGTGTGGTGTCAAGATACTATTTTAGAACTTGTTAAAAAATGTTTATTTCTCTAGGTATTGTTCAAGCCCCCTAAACAAACTAATTTTACTATGATGAATAAATATCAAAGAAAACATACATGCATGTAGTATATCTAAAATAATGCAAACAATTAATGCACTCTTGATGTTCTAGTTATGCTCTCTATGGATGTATCAAGAACATTCTTATATATAGTTAGATAGTGATGAATTATGATATGTTCTTAATACACCACCCTAATGATTGAAATAATTCACATGTTAGTTAACTTACAATGCCTAGTACGAAAGAGGGAACATGGCTCCAACTTAAATTTTATTTTTATTTTATTTTTGCATTTAAATTCTCACACATGAAACTAATCAAGGTCAATTCTACATCCTCGAATATGAATGCGGAGATCGCAAGTCCTATCTACACACTCGAGGATATGTAAGTTAGAATTAGGTTAAAATAGGCTAAAATAAACTAAAATAAAATTATTTACTAACTTTCACCTAAAAATAAAATACATCTAAAATGAACAAAAAGAAAACTTATAAGATACACATTTTCACCATTAAACAAATTAACATATACATAATATCATCACATTATAATAATCCTTTACACAAAATTATATTAAATTATTATTTATATTATGAAATGCCAAAATAATATATCAATCTCTTGATATTAAGATTCTAATATATGTGATTGACCAATAATAAAATTTAAAATTAATTTCTTTGTTCTTATAAAAAACCATATTATTTTAAGGGCCAACCTTTCAAATAAATCTTATTACTCCCACTGAATCCCTTAACTTACTGGAATTTGGAAGGGGTCAAGAAAACATTAAATTGAACAAGATTTCGAACGTGCAAGGTAGCTTGTATAAACTGCTATGGTGACAACCTTTTACCACACGTGGATAGATGGATTGAAATTTGAATTTGATGTTCAAGCCGACTCTACTGAGATGGAAACTTGCTTTCATTGTTCAATGGACAGAATGAGGTAATCGAAGACAATAGGAGATACATACCCATGTGATTTTATCAATGCTTTTGAATCGGCGTGTCAGATTTCTCTGATAAATTAAATGCAGTATAGACTTTAAACAACAAGGACATCAAGCAAAGGCGCAAAATGAGCCCTGCTACGTGAACGAATGCAGAAAGTTGGTGATCTGTTGCTATTCCGCATACAACGTAATAAGTATGCAACGTCGATATTTTTAAATTTTCTGCTCTCTTTTTTATTTTTATTACTGTATGGGAAATAAACTGTATCATTCATATCATAAGCTGTAACCCAGCAAATAAGATTTTTTCTTACAACCAACATACTTAGTGATGTGATGTCCGGATACCGAGGCCCAATACTGAAGCACCGACATGATAGGGCGGTGACGAAATGATATTTTCAATTCAATGCAGATGTTGACAATGGTGCAATACACAGATCGAAGTTGTTAACTGGTGAGGAATTAAATGCCTGCTCAGACTTCACGCAGTTCACGTACCGCATTGGAATGCTTATATAAGGGCTGATAAATTATACTTATTATATCAAAGTTTGTAAACAGTTTATTCATTGTAAGGAAACGATGGCTTCGAAGCTTAAGATCTCTGGAATGCTTTTGATGGCCTTGGCTATTGTGGGTCTGTTTGTTGTGGCAGAATGCAGAAGTTTGGGGGCAACGATATACGAAAAGGATAATCTGGGTGGGGGTGGAGGACTTGGCGGTGGTGGCGGTTTTGGAAAAGGTGGTGGCGCTGGAATTGGAGGAGGCGCCGGTGGCGGCGGAGGAGCTGGAGGTGGAATTGGAGGTGGTGGAGGAGCTGGTGGCGGTGTAGGAGGTGGTGGCCTAGGCGGCGGAGGTGGCGCTGGTGCTGGTGGAGGCGCTGGTGGTGGTCTTGGTGGAGGTGGAGGTGCTGGTGGTGGTCTTGGTGGAGGTGCCGGTGGTGGCTCAGGTGGAGGCCTGGGAGGAGGAGCCGGTGCTGGCTCAGGTGGAGGCCTGGGAGGAGGAGCAGGCGGAGGCACTGGTGGTGGTGTAGGTGGAGGAGCTGGTGGTGGCTCAGGCCTTGGAGGAGGAGCAGGCGGAGGCACTGGTGGTGGCCTTGGAGGAGGAGCTGGTGGTGGTGTAGGTGGAGGAGTTGGTGGTGGCTCAGGTGGAGGTCTTGGAGGCGGAGGTGCTGGTGCTGGAGGAGGAGGAGGAGGTGGTATTGGTGGGGGCGCTGGTGGAGGTGCAGGTGGAGGAGCTGGTGGAGGTGTAGGAGGAGGTGCTGGTGGTGGTGCAGGAGGAGGAGCAGGCGGTGGTTTTGGAGGCGGTGCTGGCGTTGGAGGCGGATTCTAAGTTATTAAGTTTTGGAATACTGCATTATATAGTACTATGGCACATGTAAGGTACTGTCTTATATAGTACTACGGCACATGTAAGGTTTTGCCAATAAATAAAAAGACAATTGAAACGAAATGCTAAACATATATATTAAATTGTTATGATGAATTTCGGATATACAATTTGCAATATGTATTCACTTATAATTGCCAAGGAAATTGATATTTAATTTGCAATGTAGTCTCTTGTTTGCACTTACAACAAAATGATATCAAGTGGAAATGTCTAATGGTTCTAAGATAAATTTTAATGCTTACAGGGGTTTTAGCATGAAAATAAGTATTTTGTTAAAGAGATCTTTTAAATTCAGTAAGTTAGTTTTATATGATAAATATATATCTAAAATGTATTTAGAGATGTGATTTTTAGAGAGACATAGTTAAGATATTTTTATTCATGTATTTTGTTAAAGAGAAATCTTATAAATTCTCTCTTGTATCACAATGTTTTTGATCATATTTCTTGTTTATCTATTCTAATTTGACTTCTTCAATTATCAAAGTTGTACTTGGGATTTAAAATGAAATTTTTATTGTAAGGAGCAATGATAAATTGACATTATTTTTGAGGAAAAATTGATGTTGTTTTGGCATTCATACCTTTATAATTTGATGAAATAGTTTTGTAGTTGTGTCTTTGTTGCATGAAGTTGGTCACCCACCAATTTGTGTCACTACAATAATGCTATTATTAAGGATAGTTTAAAGCTTTTATAGTGATTTGAAGACTACTATTATATTGAACCCAAATTGTCTACCCTTGGAGATAAAGTTGATGCTTCAAGGTATTCTTCTTCTTAAGAATTGACAATTATGTGGTAAGGAACTAGTGTGTTTGTTGCTACTATTAGGCCTACCAAGGTGAATCAAAGGCACAAATAAATAAGTGTAGTAGTTTGTAAAAAAATGTACATGTGTTCTTATTTACTCTATTAGTGAAACAAAGTTTGTATCATGTAGTAAAGTATCATAATTTGTAAAAGAAACATGGGTTGACATACGATGATATTTAGTCTAGTATGTTATTGAGTTAGAAGGCATAGATTATAATTTTGAATATGTTGATAGGGTTTCTCATTCCTATGTTTCCCCTCATGCTTCAAGCCCTAGGTATTTTTCTATTGAGTATGATTTAGAATGCTATATAGTGATGCTTCTTTATATAGTGAGTATTTTTAGTTCTCTTATTGCCTTAGTAGCCATGCTCTTTATACAAATTCATCTCAATGTCTAATAAAAGTATCCAAGAAAGTGTATGATAAAAATAATAAAGAATAAATTGAATTCATGATGCAACAAAAATATACTAAAAGCTAAATCAAAATGCTTGAGTCTACAATACAATTTAAACCCTAGTATGTTATAAAAACTAAATTTAGTAATCCTCTTTTACCCCTCTAGAAATTATCTATGAATAACTAGATCTTTATGGGGTCAATTATGAATTGAAAAGAATGATAAGAAGAGTTTTAAAATATGACTTTTTTTTGGTAAGTGTGATCATACACAAGGGGATAATCATTTGAATTTATTTTTATCTTCATGGAAACATTTCAATTTAGCAATGAAGAAATGTGGATGAGATTCTTTGTTAGAATTATCGATGGGAGTGAAAGACTTTGGTTGGGTGGTTTTTATACCCACCATTTCTCTTCTTGGAATAGTTTAGTTGTGGCATTTGGTGAGAAATATTGTTGCAATATTGACCGTATTTCTCTTATTAATGAATTGTTTGATATTAGAGAGAGAGAGGACTATAATCATAAGTTTTTAGTAGCTCTTTTTAGGATCCCAAAAGAGTGTAGGCTCAATAAGTTAGTATGCATTGAGATTTTTTATGAAGCCTATGAAGTTTGTTTGATTTTAATGCTTAAGGAGATGGAGCTTGCTAGTTTGTAATAGGCATATGGGTGGGTAGAATTTCTTGAAAAGATAAAAGATGAGTACATAATTGGTCCATTTTCCTCAAGTGAAAGTATTGATAGTAATGTTATGTTGCACAAACAGTTGTCATTGCATCAAAAGATTGACTTGTTAATGTCCGATACAACCGCCATAGTTAATGAATCTACGAAAGGTGGTAAAGCCATGTCATGAACCCAAGCGTTGCATTGCACAACACAAGGAAACCAAGGGCACACACCTTGCAACCATTCAGGCCCCTAGTGCAAGTGAGGGGTTTGAACCCATGACCTAAGCTCTGATACTAATAGTTGCACAAATGGTTGTCGTTGCATCAAAATATTGACCTATTAATGTCTGATACAATCAGTAGAGTTAATGAATCCATGGGAGACGGTTAAGCCATGTCAGGAACCCAAGTACTGTACTACACAACACAAGGAGACCAAGGGTGCACACCTTGCAACATGTTATTCTAGACAACTAGGTTGAACATCTTTCTTGTGTTGGTAAGGCTTATAAACTTGATGTTCATGATGGTTACCATGGTAAGGAGGTTAAAAAATGAAGACATATCTTGTATTGAGGATAATTATGTACATCATATTATTGAAGTGTGTTAAAAAATAAATGAGATGTATATCTCTTATTATTTTAATAATTGAAAATAAAAATATTAAGAATTCTTATTAATTTAAAGGCTATAGTTTCTTAATTAATATATATAATACAGTGATTACAAATTACAAACCCAAAATAATGATTTTCTACTTGATATGCATCCTTGCTTTGTGTCCTCTAAACATTATGATTTGGTGGTTACCATATTACAAGGGCTCAAATGGTACTAAGGTATGTGATCCTACACTTGTATAAAAATCTATGGGTACATAACATTTTAATCCAATATCATGATCTTGGTAATGTGTTACAAATCTTTTATTAGAGGTGGAATGAACAAATTTACTTTTCTTATACATAAATCTTCATATTTCATACACAAGCCTTAAGAATGAGGCCCACAAAGCTATTTTAAATGAAAAATGTGTTGTTGGCTAGGATAATGCCCTACAAGCTTTTCAGCTCTAGGAAAATTCACTGCCAGCAATTCACCGATGGAAAATTCACTGTAGGAAAATTCACCACCACCAGCAATTCACTGCCATGGAAAATTAACCACCAAAAATTCATACAATTAATTTTTCACCGCCAGCAATTCATTGATGGAAAATTCACTGCAGGAAAATTCACCACCACCAGCAATTCACTACCATGAAATTGCTAGCAGCATTATGCCAAGCTTTCCATATACTCTAGAACGTTACCCTGCATTTCTATGATAAACAATTCACTTTGCACTTAAATTTATATTCTTTCATTCACTATTTCCATTATTTTTTTAAAAGGACAAATGAGAAAAGAGACATATAAGCCCACAAAAATAGACCTTTTAAAACAATACACAAGTTCCAACTCTAGAAAACAATATTTGTTTTTAAGATTTTATGGTTTTTATAAGTCTTAATTGAGTTACTCCCATCTCGAATGAATACCTGAGTTTGACAATAAACTTTTTGGGCCCTTTTTGGGAACTTGAAAAGACTTTAATACATCAATCAAAACAAAGTTTACTTGTGGCATCTAACATACATGTATCATTAAGGCAAGTCTATTTGAAGATATTAATAAAGCCATAGAGTTCTAGGTAATTGACAAATAATTTTAAAATATTAAAGGATCTTGGGTAGATAAACAAGGTGGATGCATTTACTAGATATCATTCATTCTACATTCATTCTACATTCAAAAACTCTTGTCAATATTGTTCTAAACCTTGTGTTCAAACAATTAGATTTTAGGACAAATTTTTTGGATTAAGCAGAGATTAAAGGAGGAAACACTTTAGTTATAAAAATTAGAGAAAAACATCCCTTTGGTTATGTATGACAATCTCACATAGAGGTTGTGAGTTGTCTTCGTGTGAGTTGTAGGTTCTAGCTATTATAAGTTTGTATAATTTGTGGTTATTTGTTATGGTTTCTAATTTAGAATTTGTAGTTTGTTGTTAGTGTTTCTTCTATTTATGTTAATGTTGTAGCATATATTGACATATTTTTATATTTCATTGAAAATAAACAAAGTTTTAGATTTTATTCTTAATGTATTGGCTTCATTTGTAAATTTAGGTCCTTAATATAAATGAAATATAAAAAAAATGTGTTTGAACGTTCTAATTTTTATTTATGAATCTAAAAATTACTTGTCCTATTCATTTATTGGGGTTATTATAGTGATATCATATTTAAAATCTTTCCAGAATGTAAGGTAATTTTTATTATTGATAGTTCTAGGTGGTAGATAGACTAGATGATCTCAAATGAGAAAAAAAATTTACAAGTTGAAGGATCAAGCATACAAGAAGAAGTTATGATTGAAGGAGGAAAATAGAAAAAGAAAATAAGAGATGATGAAAATAAGTTCTTTCAAAGAACTTTGTTACATCTTGATTAGGACCATAGGTAGTCAAATGAATTGATAAGGAGACTAGTAGAATAGTTAAGCACACCAAATATATAAGGAAGGAAATCCCATCAAGAAGTAGTGGTTTAGTGGGTGCACTAAATTTAAATCTTCAAAACCAATATTTTTATTAAAATAAGATGATATTATAGTTGTATGCAATACTTCCAACAAAGAATCACTTATAAAAGAAACTACTAAATACATTATAGAGAGTACATAAATCACTATGGGGATTTAGGTTAGTCTTGTCATTTTAACTTTTTTAAGCAACAATAAGGAAGGCCTCATACAAGAAATGGAAATGAAATTATAATAACAATAGTGAGAATAAATTGAAGAATAAACTAAAATAAATTTAGTATGGACTCCTTTGATGGTAGAGATAAGATATCATCTTTAGTATGGTTGCAAAAAAATTAGAATTACCTTACTCTGAATCATATGGAGGAGAATGAAGTAGTTTAATTTTCCACATTACATTTGGAAGTTATTTCCAATGATTGGTCATACCATAGTTTAATCACACAAGGGCATGATCAATTGGATTCCTTTGACGAGTTCAACCAAATACTATTAAACATATTTGAGTTGAGGAATGAAGAATAACACTACAAGGAGATTTACAAAATCAAGCAAATCACCTTAGTAAATTATTACATATTTGAGTTGTAGAAGGTTGCCATGGTGGTGTCTAAAATATTAGAAAAATAATTACATACCTTTATATTGAGGGTTCACAGTCTCTAAATAAACCACTCAAGGTTCTAGTTAAGACTTTTATTCTTTCAACCTTGCAAAAGGTTATCAAAAGAGATCTCACACTTGATCCATCAATAATGAAGAAGTAATTTCTTACCATTATAAGACACATATTCTCAAGAAGCATAAGGGAAAATTCCAAAAGAAGGGATCTCATGCACCATTCTAGAAGCCCATACTTCATGCTCTAATAAAGAATGCGGATGAAGATACTAGAAATGAACTTAGAAGAAAGAAAATTTGTTTCTTTTATAGGGAGATATGGGAACCATTCCATAGATGCTTAAGAAAGGGACAATTTCATTACATAGATGTTTTGATGAAGACTCAAAACTAGAAGAGCCTAAACCATAAATAATTTTAGAAGATTCAAAACATGAAAGAATAGAAAATTAAGGGACTAGAAATGGGAATATTGTAGCTCTTCCAAGAGCACCTAAATATCATCACTTTAGATTCCATGGTGTTATCTAGAAATTTTTAGTGCTAATTAATAGTGGGGCAACCCACAATTTCATTGATAAAAGTTTGATGGTCAAGAGAGGATTGAAGGTAGAAGGTTTTGAGTGTTTTAAGTATATAATTTTTACTTATGGATTCATCATTCTATGCAATAAGATGATTCAAAAACTCAATATAACCCATGGAGATCATGTCCTTCATTGATGCGAACCCCAAAGGAACTTAAAACAATGGAACAATTTTTTTTTTAAAGAATATAATAACATACTTAAGAACTATAACATGACAACATATTAAGAGGCACAACTTGTTCCAATGGGGTACACGAAGTGACATGACTATTCTAACCCATAACCACGATAACATGCTAAACCATAATTAAACAATTACATAAATCCATTCATTCTCACTTCATCATTTACATATCCATTGAACAATAACTACATTCAAGACATAAGTACATATGATAACACATGAGATGATAAAGATATAAAGTGTTGCATATTTCGATAGATACAACATAACGTAACCAATTGTTACAAGTGACAATTCTTGAATACATACAGGGCCTGAATATACATCACATCCCAAATAATAATGAAATACAAATAACTGAAGATACATCTCAATAACTACATATCCAAATTACATCGAGGTCACCCCATCACACGTGGGAGACGATACATCAATAAAAATATTAAATACATTACAACTAAAGTATATACAACTATCTGGTACATAAGAATAATTGAATCATCAACATCTTCCAAAAGCCCTGCAATGAAAATACACCTGCAAAAGAAAGGGAAACCCAACGGGGTGCGAAGCACGTTCCACCCAACCACCCCCGTGCTGAGAGTAGACAAGGAAGGGTCCCCGACCAAGTACGCCTAACAACAACAAAACTAACTCCAAGAAGATAACTCAACACCAAAGACCACATAGAAACACGACACTGGCAAATCCAAGGGGCACAACAAACCACTGAAGAACATAACAGCCAGACACGATCACAACCTCAATGAACTCAAGACACAAAGTCGAAACTCAATACATAATATCAATTATTACATCCAACCATGTCCAAAGACAAATCAATAAAACACTTCCAGAGGACTTCAGTAACTCAACATAAACAGAATGTTAGACGAGAGTGTCATCGCATGGTTTCACATGGATTCTCCAGACAACCTATTACAAGGTGCCGCCTCCATCTCTACATGGATTCTCCAGACATCCAAGTTAAGGTGCCGCTTCCATCTATGGTTCTCCAGACGGCCTATCTCAAGGCGCCGCTCCATAGGGTCACTCATGCGGAGTCATTGACCTTTCGTGAGGACAAGGTAATGACCATGCCAACCACGGCCTTCTCAGTCCCCTTTAGTCTGTGATAGCACTAACAGGCGGACGAGGCTTCACAATTATCTTATTAGTGTTTGATCCCCACCCGTGGTTTATTACTTAAGTTATCACTTATTAATCTAACTCTATGTGGGTTACCCTGACAGCCCCTTTGTGCGCCGGCCCCCACTAGAGCCACTCTCTCTAGACACTCTAGCACAAGCATATCCAACTCACAGGATGATATCAACAAGGAAAATCGAACCAACAATGGCTCACTCGCGAGGCACAACCCTCTCGCCCAAAATCACATGTATAACATTCATGACCGATTACGATCCAAGAATACTTCAATACCACATCCGAATACCAAAACATATGGACAACATCTAAATATAAGATCGAACACAAATACAAAAATCCCCGCCTCTGGAAGTCCTAACCACAACTTAGAATCCTCTAACTTTAACTCTAGGGTTGTTTTTCCACATGACATAAACCCAAAAGAAGAAAATCCAATTAAGTAAAATAAATAACCTCGAGAGTAATTGACGCATCAACAACGCCATAAAACAAATTACAATGCATAACAAAATTCATCAAATAAATAGATCAACAAATTCCATTAAACAAATAAAATCACAACTCGAAATTAAATGACTAAATCAAACACTTCGTATATTCCTAATTTTCTCAATAAGACTATATCATTGCATGACAATAAATATTATATCATTAATTTAGAATATCAACACCTTAAATTCTTTATATGCATATTTATAACAATATATATATATACCGTTTATTTCAAATTACATCCATCAAACATAATAGAAGAATTTGCCCTAATATTACACAATACTTTTACAAATTCACATAAATAAATATACCTACATTAAAATAATCATTTTATAAAAATATTAAATAAATATCTTTTTATTTTATTTTATTTTTATTTTATTTTAAATAAATAAATATTATATATATATATATATATTTATAAATATCAAAATCGAAATAAAGAACGAAATAAATTTAAGTTTATAATAAATAAATAAAATAACATAAAATAAATAAAAAAAATTCGAAGTCCTTTCAACAGCAAGTACCATGGTACCAGACTGTGGTGGCCGCGGCCACCACAGACTGTGGTACCACCACCCTGTGGTGGCTACGGCCCCCGCAGGCAGTGGTACGCAGTGCGTACCACCCTGTGGTGGCCGCAGCGCCACAGAGGGGCCGTGGGTGGTACGGCCTCGGCCGACCCCCACCCCCAATAAAAAAAAATTAAATTTTTATATGTATATTTTTTTTTTAATTTTTTTCATAACTTCAATTTTTCATATTTCACAAAAGGATACGAATTGTGATTAACTAAATTTCGCTCCTTATATTAAATTCCAATTTCGTACGAAAGTACAGAGAATCATTAACAGAATATAATATCAATTAAATATATATTATCTAATATTTATATAAACATATTTACACAAATACCTAAAATTCATACATATATCCATTCCGATGATCCAGATAAAATAATAATTTGTGTATATATTTAACTAAAACAATAATTAATTAATTTAGACCAATCTGTTTTATATCAAATACAAGTCCAGATTTGGGCATGCAAATTTAACCAAAGATAAAAATGGTTCCCTTTTCAAATAATGAATTTCTCCATCTATCTATATTGAAAGTTTTCAAGGGGGTTTTACTAGATTTTCTACAGAAGATTTAAGGTTTTTAACACAATAAGTTTTCAATTCACAGACTGATTTTCAACAAAAGAAATAAAGAAATGGACTTCACAAATTCAACTAGATTTTATTTACAAAACAATAAGATAATACTAAAACAACAGAATAGAACCTGGAATCCTACGTCTGAAGAAGAATCCTTCTAAAAGCTCCTTTCGAAATACTCCTGCCGATCCTTTTCGATCCCTCCTCGAGCTCTCTTTTCGAATCTACCTCTGTTCAAATCAATTATTTTTCTCCCAAGTTTACCACCCAAAAATTCTTATCTTTTATTTTTCTTTTATATTTTTTTTTTCTCTCCAAATCCCAGAACAACAGAGAAGGAGTTCTGTGTCTCCATAATCTTCTCATAAAACAATAATAAAACAAAAATAAAACTCAATAAAGCTTCCATGCTTTCTTTTCTCAAAAAGCCTCCTTCCTATTGGTCCTTTTCAGCTTTTAAAAGCACAAAATTTATCTACAGTTTTTATTTAATAAAATTTATTTAAACAAGATATTATCTATGCTAATTTAATATTAATAAAAGATATTATTCAATTATCTTCAACAATATTTATTTAATTTAATTATAATCAACAATATTAATTTAAAATAATTATTTACTCTTATAATAAATTAAATCACTTTTTAATTTATAATATATTTAAATTTAACCATTTAACTAACACACAATTAAATCAAACAACTAAACAACCTTAATCCATTATCTTATAAAACAAGGTAAATTAAATAAACATGAACCATAAATCACTGAATACTTCAACAAAACAAATTACACAAACAACGAAAACGAAAACCACAGTCATAACGTGACTCACAACAGACGACGACTTGGGACGGGGACGCTTCCAAACCTACTCCCTTTTTCAACATTTTTACCCGTTGGGCTAGTTTATTGCTCGCCCTGTCCTGCCGAAGCAGGTGGAATCGAGACTTATTCCTGCAATCCTGCATCCAAGCAAACGTCAAACAGCACATGTATACATATATATATAACTCAACATCCTACCGTGAGAAGGAATCGCAGTGTAGCAGGGCACTCATGAACGAGTGATGCTACCCTGTCCTCTCACCTAATCTACTCTAACAATTACAATGTCAATAGTAACTAACATTTCTAATCCAAATAGATCATAAGATAACATTATACTAAACTACTGCATCATACTAATTACTAAACATTTGCATTATAAAGTAACACATAATTCTAATCATATGATCATAGAATTATCACATTGACATATAAAACATTCGAGAGAAAACATTGCATAGTAAAATAATCCAAACTCTACATATAGAGTATCATAATAATAATATCAATTGTAGCAATCAATTAAACTACACAACCACACACACCAAAACGATGAATCCATCACCAACACAATCCAGTATCACACTAACAAATAAAAGCAAACAATAGTAGTAAATAGTATCAAAAACATGGGGGTATTACATCCTCCCCCCCTAGAATATGGCTTACTCCTGGAAGCCAGTAACTAAACAAAACAAATAATCCTCACTAAAATGAAATGCATTATCCTATGACACCAAAGTTCATCACTTGGGTCCTGCAGAGCCCGCAAACACATGATAAGCTCTACTCGCATCACCTACTGTCGGCTCAGAAGCGACTGGTGCCTGACTAAAACCTGTAGTGTTCCCTTGAGGGCACTTCCTCGCAATATGACCATGCTGCCCACATGAGAAACAACCTATGTTCTGCCCAAAGCCTCTGACTCCAACTGGTGCACTCGATTGTTGAAAGCTGCCCTGTGACGGTGCTGACTGTATACTTTGTGCCGGCTGCATCAAACGATCAGGCCTATTACGCTGCCAACTCCGAAATTTCCTATTCTGCGATCTATTTCCCTGTTGAAACGGAGAGCGTTGTTGTTGTTCACCCTTAGCGGTTTCCTGATGACCTTTAGAAGACCCTGCAGCCAAGACTGGACCTCCAAGAGAAACATCTGAAACTGGTGTACTACCCATCTGACCTCCTATATGTCCTCCTAGTGCCATAGCTAGATTTTCTTCAACCAACCGAGCCTTCTCGACCGCTACTTCCATTGTCTTCGGCTGGAAGACTCTCACACCACCACTAATTTGGGCATTTAAGCCCCGAACAAAATGTTGTACTAACATCCCTTCATCGTGGCTGATACCTGCATACTGCTTCAACTCATAGAAGCGTCGCTCAAACTACTCTACTGACATCGACAACTGCCTAAGGTCATGGAACTCATCAGCCCTGCGTTGCCTCCAATGATCTGAGAGGAAGCGAGCCCTGAACCTGTCTAGAAACAACTCCCATGTGACCATACCAATATCAAGATGTAACTTTTGTTCCTCAAGACGCCACCAAGTAGATGCAAAACCTCGCAAGTGCATAACTGCACACCGAGCCTTGGTATTGCTACCATAGGGGTGCATTGCAAAGCATCGCTCTAAGTCAATTAGCCACGTCTCAGCCTCCAAACCTCCTCCAGAACCATCAAAAGTAGGAGGGTGTGCTCGCATTAGATCTCTCATATGGCCTGCTATGACTGCATCCTGAACCACTTCTGTATCCCTGTGCCTCGGTGATCTCTCCCTCTCTCTCTCAACCTGTTGCACCTCATCCTGCCTAGGTCCCAAACGACCAAGAATCTCTCCAAGAATGTGTTGCAATTGTCCATCCAAACCAGGTTGTCCCTGATTTTGTCCACCACCTGATGCATTGCGTTGAGGACTTAGTCGTTCCTCGTGCATTGAACCATGAATGCTTGGCGGTGACGGACTTCGGCGGTTGACTCTATGACCACCACCTCGGCCTCTTCTTTGGCCACGACCTCTACCTCGAGGCATGATCCTGCACAACGATTAAAGTTATGTAAGATCAAGAGTTACGCAAAGGTTGCATAACAGACACAACTACCCAGAGGACCTAGTGTTAGCAACCTGGCTCTGATACCAAGCTGTCACGCCCCGCCGTGCGAACCCCAAAGGAACTTAAACAATGGAACAATTTTTTTTTTTAAAGAATATAATAACATACTTAAGAACTATAACATGACAACATATTAAGAGGCACAACTTGTTCCAATGGGGTACACGAAGTGACATGACTATTCTAACCCATGACCACGATAACATGCTAAACCATAATTAAACAATTACATAAATCCATTCATTCTCACTTCATCATTTACATATCCATTGAACAATAACTACATTCAAGACATAAGTACATATGATAACACATGAGATGATAAAGATATAAAGTGTTGCATATTTCGATAGATACAACATAACGTAACCAATTGTTACAAGTGACAATTCTTGAATACATACAGGGCCTGAATATACATCACATCCCAAATAATAATGAAATACAAATAACTGAAGATACATCTCAATAACTACATACCAAATTACATCGAGGTCACCCCATCACACGTGGGAGATGATACATCAATAAATACATTAAATACATTACAACTGAAGTATATACAACTATCTAGCACATACGAATAACTGGAACATCAACATCTTCCAAAAGCCCTGCAATAAAGATACACCTGCAATAGAAGGGGAAACCCAACGGGGTGCGAAGCACGTTCCACCCAACCACCCCCGTGCTGAGAGTAGACAAGGAAGGGTCCCCGACCAAGTACGCCTAACAACAACAAAACTAACTCCAAGAAGATAACTCAACACCAAAGACCACATAGAAACACGACACTGGCAAATCCAAGGGGCACAACAAACCACTGAAGAACATAATAGCCAGACACGATCACAACCTCAATGAACTCAAGACACAAAGTCGAAACTCAATACATAATATCAATTATTACATCCTACCATGTCCAAAGACAAATCAATAAAACACTTCCAGAGGACTTCAGTAACTCAACATAAACAGAATGTTAGACGAGAGTGTCATCGCATGGTTTCACATGGATTCTCCAGACAACCTATTACAAGGTGCCGCCTCCATCTCTACATGGATTCTCCAGACATCCAAGTTAAGGTGCCGCTTCCATCTATGGTTCTCCAGACGGCCTATCTCAAGGCGCCGCTCCATAGGGTCACTCATGCGGAGTCATTGACCTTTCGTGAGGACAAGGTAATGACCATGCCAACCACGGCCTTCTCAGTCCCCTTTAGTCTGTGATAGCACTAACAGGCGGACGAGGCTTCACAATTATCTTATTAGTGTTTGATCCCCACCCGTGGTTTATTACTTAAGTTATCACTTATTAATCTAACTCTATGTGGGTTACCCTGACAGCCCCTTTGTGCGCCGGCCCCCACTAGAGCCACTCTCTCTAGACACTCTAGCACAAGCATATCCAACTCACAGGATGATATCAACAAGGAAAATTGAACCAACAATGGCTCACTCGCGAGGCACAACCCTCTCGCCCAAAATCACATGTATAACATTCATGACCGATTACGATCCAAGAATACTTCAATACCACATCCGAATACCAAAACATATGGACAACATCTAAATATAAGATCGAACACAAATACAAAAATCCCCGCCTCTGGAAGTCCTAACCACAACTTAGAATCCTCTAACTTTAACTCTAGGGTTGTTTTTCCACATGACATAAACCCAAAAGAAGAAAATCCAATTAAGTAAAATAAATAACCTCGAGAGTAATTGACGCATCAACAACGCCATAAAACAAATTACAATGCATAACAAAATTCATCAAATAAATAGATCAACAAATTCCATTAAACAAATAAAATCACAACTCGAAATTAAATGACTAAATCAAACACTTCGTATATTCCTAATTTTCTCAATAAGACTATATCATTGCATGACAATAAATATTATATCATTAATTTAGAATATCAACACCTTAAATTCTTTATATGCATATTTATAACAATATATATATATATATATATATATATATATCGTTTATTTCAAATTACATCCATCAAACATAATAGAAGAATTTGCCCTAATATTCCACAATACTTTTACAAATTCACATAAATAAATATACCTACATTAAAATAATCATTTTAAAAAAATATTAAATAAATATCTTTTTATTTTATTTTATTTTTATTATATTTTAAATAAATAAATATTATATATATATATATTTATAAATATCAAAATCGAAATAAAGAACGAAATAAATTTAAGTTTATAATAAATAAATAAAATAACATAAAATAAATAACAAAATTGAGAGATCGCTCAGCAGTAGGAATGCTATGATTGCCGGGCGTGATGAGCGCTGACATGCATTTTATTAATTGCCACCACTTACTGGTGGCTCTGACCCCATGACGGTGAGTGCAGCGGTCGTTACCGCCTGTGATGACTTGGCCCGGCATGCGATGGGTGAATGCGGCCTCGGCCGACCCCACCCCCAATAAAAAATTAAATTTTATATATAAAATTTTTTTTTATTTTTCATAACTTCAATTTTTCATATTTCACAAAGGATCTGGTGTGATTAATTAAATTTAGGCTCCTTATATTAAATTCTAATTTAGATGCGAGAATGCAGAGAATCGATATGAATATAATATCGATTAAATATATATTATCTAATATTTATATAAACAAATTTACACAAATGCCACAAATTCATACCTTATATTCATTCAGATGATCCGAGGATAAAATAATAATTTGTGTATATATTTAGCTAAAACAATAATTAATAATTAATTTAAGACCAATCGACATATCAAATACAAGAGTCAGTTGGGCATGCAAATTTAACCAAAGATAAAAATGGTTCCCTTTCCAAATAATGAATTTCTCCATCTATCTATATTGAAAGTTTTCAAGGGGGTTTTACTAGATTTTCTACAGAAGATTTAAGGTTTTTAACACAATAAGTTTTCAATTCACAGACTGATTTTCAACAAAAGAAATAAGGAAATGGACTTCACAATTTCAACTAGATTTTATTTACAAAGCAATAAGATAATACTAAAACAACAGAATAGAACCTGGAATCCTACGTCTGAAGAAGAATCCTTCTAAAAGCTCCTTTCGAAATACTCCTGCCGATCCTTTTCGATCCCTCCTCGAGCTCTCTTTTCGAATCTACCTCTGTTCAAATCAATTATTTTTCTCCCAAGTTTACCACCCAAAAATTCTTATCTTTTATTTTTCTTTTATATTTTTTTTTTCTCTCCAAATCCCAGAACAACAGAGAAGGAGTTCTGTGTCTCCATAATCTTCTCATAAAACAATAATAAAACAAAAATAAAACTCAATAAAGCTTCCATGCTTTCTTTTCTCAAAAAGCCTCCTTCCTATTGGTCCTTTTCAGCTTTTAAAAGAAAAAAATTTATCTACAGTTTTTATTTAATAAAATTTATTTAAACAAGATATTATCTATGCTAATTTAATATTAATAAAAGATATTATTCAATTATCTTCAACAATATTTATTTAATTTAATTATAATCAACAATATTAATTTAAAATAATTATTTACTCTTATAATAAATTAAATCACTTTTTAATTTATAATATATTTAAATTTAACCATTTAACTAACACACAATTAAATCAAACAACTAAACAACCTTAATCCATTATCTTATAAAACAAGGTAAATTAAATAAACATGAACCATAAATCACTGAATACTTCAACAAAACAAATTACACAAACAACGAAAACGAAAACCACAGTCATAACGTGACTCACAACAGACGACGACTTGGGACGGGGACGCTTCCAAACCTACTCCCTTTTTCAACATTTTTACCCGTTGGGCTAGTTTATTGCTCGCCCTGTCCTGCCGAAGCAGGTGGAATCGAGACTTATTCCTGCAATCCTGCATCCAAGCAAACGTCAAACAGCACATGTATACATATATATATAACTCAACATCCTACCGTGAGAAGGAATCGCAGTGTAGCAGGGCACTCATGAACGAGTGATGCTACCTGTCCTCTCACCTAATCTACTCTAACAATTACAATGTCAATAGTAACTAACATTTCTAATCCAAATAGATCATAAGATAACATTATACTAAACTACTGCATCATACTAATTACTAAACATTTGCATTATAAAGTAACACATAATTCTAATCATATGATCATAGAATTATCACATTGACATATAAAACATTCGAGAGAAAACATTGCATAATAAAATAATCCAAACTCTACATATAGAGTATCATAATAATAATATCAATTGTAGCAATCAATTAAACTACACAACCACACACACCAAAACGATGAATCCATCACCAACACAATCCAGTATCACACTAACAAATAAAAGCAAACAATAGTAGTAAATAGTATCAAAAACATGGGGGTATTACAT
>VDFB02353493.1:103872378-103953053 GCA_007258455.2 Sequoia sempervirens
GATTAGGATGAGTTTGACTTTTAGTACTTTGATATTTGATTTATTTGAATCAGAAAATGATGAAATATGATTTGGAGATTTTAAAAGTCCTGATTTATTTGATAAATAGAATATGATTATGCATAATGTAAATTTGATGTGTCTACATTATTAATGCAAAAAAGGGTAGTTCATGCAAGGTTGAGGAAAGGTACAATTCCACCCACATTGGATATTTAGAATTTGAGACCCCTTCTAGGTGAAAATTTTATCCCAAGCTTACAAGAAATATGTCTACCCACAAATAATCTAGGATGCATAGTGGAGGATTAACCTTGCATGCTCTGGGTCCACAAAGGTGCAAGAGAAATACGTAACCCTTTCCTAAACCCCTTGATGATTTAATTATCTATACCTTTTTCACACAAGTGCATGTCGATTTAAACAATCTTATTGAGGTGAGACACCTTCAAGAAAAATATAATGATGCTTCTTATTTTATAGTCCTTTATTACATCAACAATATCAATAGGGAGATCAAATGAGATGAGCTTACCTCTAGTTGTGTTAGTCAAGTGTGAATGTTTGATGTTTGTTCCAAGTGATTTGGGGGTTATTGAATTTTCAAGTTGATTGGTGTTGGTTGACAAGTATAGAGTATGGTTATCCATTAGGTAGTCTATAATTGAAATATCCTTGGATTTTGTGTTGTGCACCTAAGAAGTAGGGTGACTAGTTATTAGAGAGGGTTGTCTCTTTCTAGAAAGGAACATTAGGATATTCAATCATTCTTTTTCATTGGGTTCTTTTTCATGGAGGCTTGATGTGTGAATTTTGGGTAGACTAGGACCTAGTAGAGGAAAAACTATAAGCCTATGAATCCTTGTAATGAGCCATGATATGTTGGAAATAAGCAACACTGAGAGGGGGGGTGAATTAGTGTTCTACAAAAATTAACTTTATTATTCTAATCTTTAATCCACTTAGAAAATTCAACCAAGAGTAATATGTAGAAATAGAAAGCAAGCAACCACAACACCATAACACAAAGATTTTTACATGGAAACCCTATTAGGGGAAAAACCGCGATAGATGGCCAATCCACAATATGATATGAGTATACCCAAAAGAAAGATTACAATATGGGAATGCACTTGCATTCAGGCGCACTTCCTAGAGCTCACTACTCAAAATAGAAAGGTAAACTTCCTTACAAAGTTTTAGATTAGATCTAAGAAAATGAATTGAGAGAATAGCATCTGTAAATTCTTGATGACAGTTCTGATTAGGCTCAACAGTTAATCTTCTATCCTTCAGACTGATTTTGCACTTTTGCACTACTCTACTTTGACTCGCACCACAAAAAATTTAATGCACTAGTGAAATTATGCATAATCGCTCAATCACCCTTCTGATATTTGCAATACACATCGACACACCTTCTACATATATCCAAATGATATAATCAATTACTTATATATTTCTACGACTAAAGATTTAATTGCTATAAGTCGGCTTCAACAAAATATAAAAATATTTGCAACTATCGGCTCAAATCGTGAATAATATTCAATGCACGTCCACAACGATCAGCCACAACTTAGCTTGGACCAAAATCAAAATGCACAAACAAAAAAAAAATGAGTAAACACTCCTTGAATATACATGATGTACATTATGTCAACTAGGTCGGCCTCCAAACACAAATGAACAGAAAAAATCCAACCGGATCTCTAGACTTGCAGACAACTTGATACAAGGCACTAAGTTTTTTGGATAACAGAAGACATGTATTGATCAACCTCTCCTGAGATCCACAACTCAAAATATCATCAGAAAATCTGTGCGTGAGTTGATGAACATAAAATTGTCGAATGCTCTGTTCTTCTTGACTATCTTCAATTTGTCTATCGGTATGAGCAATTTATGATGGGCAGATCCAATTACTAACTAGGGTTTCCATCAATGACAACACCAAATAATTTTTGCAGTGTCTCTTTCCAACAATCTCCCCCTTTGGCATTGATGGCAACACTTAGTGAAAAATGACTAAGTGTTGGATCAGTACCAACATGAATTACATTGCCACTTCAAAACTTCAAAAAGAAACTTTAATCTCAGCTCCGCAATGAAACTCCCCCTAAGATGAATATACATTTTTCACTTTACAACTCTCTCCACCTTTTACATCAATGGAAAAATTGGGGAAACTGAAAAATGTCAAATCTTCAAAATGTACAGAACTTACATAAATTTGAAAACATCTACAAAATCTCTACTCAACAAACTTAAATTTGTGTCCCAAATCATTTTGAGACTCTCCAAAATTGTTATGTGACCACAAACCAAATAGGATTGAGTTTTTGTAGACTCAAGATTCATTGGGTCACTAACTGCCATAGCATCTTTGGCTTCCTTTAAAGCACTCACCATTATTTCAATCTTTGGACCAATTAGTCCTATGAGCTCACATGCTCTTCCTACAATCTTGTCATTTTCATGCTTCAAACTCCTTATTTTTTCAAGTAGAGATATTACCTAACCTTTCTTACCAACATCACCAGCTAACGGATCAAAAGCATCAGAAATGGTAGCCAATTGATTTTCAAGATCCTTCATCTTCTTCTCATTGACTTCAGTAAATTTGGACAAAACCAAACATGACTTATAGGATTTTCCACCTTTAGATAGTGAATGTTGAATATTTTTCATACAAGTGGCTAACAGAGCTTTATCATTTGCAATCATTTCTTTCAACCTATGAAACCTTTTTTATCAAACTCTTTATGCACTTGAACCATGGCTAATCTCTCAAGAGACTCAAAATGAGTACTTACATAATTTATGAGCTTCTTCAGTTCACCGGAGGAGGAACCTAATGGATCCTTAGCATGAGTTGGCATAATTTTCTCCAGAACTCCAAATGCAAGACCCAAAAGTTCATTGTCCTCAATGTGGGACTTCAACAATTCTTCTCTGGCCTTTTCCTGGGAAAAAGATGCAACTTTCATTTTTTGAATTAGGGACAAAGTGGATAGGTTGATCGGGCCATCAACCAATTTAGGATCAAATTCTTCCTGTTGATCCACCAAAAATTTCTTCACTGCCTCAGTAGTGTGTCTTGCATCCACTAGAATTTCCTTAACTTGAACCTTTTCTTCTTCATCACCTGGTTCTTCAATAATTGTTTCTTGATTTCCTTTAGGAGTTTCGACTTCTTCATTTAACATCTCCTTTCCTTTAGCTGAAACAACCTTTGGAGCTTTAGCCTCCATAAGTATTTCTGCATTACCCACATTAGGAGGAATCCGATTATCCTTAGTACCTACATTCACCTCCTCATGTACCAAATTAGATACAACATCTTAAGGATTCACTTCCTCATCATTAACCTTGTTCCTTGATAGAAATGCTTCCAAAATTTTCTTGGTTTCATCAACAACAACATCAGTTTCACTGATCATCAGTTTGTTCACCCTTATTTTTCTTCTAAATTCCTTCATAGCCTTGTTCAAGAGTGACTTCATCTCAATAGACATTTTAGGACATAAGTCTACAAGAATTCTTTTTCGCATATGCTCTTCTTCTGTCCTAGCAACTACTCTTCTCATTTCCAAAACACCATACAGACTCTTAGGTACACCAAACATAATTTCAATAGGAACTTTATTGAAAATATTTAGATGTTTTATCGTTGCCTCCTCAAGAATTCTTTGACTTGATTCATCAAAAGTTTCATACCATTTGCGAAGGAGTTGGAGGTTTCCATCATTCACAACAACATTTTCAACTTCCTCAACTGACATACCTAGCTTGTCAGTTTTTTCCTTCTTCTTTTCCTTTTCCTCCTCACCGAAGGATTTCTCTTGGTTACCCTTATAGCTTGAGTGTTGGTAGCCTTTATTTCTTTCACACCTTCATCTATCTCAGTCTCCTCATCTTCTAAGATGGCTTCATAGGTTCTTGTGCTCTTGTTATTCTTCCTCTTATCGGAAGTCTTGTCTTCAGTTTGCACATGAACTATCTTGGCTACAAGAGTGGATGGGGATGGATAATTCTTTGTAGATCTAGTGTGGGCAAAGGATGCTCCCGAACTAGTAGATTGGGTTTTTGCTGGATTTTCTCCTACTTTAGCTTCATCTCTCTTCCTTCTAGATTCATTCAATGCTTCTACAGGTATACCCAACCTTTTTTCAATGACTTCCACTTCCTTCCTCACTCTTCTGATAAGCTTAGGCTTCTTCAACTCCTCATACATCTGCATATTATTTTCAGCATAGGTTCCAAACCTCTCCTCTTCCAAATATTGAGGTTTTCCCAACAAATGTTTTGCATACATCTCCAAGATGTTCTCCTCGATTTCATATCCCATAGGAATAATCCATACTATTTTGGGATCAACAACTTCCATTAGGAATTGGTCAATATCCACCATGAAATAAATTGCATCTTTGTACTTTTCTACAATTGAAGTAGTAATTATTTCCCTAGCATGCATCATACTATGAAATTTTTTGAAGTACCCCTAGAGGGTAGTTGTTCAAGACTGTATGTCACCACTTCCATATAGTATATCTCTTATTTGAATAGCTACAGGTTGATTACTTTTCCAATGAACTCTCCCAACACTTGAAACCTTACTCATGAAATAAAAGAACAGACCCATCAACAAATTACCATATTTAAAAGTGTTCTTTTTGTCTTTCTTAATCTTACCCAGATTCTCCATCAACAGAATTCTGAGCAACTTACACAAGTCATAATCAACATTCTTTTTTACCATCTGATAGGCTGCATAAATGGTAGTACCAGATATTGAATTCTCCTGATTGGAGTGGTAAACCTTATACCCAGTGAACATTGATGCAAATCTCACATCCACTTCAACAATGCCCTCAATTGTCATTGCCCTTCTATCAAAATGTGCACTTGTTGCATTAGTGACTGTCTGATTCTTTACAGATTTCAGGATTGGCAATCCACCAGAGGAATTTAGACATATGATTGTGCTTATAGCCTCTTTCATAATCTTGAAAGGTACATTTAGCCACGTGAACTCGACATGAACTCAACTCAAAATATATCTCACCCATTCACTTTCCTCAAATATGGGGAATTTCACCATCTGCGTGAACTTCTCTTCTAGGGTTTTGTATTCCAGCTTAATAGTGAAATGTTCTCCAATTATATGGTTGGAATACAAATTCAATAGTTGTGAGCTTCCTAACTCTTCAATGTTAGCATGAATGTAAGCCCTAATGCCTTTAGTATGTAAGACACCATACGGTACAAACAAAAACGCACCAAGGGGCTCGGTCTTAATAGACTTAAATGGATGCCACTTGAACTTTAGACATGGCATTTCCTTGACTTCTACTACCAATGGAGTGGCCATTTTTGTAAATTCACAAATTTGCAAGTTTTTCTAATAAATACCTTTTCATTGGATCGAAGTTTGATTGTTGAATCTTCTTCGCACTTGAATCTCGCCAAAACTCAATAAAGTTCACTCTAGGGTTCTCCAAACTTCCAAAATGCAAAGTGACAAATGAAGGATAAAATTTTCCTTTTATCACTCACACACCTAACCCTTTTTGTTGCAATAAATGCATTAACCCTAACTCATCTGGTTACCCTGTTTCCATGCATAGTGATAAATAATTCTTCTACGGATCTCCAAAACTATGTAATACTTCTTCCAATTGGTTGAGCAACATCTAAAAAGCATCTGAGCACATACTGAACTCATCCACATTTTGGTGTCAATTATTGGTAGGGGGTTAAGAGATTTTCTTGACAACTCCCCCTACTAGGCCAAAGGCCTAAAACTAATTCCCGAAGGAATTACCGGAAGCAGATTCTATTGCTGGCACATTTTCTTCAACAAAGGGATTCTTCTTCACCCATTTCTTCTGCATTTGTCTCCTAATCACATCAGTAGTGACTTTACCTTTTTCCTTAACATCCTACTATATGTTTTGATTTACCAGACCTCTTCTGTTCCAATAGAATCTAGCAGTGTGGCCAAATTTGTTGCAGCTGTAACACACAACATTTCTTTATTTAGACCTACTATTCCACTAATTTTTCCTTGACCTATATTGATTAGCAATATGCCCAAGTCTATTGCATGCATAACATCTGGCATCTCTATGAAAGTTGTTCACCATATTTTTGCATTCATTTGACTTATGGCCAAACTTATTGCAATTGAAGCACTAGCCTGAGAATGATGGTCCACTTGGATTCATCTTACTTCTACACTGAGAAGCCATATGACCGAACCTAATGCAAGTAAAACAATAACCATTGAATCTTTGAGCATTTGGATGTCTTACTAGATTTCTTCTCACTTCATTTATCTAATTTCCTTGCTTGAATCCCCTTTGTCCAGATTTGGAACTTCTCCTTCTTAATAGCCAAGACCTCTCTTATCACCATCAGTCTTATGACCTTTAATCAGTTCATCAAGCTTGGTTGAGCTAGCTTTGAATTTCTCATTGTACTCATTTGCATTAGTAAGCTCATTTTTTAGATCATCAAGATGTTTTTCAAGCACTTCCTCTTTTTTTTTGGATTGTTCTAATTCATTGTCTAGTTGGTTGCATACATTATATTTTTCTTTCAAGGATTGAGCAATCTTTTCTTCATTCTTCTTTTTATCTTCAATTTCCTTGGTCATTCTTATCATGATAGATTCCATCTCATGCTTCAAGGAAACATTTTCTCTAGAAAATTTTTCACATTCTTTTGATTTCTCCTTCAAGGCATGACTCAGTTGTTCATCTTCCATGCTTCTATTTTTTTTCTTGAGTTGATCACATAATTCATTTATTTTCCCCCTCGATTCATTAATTTTGTCTTTCAATGATTGAATGAATTTCTCTGCATTTTCAAGATTTTCTTGCAATTCCCTATTCTCATATTTTGACTGGTTAAGATCATCTAGGGCCACCAAAAGTTGATGTTGAAGACTACTTGTATCCATTGAAAACTCTTTCCAAGATCTCCCCAAGCTGTTAGACTTCTTCCGAGGAACTAGCTCTTATACCAATTGTTGGAAAAAAGCAACATTGAGAGGGGGATGAATCAATGTTCTGCAAAAATTAACTTTATTATTTTGATCTTTAATCCACTTAGAACATTCAACCAAGAGTAATATGCAGAAACAGAAAGCAAGTAATCACAACACCATAACACAAATATTTTTACGTGGAAACCCTATTAGGGGAAAAACCATGGTGGATGGCCAATCCACAATATGATATGAGTATACCCAAAAGAAAGATTACAATATGGGAATGCACTTGCATTTAGATGCACTGCCTAGAGCTCACTACTCAAAATAGAAAGGTGCGTTGCCTTACAGAGTTTTGGATTAGATCCAAGAAAATGAACTAAGAGAATAGCATCTACAAATGCTTGATTACAATTCCAGTTAGGCTCAACAGTCGATCTTTTGTCCTTCAAACTAATTTTGCACTTATGTTCTGCTCTACTTTGACTTGCACCACAAAAACTTTAATGCACAAGTGAAACTGTGCATGCAATCACTCAATCACCCTTTTGATATTTACAATACACATCAAAACACCTTCTACATATATCCAAATGATATAATCAATTACTTATATATATCTACGACTAAAGATTTAATCGCTATATGTTGACTCCAACAAAATAGAAAAAAATTTGCAACTATCAGCTCAAATCATGAATAATATTCAATGCACATCCACAATGGTCAGCCACAACTTAGCTTAGACCAAAATCAAAATGCACAAACACATAAACATTTGAGTAATCACTCCTTGAATATCTGCGACACATTATGTCAACTAGGTTAGCCTCCAAACACGGATGAACAAAAATATATCCAACTAGATCTCCAGAATTGCACACAACTTGATACGAGGCACTGAGTTTTTTCGGATAACACAAGACATGCATTAATCAACCTCTCTTGAGATCCACAACTCAAAATATCAACAGAAAATCTACACGTGAGTTGATGAACACAAAACTATCAGATGCTCTGTTCTTCCTGGTTGTCTTCAATTTGTCATCCAGTATGAGCAATTATGATGTGCAGATCCAATTATCAACTAGGGTTTCCATCAATGACAACACCAAATAATGTTTGCAGTGTCTCTTGCCAACATGATAAATACAAATTGCAATTAGTATTAATGGGTATTAGGGTTTTTTATTCATTGTTCATCAAACTCTTAAAATCTCATCAAGATCTTAAAGGGACACATTTTTAGTTGATAAAACCTCTATGAACATGCACCACTATGTCTGCCTCTACCAAGAATAGGGATCCTTGTGTCCTTATGAATGACTACATTTTTCCGCACTTTGTTGTGTGTAGGTACTCATTCGTGTGGAGCTTGCGGGAGAATTGGACTTTCCATGAGTTGAATCCTTATATCTTTCTTGTCCTTTTCATCTCTTTCACCATCTTTCTTAATATTTTAATTATTTTATTATTTCCTACTTTTATCATTAGTTAAAACTTTAGTAGCTAAGATGTTAGTAGGTTTCTAACACTTTTGATTATCCTTTTTCACTGTTGGTTCGTATGGACACCAGTGCACCTGTGAGATAGCAGTGTGTCGCATTGTCATCCCTATTCTATGCTACTATCCTCTAGTAGAGAGTTATTCACGGTATAGTCTGAGTTCCAAAAACCTGCTCACTTAGTCCAAATCTAGCTCTCAAGTTAGTAGAGTGATAGAAGCATTGAGAATGTTCTTCATTCTCTATCCTTCAATTCCCTAAACACATGTGCGGTTGAGGTAGATTACCTGGTAGCCTTCAACTCTCAGCTCTTCGTGACCTAGAGTCGGTGAGTGGTCAGTCCACCTCCTCTACAATATATAATTTAGGTTTTTAGTATTGATTACATTATTTAGCTATTTTTACAGAGGCCTTCACTCCTTTACCTACAAATCTCCATTTCTAGATCTAGACCTACAATAAATCTACAAACATAAAATGCTTATTTGTGTTGTATGGAGGTTTTCCTTGGTTAAACCCCAAGTCTAGTAATTAAACCTTGATAAATGACAATGATTTGATAAATCTCAACATGTAAGCCCTAACCTTAAGTGCATCTAAGGTTTTATGAGCTAACATGCAAAGAAACCCTACTCAAGTGTGTTAGAGTATGATTCCCATATGATAATGATAAGATTCACTTAGGGAGAGGTTAAAACACCCCGAATAAATTTTAAGTACAATGATACCTTGTTGTAGGTTGCTAGTAGAATGAATCTTGAAGATGGGAACAATAGAAAATAAGTCATTAGGGTATGGGAAATGGCCAAATGCACCTCCCAAACCTAGAATCCATCATGATCCACCATTGGCATCAACCTTCAATCATGAACAATGCTTGATCAAATCTTGACAAATGAGCTCAAGAAGACCTAAAAGTACAAATAATGCTGCTCCAAGACTTCAAAATTTCTTACTTGAATGTTATCTCCTTTCTTTCTCACTCTTCAAAAAACATCTCGTTTGAAATGGTGAAAAGACTGGGTTTTATAGGCTTCTTCTCTAATTTCCCAAATATTAGATCCTAATAGCCGACAATTGAATATGACATTTGAATCATTAAAAGACCACCAAAAACATATTATAAAATGATTCTTATCACTTAAAGGGGACCCATTCACCCTTGGGCGAATGGGTCTTGGCCTAAAAGTCCAAGAAACATATGATCCAAGGCAGATTTATGTTTGGACGCATTTATTCAATGCGAGTTGCAATGCTAAAAAATGATAAAAATAGGCCTTGGGATGCATAATAAAGGGAATTAGGGCCTATTTAGGAAGGGTTAAAATTCATAAATGTAAGGTCACTAGAATAGGTCCAAACTAAGCATGAAATTGTATTGTCTCCTACAAGGGAGTATAATTTCCTACAATACAAAACCAACTAAATTAATAACTCAACATAAACCTTAAATTGTTAAACTAGCATTATCAATTAACTATAAATTAACACTTTGGATCATAAACCTAACAAATGCCACTTGATCTAAAGAGGGTCCCAAAAGATTATTTGGAGCACCCATCAATTTGACTCATCTAGCCATTATGTAAACTCAATCTCCTACCTCTTGGTACTAATCAACTAGTGTCAACACTTGTATCCATCCTCCTAATGGCCAACCCTTTACATCACATTCCTATATGTGAACAAGATCTACCAATCCTATATATCTAGTGCCTTGTGCCACTTCCTCTTGCAATTTGAAGATCCACTATCTCTTTCTAATATTACCTAACACAATCATACTAATATTTCTCAATAAACATGTCTTTGACCCTCTATACCACATGCAATATGAGCAATTTTGATCAACGGTTACCCAACTATAATGACTATTATATCCTAATTATTCATTGTAACTACAACCATAAGGTGCATCCTCAATTGATGGTTGTTGGTAAGATAAATTAGGACACAATTTGAAGATCTAAACCCAATATACTCTTAGTCTATTTATACCTGAGAAGAGACAACTATAGAATAATAGATAAATGTGGAAGGAAATTACATAAGTTATTGAAATAATTTATTGTATATAACACATCACATACATCATTAGACATCAATATTAATTTAAAATCCTTATACCTCCATATATATGTATATTTACTATCTAATAAAAAAGGTGGGTCTAATTCATTGCTATGTATATTATATTTCATTTTTCCTCCCCTTCACCATAGTTTCTTAATTGGCTATCTCTATGCATTATAGTAAAATAGGGACATGTCCCTTACAAAACATCCTAACCTCTATTAGCCTTGGTTGGCCTTATGCTCCACACTCCATTTGTGGTAAGTTGCAGTAGCTTCTTCTTGTTGCCCTATTGCCTACCATTGATGAACAACTTCCTAACCATATTTTAGTTTACTACACTTTGCCTCTACTTCTCTAACATAGACAATATCTACTAGAAGTATAAAACCAACATCTAATAGAAGTATTAAACTACTCATTAACTGATCATGAAGACCTATGTTCCCCTTTCAATCAAGAGGTGGAAGTTCATAATAGCATAACTCTACCAATCCATTGCTTCACATCAATGCTCAATAAAAGGAAACCAAAATTGAATACAAATGCACTATAATATTAAACTAGAACATGCACCACTGAACTAAAAATACAACCATCTACTCATACCAAAAAAAAATATTTAATCATTTTAGGCATTCTCTAAGTGAATAGCTAACCTAAGAAGAGAACGGTCCTTTAGCCTCTTGATGGGTTCTTAATTCTCCATTTTGACCTTTGCATTATATCAACTAGGTTGATATTGAGGGAGTCGAGGGCCATAAATTATTTTATTGGTGTCTCTAAAAGTATTATTAACACATGAATCTGCAATAGCACAAGTGATAGAAAATATTATTATAATCATGGTTTCATGCAAATAACCCAATTTCAACCTTTGAGCAAATTCAAGGTATTGATTTCCATTGAAAATTGACCACTTACACATTAGAAACACCTTAAACCTTTAAAATTTTGTAATATAGTTCTCATGGTATAAAAAAATATTATGTTGGTTGGCCTAATCTAAAAATTGATGTAAAAAAAACCCTATAGGCTTTAAACCACTAACCATTTATAAAGTGAGAAAAGATTGACCAATTGACTTGTCCCTTTAGATGTATATCATATGTTTACTTATTTTATCATTTCCGTTTTCATGTTATACTAGCTTGGATCATTTGTAGATAAAATTTGAGGCACTTATAATGTTTACCAAAAGCATTTGTCAAAGTTGTAGATTTCTTCATTACATGACAATAAATTATTTGCACCGTACATGACTCAGCCAAAGATACATGTAATTGATTTGTCAATTCTCTTTCACACCAAATTATATACACTTTACATGCCAAATGCAAAATATTTTTTGTTCCAATATTGTTGCTCTATTCTACAATTGCCTCACACCACAAGTAATGTCCAATACTCATAAAACTAAATATATTTTTCAAAGATGCATGTCTCCACTTAATTTTAGCATGTCACATTATCAACACATGGTTTTCATCATGTAACTTCAAAAATAAAAATAGATTTATCCATCATTTACATCATGGACTTATTAACAACAGTAATAATCTCAAAAACTCATACCATTTTCTTACCATTCCCTTACACTATTTATTTTTAATGCCAAAAAACAACAATTTCAATGTATATGAACATAAATCAACATTTAGTATTAAAAAAAATCATTAACAACATTCAATGATTTCAATGCACAATTAACTTTTGCATTTAGATCAAATCTTCGATGGTGTCTTTCTTTTTTAAAAAATGCAACCAATATAAAAGTAAGCTTAGGTAAATTATGTCAAACCTTTTTTCCTCCAAATCTCTTTTCAACTCAATATATATGAGATCAATAACAAACAAAAAATGTTGATAGAAGTTAGAACAAAACTTCATCCTCCTCTCATATTTTCCACAATCCATTTTAATTAGAATACTCATACTACTATATGATCTAAAATCAAATACACATAAATTTACATTTATAAAATAATATAAAAGAAACATACACATGTATTATATGAATTTTGAATATTAATTACATTACTTAATGACCTTTATAAAGATCCTTTTATTTTTAACTTTCACAATTACTATTCATCATCTAACACAAACTATAAATTATTAAACCATTATTATCAGCACTGATTTAAAAATGTTCTAACGGGTATTAACGAAATCGGAAATACGGTGTATTAAGCGCGTAGTGCCTTCATATTGAGGAAGCACGATGTGATAACCATGGACCCCACTTTCCTCCACCATCAATTCCGCCTTCTTCCCGCAACTCTTCAGGTATTCGTAAAACATCACCCCTCTCTCGTAGAGTTCATCTTTTCCTGCTACGGCTACCAAGACAGGAGGTAATTTCAAACCAGGCTTCAGGGGCGAAACTGCCGGATTACAGAATGGGTGGTCTCTGGTGGACCCCACAGGCAGAACTACACTCCAAAGGGATTTGCTCATTTCTACATACTTTAACACCTCTGGCCTTTTCTCAGACTCGGCCATTTCCTCACCCCCAAAGAATGGGTGAATGGCAATCACTCCTTTCACAATCAACGGCCTCACGTCCATGTCAGCAACACGCAGTCCGACGTGGTAAACGATGTTCCCTCCGGCGCTCTCTCCCGCCAAAAAGCACCGGGAAAAATCAACGATGGACGGCGACAGCCACTCCTCCGGCGCCTCTGCACGCTCAGCGGCATGCTTTGCGATCCATTCAACGGCCTCCGTGCAGTCATCATAGGCCGCTGGCAGCCGGTGCTCCGGCGCCAGCCTGTAATCCACCGAAACTACTATTATGCCGGCGGTTTTACACAAAGCATGAAAATAATTGTGGAAATTTACCCCGGCTGTGGAACCAACTATGAATGCACCCCCGTGAAAATGGATCAGGACTGGGATTTTTCCAGAAGTGGTTTCCGGCATGAAAATGCGAGCCCAGACGCCGGTTTCCGGATTTATAGTGACGTCCTTGGATCGAACGCCGTCTGTAAAGTGTGAAGAGGCAGGCGTTGTGGGACGTGGACTGCGCAGCACGGAGCCATCTGAATAAATCTTAAAAATCCCTTCTATTTCTGCCACAACTTCCATTATTACGCTTTCCCCAAATTACTCGTAGATGTGTAATATATAGAGAAAAATCTGTAGCCCTGTACTTAAGCACAGCCGGTCGGAGGATCGAGTCTGCCTTTAGACTTTCAGATTTAACTCACCCTACCCTAGGTACCCTAATATAAAATTACAAAAGAAAACAAAATGTCTTAGCATGCATTGTATCTGGACTGTGTTTGTAAATAGTTCACAATTTTTTAATAAACATAAATTCAATTGTCTTCTAATAAGACAAATCTCTTGTAAAAAATTCTATCACGTGGAGTTGAAATTAATTTGTCAAAGATGACATATTGAAATCAATTTGTGAAAGATCACATGTCTTTGATTTGGAGTCAAGGTTGGTGGAGGAAGACTCACCCATTCATCCAATTTATTAGTTGTCAACAAATGAACCAATGAGATGATAGAATTAAAATAGTTTGACCAAATTTTCTAATGTATATTTTTTCTAATTTTTTTAGAATACTTTAAACTAATTTATCTATCATTCTATTGAATCATATTGTGAATAGTAATATTAGGGTGATGTAAGCGATGACATCTTTTAACTATTTCATTTTTATTAAAAAAAGGTAATAGTGCAAATATATTTTTATGTCACTTTCAAATTCTATTTATTGTTCTATTTGATAAATGACATTATTTTTTATTTAAAAGTTTCTGGGCCAATGAGCATAAATTTTTTAATCATATTTGAGACAATTTTAATTTATTGAAAAGATGAAATGAAAAAAATATGAGAGATTGTGATTAAAATAATTAATAATAATACATATAAAATTTATATCTATTAATTTAAAATATTTTTAAAATTAAGAATAAAATTAAAATTGTATTTGAGCTTTTACCTTCCAGTCCACATGGTAAATGAAATTGTTGATTGGAAAGGAAAACCAAATTTATCTATTATTTTTTATTGTTCTAGAAAATCATGGGAGGATTCTTGAGATTTCTAAAATATGGAAAATTTATATATAATTCAAGATAAGGGATGCTTATAAGAAAAAGCTAAGATGAAATATTGAGGAATCAATATAAAATGATCAATTGATTACAAAAGTTATAGAGATGTCATAGAAAGAGGAAAATCTTGGAGGAGTTCCATAGTAAATATAAAAATTTCAAAGTTGCACCACCTTTCCATAAGTACTTGGATGTGCTCATAAAGAGGTTTCTAAACAAAAGAGGTCTATATGCCTACTTAAGGGAGTTGAAACATAAAGAGAAGAATATGAACCAAATATACATGAAGATTTTAAAGAATAGATAATTGAGCATGAGCTAGAGAAAAAAATATTATAGAAAAAAGAGTTTAAAACTAGAGTCACAACAAGCCCCAAAGGAGAAGGAGGTTCATCCACATTGGATATTTAAGGTAAATATTCCTTAATTGAAAAAATATTTCAATGATTTATAATGAACTCTTACATTGAGAAAGTATTTGGTATAATGAAGATAATGAGAAATCAACATTGCATGTTGAAGATAGAGGTTTAATAATTGAAAAAGATATTATAGTGGTTTTGAATCAAGCAATAAAAATATGGAACCATTGCCATGTGAGAATGGTTTATAAAATATTCATCTTGATGAGCATGAGCCTATGAACGATAATTTAGTTGGTTCTTGTTCCATTAAATTCTTCCTTTTGAGAATGACAATATAGCTACAAATCTTTCAAGTATGTTTGAACCAACAATAAAAGGTGTCTAAAAATTTGATTTCCCTTTTTTACACCTTAAGAAATATGAAGGATAATATTATTAAAGAATTATTGCATTAGTTTCATTTCATATCATTACATGGTTTTCTTTTTTATTATATGGGAAGCCTTCTAAGAGTGATGAAAATGTGAAGGGAGAAAATTGTAGAAAATTATGCGTGGATCCTTTCTTTCAAGTCCAAGATTGCTCATGCATATGGTGTTTGATTGTTGTGTTATAACCAAATAACTCAAAATAGAAGACATTGTGAGGAATATGAAGGTTGAAGTTTTTTATCAATTCAATTTTATGGTTTCCAAGAGATTCACCATTCCATGCACTTGGATAAGTAGAAAACTCAATATAGTCATGGGTGAGCATGAGGTGTTGATGAGTTTTATGTTGTTCTTAAGAATGACATAGTTATGGGTGTTCAAGGTTTACATTCTCTTTGTGAGAATTCAAAGAATAATTTTTTATGATGCTAAAGTTTAAATTTAAAGGAAACGATGTGGTACCTATATGTACATCTACTAGATTTCTAAGAGTAGTCATATATAATAGGATGTCTTACAATCTTGAGGCAAGTTGTTTAGGTAGCAAGTTGCATGCAGGTGGAAGACATGTACACTAAATTTAATTTTATAGTAAGTAAGCCATAATTTTGATGTTCAAACTCTTTTGAATCATCATATTGTGATGTTAATAATATGATTCTAGGATTTATAACATATAGAGGATTCTAGCATGTCATAGATTTGGAACTAGAATTTTAACCTTTCATGATCACTCCTTACCACCACATATGGTTCTTTAAAGAGTATAATTCATTAGTGGTTAATGAGAAGAAAACAATGAAATCATAAGGTTGTACTCTATCTATAAATCCTTGAACAATTAAAAAACTATATACCCCATTTCCAATATTAATGTTCTCATTGATGAGTTAAACATGAGATAGTTTATTCCTCATTAATTGATTTAAGATCAATATATTATCATATTGGTGTCCAAAATTCCATTTTTGACACTTTGAGTTCTTGGTCATATTATGTGGCTTGACTGATGCACTAGCCACTTTCTTATTCATTATGAATCAAGTATTTAGTGGTCAATTGAGATTTTTTTGTTGATATTTTGATGTATAGGAAAGCATGGAAGGATCATACGAGGAAGCTATATAAATAATCCTTAAATTTTTATAGCAACACAATTTTTTAACAAAGGAATCTACATGTTAGATTGGGGTCAAAAATTTCTTATATTGGAGCCATCCCATTAGTACTCAATACATGTAGAAAAATACAATGCAATAATCCTTCGATAATCTTGAGGACATGATCAAATCATGTCCTATTCTTACTATTTTAGATTTCTCACAACCACTTGTTACATAATGTGATGCCTTAGAAGAGGGATTTGGATTTGTTATAATGTAAAAGAGGAACCCCATAGAAATTGAAAGTAGAAAGTTGAATGATTCATAAAAGAGTTTCTCTATGTCTCATAGAGAGATTCTTTCCATTATGCATGTTTTGGAAAAGTTTAAATAATACTTGTTTTAAGGTTAAAATAAACCACATCTTGAAGTTTTTCAAGGGGTAACTTTACTTTTATAATGAAAAATAGAAATGGGTGACTAAGCTTCAAGAATATGAATTTTATGTATGTGTTGATGTACTCTCTAGTATTCCTAATCTTTACTCTAGTTCTACTATTTATATCAATCGAGAGGTTTATATAATGTGAATCAATGTCAAGAATACATTTGTTACTAACATATTGGATAGAAGTGTGTAAAATGAAATTTTTTAAGAAGTAGATGGTCTCATCCTATGCGAAAATAAAATCTTTCTAGTGCCTAAATCTAAAATGGAGGATAATATTTTGAGAGTGTTACATAATACATACTAATTGGATACATAATATCCTATAAGGATCACAAGTATGTAAGGGTGGCATTCTTATAGAAGTGCTTCACGAAGGATATTGTCTAGCATATCAAATAATACAATATCTTCCATAAGAATGAAGTAGAGCATGTCTTTTTGATAGGTTTGCTGTAGCTATTGCTTATTCCAAAACAAAATTGGGAAAGTGTGACCATGGAATTATCACAGGTCTTCCCATAGTAAATAGTAAGGATTGCATACGTATTGTAGTGAATAGATTAAATGAGTGTGAACACTTATTTTCCATCCCTTCAACATTCAAAGTATATTATGTGACAATTTTAATTTTTAGAGGGGTGTTTAGCATGGTAAAAATATTTTTAATTTAATAGAGATAGTATATTTATTTTTTCCTTTTGGTAAGAATTATTTTATTTGATAGGTGTAGAATTCACTCCTAGCACAAGTTGTTACTCACAAATAGTTAGGCAATTAGAAATGGTAAGTAAGTGGGTTGAAGGATACTTGAGGGGTTATGTTTCAAATAAAAAATTAACATGGGTTAATTGGTTGCACTTGAGAGAATATTTCTAAAACACCACCCAACATTTGTCCCTTTGTATGTTTCCATTCATGACATTATGTGTTTGTGATTTAGTGTTTAAAGACAATAGAGTGCTACTCATATGGGTATTCAATGCCACCATTGATACAAGGGTAAATAATTTAAGAAATAGGGTTATCATAGAAATCTAGTTCATTGGAGGAATCTACCTATAGAGAGTACAACTTTGGAAGAATAAGGAAAGTCTAAATATGTATTGCTTGATGGCAATCAATTTAAAGAAGGATAGACTTGCAATGACTTTTCTTATTAATTTAAAGGAGAGACTTGTAGTGTCCCATTTTAAATTAATTTAATTTTATGGTCAAAATCCTATTTCTCATTTCCAATGGGCTAAGGTAGAATTTCTAGGGAAATATTTATCAGTTTTTGGTGTCAAATTAAATATTATTTCTCAACTTCAACAAAAGGGACTAAATAATTGATAAAATATTTTACTTTTGAGTAATAGTCCAAGGAGGGGCAATAGAATCCATGGAGAAGGGATTATGTAACTCTTAAATCAATTCCATATTTATTTATAATATATTTTATAATAGAGTTATGATATATTCTATGACAACTCAAATGGGGAGTTATAATTGACATTTATTGAGAAGTTACAAAGATTTGTATTTTGAGTTGAGAATCTTGAATACATAAAATATCATTATTTTTCATATCGGAGGAGCATCACATAATTGTTTATGATAATTGTTAGTGGGTGTAAGAAGAGCATTTCACATATAGGTTACATTTATAGTTCAAAGCTCTACTGAAGTTTTCAACATATATTTTAAAGTACTTTGTATTTACATATTTTGTGGAGTTATAACAAGTACATAATACATTCATATTTTCATCTTTATATGCATTATCAGAATTTAACGGTGATTCCAATATTTTTCTACTCATTGACGAATATAAATTAGTAACACGCATTTTTGGAGAAGTCTTGTTTTATGTGTAAATTTAGATGGGTTTTTGGGTATAGTTGTGAAAAAATTAGTAATATAAATTTTTATATTTGATATAATTTTGTGTAAAAGTTATTAAGGATGTTTTAATATATATTTTATGTTAAGATTTGTTAAGATTATTTCATAATCTATTTTTTTATAAAAAGCATATTGTTGGGGACATACAGTAGGGTTCACCAATTTATGTAAAAAAATGACTTCTTAAAGTCCTTCAGGGTGAACTACTTCTTATTATAATATTATATATAGATCTAGTTAAAATAATAAATAATAAATACTTGTTCATTTCTAAATTGAATGAGTTGAGAAATAAATAGTTGGAGGAGGATAAGAAGTGCTTAGTTGTTTTGAATAATATGGTGACTTTGAATTTTGATGTTGATTTGTGGATATGTTGCAATATGTATCTCATAATTAAAAATAAAATATAGATAAGATATCATAATCCTATAACAAAAATTTATTGAAGACTTTGTTGTTATAGATGGGATTGCACTAAGTGGCCTAGTTTTAGAGTAAATTGTGTCTTGTGGATTTATCTCTCTAGAACTATGAACTATTCTAATGTTAATGTAACTTTTAAGATTTGTGCACCTATCTTCTAACTTATATTTGGAGAGGGGCTTGACTAATAAGCATAGTCGGGCTTGCTTTTGAGGCGAGTGGTGAAAACCTTGGCTTCACAAGTGGTAGAAAGTCAAGACCCTAAGAGGTTGACATGTAGTTTCATAGACATGCCACGAAAGCAATGCAAGATCAAGTCATGGTCGAACTTGAGTGAAGTACTTTAATGTGATTGTGAATAAATTTGTTCTAGTGTATGATTCTACAAATTGTAGTTTATATGTTTTTGCTAATGACCCAAGGCTTTATAAATACATGCCCTTAGTTGTTAAATTTAAGATTGGAAAGGTTTACTTTGGAGCAAGAGATTTGGAATTTTAATAAGGTGGATTAATCTATGTTGTGTGGCCTAGTACGTAGATAGAGTCATGTGATGGTCTAGTTTATGTTGGTAGGGGACCTAAAGGTATGAATTGGTCTTGACTAAGGTAGAGTATAAGAGCGTTTGGCTCGTAGGTTCAAAAGTAGGTTCAATTTTACAATCAAACAAATCAAATTAAACACTATAACAATATATTTACAACATATGCTCAAATAGTATAAACTTAATGTGTAAAAGTACATGTTCTTTTATCCCTTAATTCACACTTAATTTAATCATTAATATTACACTTCTTTTGAAATATTTTACAGTGTTATAACAAAACAATCACATGGTTTAATTAACTGATTTTTTCAGTGCAGTGGAGGAAAATATGATTTCTAAGATGATGTCTCTTAACATGATATTGCCCAACCAGTAAAGTTGTATTGAATTTTTCAGTTTAGTAGAGGAAAAATATGATTTCTAAGATGTAGTCTCTTTAACATGATATTGCCTTTCCAAACAATACAGCTGTATTAGAATCAAAGAAGCCTTCAGGTTTAAGGAATTATTCATGGACAATTCATTGCCTCCATGTACACCTATTTTTAAAGACGTTTCCTTTTTCTTTACAACACCCGGAAACTTATTCCACTGCACTGCAGGGCAACTCTTTGAGCTGACGAGAAGTCAGACTGATTGGTTGCATGTTTACAGCTCAAGAAGCACATAATATATCAACGTAATTGGTAAAGAGACCAGCATGCCGAATATTACCCTGCACGCATTTAAACACAAAAACAAGATAGTAAATGTGTTCCATCCACGTTACAATGGTAAGTAACTTAGCTAGAACAATAAAATTATATTGTCATGGTGCCTACTTTTATCAGAACTTCCAAGCAGATGAACTCTGGTATTTATGGGGTCAGAAAAACATTTATATTGGATAGATGTCATGGAATGAAGAATTCTTACCCCGTACTAAGTATATCTGGATGTACATTATACTGCCGTGCAAATACAAATGGCACTATTCCTTGAGGCAATGCACCCTGGAAGAAAAGATAATTGACATGTTGAAATCGGATACAACTTAGTTTAGCATATTAAATCCAATAATCATGGGTATTTTTAATAAAAAAAATAAAAAGATTTTGCAGTGCACTTTTTGAACATGCACTGAAACTGAAACACATTGTGTGCTAGCAGCCTGCCACTAATATTAACATATGCACACAAATGTCAGAAGTCATGGCATTCTAACCTGTATGATGGCGACGTGTAAGATACTTCCTCGAAGACCAAGTGCAAAGGAAGCAACAGCCATGGCTGCTGGTCCAACTAAAAATCTTAGACCCATGCCAATAGTGGTAAGATAAGTTCCACATGCAATGATCCTAGGTTGCAGTGCCATGAACAAACCTGCAAATCAAAGAACTTGGAAATATAAAAAACTATGCGAAATTGTTAGCTGCTAGTAGAGTTCTTCAGTTCTTTTTGGCCCTCTGTTGATGGACAATAAAAAAAATAAGTTTTGAAGAGTTTACCAAGACTAAACATGGCTAATCCCAAGCTAGTGTCGGACAAGATTGTTATAGAACCTTTCACTATCTGAGGCATATCAAGACCCCACCTGCAATTTGTAAGGAAATTTTGATTTATAATCTATCCCAAGGAAATCAATGCTTGGAAGAATAGCTCTGTTGAGTCAAACAGTTTATTAACAAGTAACCTTGCTGAAATGAGTGCCCATAGAATCCCAAGTAGACTTGCATATGAGTTTGGATTGTAAACGAGCTTAGAACACACCACGTGGAGAATTAGCTTCATTACAAAAGCAGGATTTAGAGGTTTAGATGGTATAACTTCCCTCTTGTGTTCATCCTGCTGATGCAATTGTGATGTTACACTTTACAGTAAGTCTTGGAACAGATGTCGGGATTGAATCAGAAACCTGGGGTCATGTTCGACATGATCTGCTAGCTCTCCTTGGAAACCAGGCAATTTATTTCGTGGCCTGAAAGTGTCTTCATGCAACTCAAGTTCATCCAAATGTTGCTGTGGTTCAGACATGCAAGCTGTAATTGCAGGTCAGATACCAATTGACAAGAAAATTATCTTATATCCATTTCATCACGAGGAACCTATTTATCTAAACAGGCATGCCTATATTTTATGTCATCTCTTGTTTTTATTCATTTAAAAAACCCTCAAATAGGACTTATCTTGGTTTATCATGCATTGTAATTTGATTTGCACTTGCCTTCAGGAATGACGATCCAGAGCTCCAAATAAACATGTGAAGCTCCAGAGTATTCGGTAATGTTGACAAGGAGAAGACAGTAATCACCCAATCCAAGTTGCCTCTCTCAGATAACTTTCCCCACAACGCCAGTGGGAAAAGCACAATCAGTTTCGATACAGCATCAGCAGCCATGAAAACAAAATTCATTTTGCAAGGGTTGATTCTAGATATGAATTCAAACGATAGAAAAGGAACAGCAAATATAACAACAAACTTATTTATCCCTGCACATTGTTCTGGAGTGAATATCTTCCACCATTTTCCACAACCATAAGCTAAAAACATTGTCACATACAGTGGAACAACTGCACTTACTACCGTGTACAATTCCCCACCACTTATCGATTGGAGCTCAGAAATACGGTAGGGAGAAGGAAAGATTCTTGCAATGGTATAAATCACAAGAACTTAGGTTCAAAGCGATGACTAACAGAAAACAAAGTCCTTCTCATAGTACACATCAAAGGAACTGGTGGTTATGAAATATCATGAGGAAACAGCAATGTTCTTCCAATAGTATATTGAGAAAGAACTTGTAGGTAGGAAAGATGACAAGCAGCAAAGTTTAGAGGAACTGTAATTATTGTACCGTCTCTATGACATCTGACAAGGGGACAACAAACTTCTTGCAAAAAATTACTCATGGGTTTGAAATATGATCAGCAGTAATTATCTGGGAAGAGGTACTATTGTTTTGGTGTGGTTGATCATGTGCTTCTTTTTAGAGAAGTGATATATGGGTCTGAAATATGATCAGCAGTAATTATCTGGAACGAGGCATTATTGTTTTTAAGTGTGATTGATCATATGCTTATTCTTAGAGCGGTGATATGTAGAAGCTCAGTAATTATTAGAATTGTTGCTGCCCACAGTGGATTTTGTTATCTTCAACTAATTTTATTATTATTTAATAAAAGACTACAATATCCAGAACTTAGGTCTCTTTATAATGCATAATAAATCTATGCATGGTGTAGATATATTCTTGGTGGATATACTCCCAAATGGCAAAAGAAAAATGAGGAAATCTATTCTGAAATTAGCATATATCTGTGATGGGAGCCATGTGGCTTGCACTTTATAAATCAAACCCAGAGTTCTGTCCATATTCTCAAGATAGTGATTCGAAAGCAATGTTTTATTTCCACAGATCTAAACACCCAGATCCTAAAGCACATCTTTCAAGATGAGAAAGATCCATCATTTAGTTTAAGATAAATGTTTCAGTATTGCTGAGGTAAACCGAAATGATAAGGCCATGATTACTGCATGATCATGTTATTAGAATTGTATTCAAATGCCGTCTCCTAATCATTTTATTTTGATTGGAACAGATAAAGCTGATCTGCTAATAAGAAATATGAAATAAACAGAGACAAGTGTGACAGTTTGGACAGAAAAAAGGGTCAGAAAACAAGGTGTGGAATTGACCATTGCATGCAATACAAGGGTCAGACCACCAGATGTAGGGCTAGGTTATCAGCTACCATTCCAAATATTATGAATTTTGTGTATTGTCCTTTCAGTATATATTAGTCGCACACAAGCACTATCTTGGTGCAACGTAATTAATGCATAGAGTGAATAGGTATCATCATGATTCAACACTTCACAATTGCCTCTCCCATGATGGATAAGGATTTAAGAGTAGTACTTCCAAGCATTTTCTTTGGTTTGAATTGTTTTCAATTAGGTAAAAGGGGTTTTTCAAAGGTTCACAGAATAATATCCATGGGTAAAGTGGGACAAAACTATACTTTGGATCATTTGTAGATAAAATTTGAGGTATATATAGTGCTTACCATAAATATTTGTCAAAGTTGTATATTTGTTCATTAAATGGTATCAAATTATTTGCACCTTACATGATTCAACCAAAGATGTAATTGATTTGTCAATTCTCTTTCAGATCAAATTATATACACTTTACATGCCAAATGCAAAAGAAATTTTTTGTTCCAATACAATTATCTATTCTACAATTGCCTCACACCACAAGCAATGTCCAATACACATAAAACTGAATATATTTTTCAAAGAAGTATATCTCCATTTAGTTTTAGCATGTCAATTATCAACACAATAGTTTTTAACATGTAACTTAAAAAGTAAAAATAGATTTATCCATTATTTACATCCTACACTTATTAACAACAATAATAATCTCAAAAGTTCATACTATTTTTCTTAGCATTCCCTCACGCTATTGAATTTTAATGTCAAAAACAACAATTTCAATACATATGAACATAAATCAACATTTAATTTTAAAAAATTATCAACAACATACAATGATTCTAATACAGAGTTAACTTTTACATTTAGATCAAATCTTTGATGATATCATGAAGCTACTATAAAAATAAACTTAAACAAATTATGTCAAATTCTTTTTCCACCAAATCTCTTTTCAACTCCATATGTACAAGATCAATAGCAAAATGAGAACAAAACTTCAACCTTCTTTCAATTTTTTCACAATCTATTTTCATTGGAATTCTCATGCTCTTGTATGGTCCAAAATCAAATACATAAACTATAAATTATTAAACTATTATTAATTTAGCACTGATTTAAAAATATTCAACGATTATTTCTCCCGCTACTTCCATTCCTACGTTTTCCACAATAACGTGTGATCATCTCTAACATATACAGAAAAGTCTGTAGCACAGCCAATGGGAGGATCGAATCTGCCTAGGTACTTTCAGATTCCACGACACCCTACCCTACCCTCCATAAAATCTAGAAAATATATAAAAGTGTAATATAAAATTACGAAGAAAACAAAATATCTTACTATGCATTGTTTTTCGACCTTGCAAATTATTTGTTTGCAACAAAATATCTTTTGACCATCTTTTAATTAAAAAAATTAAATTGTCTTCTAAAGACAAGTCAATTATGTAGAGTTATAAATCAATTTGTAGAAGATAATATCTTTGTTTTGGATGTATATTCACTTATAGTCTTAAAAATTAAATTGTCTTCTAAAACAAGTCAATCACGTGGATTTGCAAATCAACTTGTAAAAGATAATATGTCTTTGTTTTGGATGTATATTTACTCATAATCTCAAAAATTGAATTGTCTTATGAAAACAAGTCAATCACATGAAGTTGTAAATCAACTTGTAAAAGATAATATGTCTTTGTTTTGGATGTATATTTACTCATAATCTCAAAAATTGAATTGTCTTATGAAAACAAGTCAATCACATGAAGTTGTAAATCGACTTGTAAAAGATAATATGTCTTTGTTTTGGATGTATATTTACTCATAATCTCAAAAATTGAATTGTCTTATGAAAACAAGTCAATCACGTGGAGTTGTAAATCAACTTGTAAAGGACAATATGTCTTTGTTTTGGATGTATATTTACTCATAATCTCAAAAATTGAATTGTCTTCTAAAAACAAGTCAATCACGTAGAGTTGTAAATCAACTTGTAAAAGATATGTCTTTGTTTTGGATGTATATTTACTCATAATCTATTTAATATAATGGTAGAGAAGATTGTTTTAAAAAATTAGGGCTGTTGTAATCCATTTAATATAATGATAGAGGTGACATGAAGGTTACTTTGTTGTGTTATAAGTAGTGGTCCTCATAAAAGGTAATTCATAATTATTAGATTATTAGAGCACTCTAAGCTTCAACAAGCATATTAAATTTACAAGAATGATAAGTGTATAAACAAATGAGTTGAAAAGGCACTAATGCAAAGTTAAGCTTATTGTATAAAAAACTATTACATACTAAAGAAATAGTTGAGGTATTGCTTGACTAAAGTTAGAATATTGTATTTTGTTAGGTATCAAGGACTTGAACATGTGTGTCTATATATTGTTACCATCCTAATTAATGTTGTGTGTTGCACTAATGCCCTATATTCATGATAGTGTACCTTATCCCTATTGACACCAAGTACTAGTGCATGTTAACTCATTGTTTGCTTGTTATAGTGCTTGATAAAAAATTTGATGCCTATGACATATAAATAGGGGCTTGCCTCGATGAAATCTTTGTTGCATATTTCAACAAAGTAAATATGTTGATACATAAATTGACACTATACCAATTTCCAATACTTGTGAGACAAAAATCCCTTCTTAAAAAAGGTGAGTTTACTTGTATTGAAATCAAAAAAACCTAATTACTTATCCACAATAATTACACTTTACAAATTATTATTTTTGTGAGTAGAGTTTGCAATAGTTACAAAATAAATAATTTAAAAGTTTTGAAATAAGAGAGTATGAATTAAATCAAATAAATAATTTTATTCAATTGAGTACAAGGAAATAAAATGGATTTTTTTTGACATGTTCCAATCCTCATCTAACATGGATTCTTGAAGAATGGAAAGAGCTGAAACATGGCACCATTACTATATATCTTGACATCCCTTTTGACATTGATGTTTTTTTAAAGATATATGAAATTGGTTTTTAGGGGAAACAAGAATAAATTATTAACTTAGACAAACCACCTTTTATCTATTGTTGGTCACTTTCCAATGACAAATAAAATTCTCTTGACAAGCCATGTTTACATTTTATTCAACTAAACCGGCTCATCTAAAATTATTTATGGTCCAAATGGTGTAGCAAAAGGGCATGCCCACCACATCCTAGCCATATTGCATCCTTTTGAAGGACAAAGGAAGCTTTGGTATCATATATCCTTTTACACAAGAGGTGTGTCTTTTAGCCAAGTGGATTGTGAGAGTTTTGGAAGGGGAGGCTTAGGTATCATATATATTTCAATTGTAGACTACCTGATGGATAACCATACTCTACACTAGTCAACCAATACCAATCAACTTGAAAATTCAGTAACCCCCAAATCACTTGGAACAAACAACAATAAGAATTCCCAGTTGACAAGTTCCTAACTAGAGGTGGGCTCATATCATTTGATCTCCCAATTGATATTGTTGATGTAATTGAAGAATATAAAATAAGAACCATCATTATATTTTTTCTTGAAGGTGTTCCATCTGAATAAGATTTTTTTAAATAGACATGTGTAAATTGCAAGCAAAAGGGATAGATAACTAAATCATTAAGGGGTTTAGGAAAGGGTTATGTGTAGATTGCACCTTTATGGACCTAGACCATGCAAGGGTAATCCTCCACTATGCATTTCCTTGATTATTTGTGGCTAGACAAGTTACTTGCAAGCTTGGGATGTCAATTTTCACACAACAGGGGTCTCAAATTCTAAACATCCAATGTGGGTGGAACTACTTTTCCTCAACCTTACATGAACTACCTTTTTTGCATTAAATAAAATCACAATTGGGTAGGGTTATTTGGTGTAAACCAATTTTTCTAAATAGGACCTAGCTTTAAAGTTCAACCTATAATTTGTGTTGAAATGGATTGAGAATAGCCACTTCCTAAAACTATCAAACTCTTGGGTCTCAAATTTAAGTTGAACTAGTGAACAAATTATCTTAAACAAGTTGAATGCTTATTTCTATTGTTGTAGGGAAGATCATCTCACATGTGAAAATTCTTACTACAAACCATGTCCTTCACCTTCCTCCTCTAGTAATTCTCACCTTCTCAATCCTACTAGTATTGCTTATACTTCCTCAACAACCTTCCTCTTTGTGGACCCTTACCATGAATACCCCCGTGTAATTCCTCCCCCTCTCATCATTCGCCTCCCCAAACCTTTATCCTAAAAAATATAGTGTTGAAGAATGCAAAAAAAATATTAAGGAAAAGAGAAGAATCCAACTACCCTCCCATTTAAAATATACTCCCTACTTGTGCTCCCTCTTAACCTAGTAGTCCTATAGGAATCCCCCATGTTATCCCTTTGAGATATTTCTATTGTCTAGTTAGTCCTATGATAAATCCATCAACTAGCCCCATGAGATCATGATCATGGTCTTCCTTAAGGGATAAACCCCCTCTTGACACTACTTTTGTACCACTTGCTCTCATTTCAATAAATCATCTTAATACTCTCCTCACATATGAGGAAATCCTTAATTATCTTGGACTTACCACATAAATTTTTGGAATGTGAAAGCATTAACAATCCCATCCTATAAATTTTATGCTATATGATCTATCCAAAATAATCACACAATTGTCAGCATGCTATAATAATTAAAAAATAGTGATATTCATCTTGATGCCTCCCTTGTTGCCATTTTAAAAGAGGACACCACTTGTTCCAAATTAAACACCTTGACGATAATGGTGGGGTCTTGTTCCTTGGATAACTAAGTCAATTGTTTCCTTTGGAATTGGCTCCAACAATTGTTGCATTTGGGTCACACTCTTTTCTAAGGCAACCTACTCATTTTCTACTCAATTTATGTGCCAAATTCCCCTTACAATAGATATGCTTTGTTGGATTCCCCTTATAATTAGACAATTTCGTATTGGTTTTGAAGATTGTTGAATGGGCCCAACAAACAACTCAATATCCTCTCATTATTATAAATACTTGATTTTCACAAGGCTTATGATTATGTTTGATGGTCTTTCATCCTTAAAATGCTACATTGGTTGAGATTTGGCCCCAAGTTTTGTTCAAATGTTAGAATATTGTTCATAGATGCAAATGCTAGAATGCTAATTAATGGATCCATTTCCCCTCAATTCTCCCTTTAAAATCCTAGTTGCCAAGGCTGCCCTCTTGCTTTGCTTCTTTATGTTCTTGCGAATGATGCTCTTGGATATCTCTTCCAATATGATCATGTAAACAACATTGTTTAAGGCATCTCCCTTCATAGTAATGCTAGGGCTCTCACCTTGTAATTAATTGATGATAATAGCGTGATTTTTATTCAAAATAATGTAAAAGAGGTGAACAAGACATTCTAGAATACTTCAACATAGTTTCAAGCTTTTGACTAGTAACATACGAAATGAATTTTCTTATGACACATTATAATCCTCATCTAACATGGATTCTTGAAAAATGGAAAGAGGTGAAACATGACACTATTACTAGATACCTTGACATCTCTTTGGTGTTTTTTTAAGGATATATAAAATTGATTTTTAAGAAAAATCAAGAATAAATTATTAACTTGGATTATTGATCACTTTCGAAGGGCAAATAAAATTATCTTGCTTATGTATATCATCCTATTGATTTCCTTCTAAATTAAGCTATAATCAACTAAAGGAGCTCATCTAAAATTATCTATGATCCAAACCTGGTGTAGTCAAAAGGGCATGCCCACCACATCCTAGCCATATTGCATCCTCTTTCAAGGACAAAAGAGGCTTGGGTATCATATATCCTTTCACACAAGGGGTTTGTCTTTTAGCTAAGTGGATTATGAGACTTTTGGAAGGGGATGCTCCTTGGAAACACTTGAATCATTTTCTCATACAAACCGTTATTACATGTAATTCATGGAACATGATTCACTGAAATGAATGATAAGATTTTACTAGCTCCATTCTTTAAAACTCATGGATCAGCCCCATTCAAGAGCATTTGGAAAGTTGGGCAACCATTCTCAGCCTAGTCTTCCCTTATGGCCACCCTACCCGCCATCTTCCAATTTTCTTAGTCCTGGAAAACTGCTCTTCTGCTTCTCTCAATGTGATTGCCATCACCTAATGTCACATTATTACAAAGCACATTTGGAAGCTTCATTGTTTGGTTACCTTTTCCCGATCCTTTCTTCCCTTGAAAAACGAAATCTAACTGATTTGTTCTGACTGATCTCTTCAGGTGTCCATCCTAATCTCTACAGTCAAGGAACAGCTCACGGTCAATGAGAACCTTGCTAAACAAGCCAATTGTCTCAAATCTTAGCTACAAAACTAGGAGTTAAATTAGACCAGTTTGGCTCTTCCTCTTCGAATTTTTCAATCCTTGAGTTCCATGCCTCGTTCCTCAGACTCAGGGGATGTTGCTAATTTTATTTGGTCCAAAACTGGCGGTATTCTTTCCATGATGAAGATGACTGGGAGCACTCTCTTTCCGTTTGTTCTTCTTCCAAGACCCAGGGACAACTTTGGATCAGAGACTGTTTACTTTAGATGCTTTTTCAGTTCTATGAATCCTTATAGAAGAAGTTTACATCATATGCCAAATAAGTTGCCACCAAATTTGAACTGAGTTGTAGTAGTAGAGAAGAATTAATTTGGAATCAGATTTTACCATTGAAGTTATTGGCCTATTTGCTCTTCACTGCACGATAATAGCTGACCCAACATAATAGTGACTTATCAATACTTCTGTTGAACATCACCCCTCATTTGAAGGCGAATAAAGTGGATTCAAACAATCCCATTATTATGACTGACATGTTTGTTGACCAGCTGTGTATCACGTTTACTGGCAGAAGGCAGAAAACAACATACTACTGCTTAAGTGTTGATTTGTGGTTGTTTGTCAATTTAGAATAGCTATGATGTTAATATTTTTGTCAATTTGCAACAGCTGTACGTCATTTTGCAACTATGGTCTTCAGTTATTTCCTGTTCTCTGTAATCTCCCCCTTTTTTATGCTTAATACAACAAGAAAAATGTGTCATTTTGACTAACTTGAACGGTTGTTAAGTTGAATCATTTGAGGAGAGAAAAAAGTTTTGACAACATTCTAAGAAGATGATTTTTTCACTATTGATGAAGAAAACAATAACAACAAATTTACACAAAAATTATCAAATTTAATTACCATAAAATATCACATGAATTATAAAAATTATATAAAGATGACTCAAATTTCAGGAAGTGTGCAGATTCATTTCAAAAAGCTTAGAGTATATGTACATCATCCCGTGCAATAGATCTGACAAGAAAGTTGAGACTTCACGCAATTCTAAAAGTGAAACCAGAAAATTAGAACTACAACATATTCAGTGCTCAACAACGAAATTTGAAATACGATGTATAAGACGCACAGTGCCTTCGAATTCAGGAAGCAGAATGGGAAAAGCAAATATATTAAAGAAATTCAATCTAAACATTTTAGACTTGAAACAAAAATTTTAAAAGTGAAATCTAGAAGTGTTTTTACATCTAATATTCATTTGTCTTGTTTCTTGCAAGTCTGGGCTATACTATGTAATTGAGTTGAATAGATATTTTTAAGTTTGAAATATTAATTTGAAGTTCATTAGGCCCAAGGTTGGTAGTCTAAGAGCTTTATTAATCAATTTCTAGAGAGCCTCACATTTGAAGTTCACTTTGATTCATGCATGTGTTCCCAACAAAGATAAAAGAAACATATGCAATAGAGCTTAGTATCAAGTCCCTAGTATTTGTACTTTCAATTCCACAATTATAAGGCCTTGCTCAATTCAATTGAGATTTGACATTATGGATAAGTAGTGACATGGACTGTGACCCACAAAAATCAAGAATAGACCAAGAGTAGACATGTGGCAAGCTCTACCAAGTGTTATTGGTTCTTTGGCCAATGTGCATGATTCCCTAAACAAGAGGAAGCATATAAAATTTGATTGATAGAATGAGATTGTGCCTCCAATTGTCTATGATTTTATGGATTTAAAATTAAAAAATGCAAACCTAATATAAACTTTGACCTAAGACACTTTCAAGTCCATCCAATGGTCTCCCCAAACCCTCAAATTTAATATGCAATCCTTTCAACTCATGCAAATATCAAATAATTATTTATAGTGACTATATTTTTGCATTGTCAACATAATCAACCAAGATCTAAATATTTACATTTGTTGTATTTTTCAACATATCAATATGTTTTCACCAAGTATTGAATATTATTAAAGTGTGTGCATCAAAGCAATCAAGTAGAGTATCAATCAAGGAATAAAAAGGCACACTACAATCTTTAAACTTTTCATCATATTCTCTTTTAATCTCTCAACATGAAAATCATCATCAAAAGTAATGAAGTCAAAAATCAAATAAAAACAGGATTATCCAAATATCATCAAATGCCTAGAATATTAAGAAATGACAAAGATGACACATTAACATATATCCTTGTTCAATTTATCCTATTCACTAGCATCATCTCAAACACCATTCAACACAATTATTAACATTTTATGCATCATTTTCAATAAATGTTTGATATATCATGAATATGATTGGTTAATCAAAATAGTCAAATGGATATCAACTCTCAGTTCTAAATGTTTGAAAAGATAATAAAGGAGATAGATGTAATGAAAAGATTACAGGAAGGGATAGATAACGAGTTGGGAGCCATAGAGAGTAACTATCCCACAAAATTTTAGACTTGGGTGGATGAAGGAATTTTGGATGGGAAAGAGACCTACCTGCACAAGAAATGGGAAGAGGCATATAAATACCAAATATATTTCATGTGAGTTTCAAAACACTAAGTGTACCCAAGATGAACACTAAATGGTCAAATAATCATAACAAAACAATCAGAAACCAAAATCAAACAACTGAAGCAAACAAAGCACACAAAAACAAAAGCCTAAGAAAAATTTGTTTGAGCCAAAAGTAGCATGACAAAGCCACCCAAGGGGGTCTATGTCCTAGATAGAGTTTCAAGAAATTCAAAGTTTGATTGTGTATGTTATTGTTTAAGGTTTTTGGGTTCATTTGCAAACAGGTCTGAAAGTGAATATTTTTTTAGAATTTGCTCAACTTATGCCAATACAGGTGTATAACAATGTTTGAACAATTAAAGACAATTTTGAATGCAAATTTCTGATCTAAAATGTAACAACTAACTAATTCTAAGATGTCAAAACCTAAAAAATGGTGATTTTAATGCAATTTTGAAACAAAACAATGCAATTTTTTACCTTTTTGAGCTATATGAAAGATGCCTAAATGAATGGAGTTAAAAATTCCAAATCAATAATCAACAAGAAAAAATAAAGTGAGGACACAGAAACAAAGATATGGGAAAAATTTGGTTGAGTCAAGAATAGGAGGAAAAAGCCACCCAAGGGCGTTCCTTTCTTGGACAAGGTTTCAAAAATCTGAAAGTTTGATTGTTTTTAGACTGTTTAAGGTTTATGAATCTATGTGCACACAGATTTGATACTAAGTATTTTTCCAGAATTTGATCAATTTAAGACAAATATGTAACTCAAATACAAATGTGTAATAATGCTTGAACAACAAATGACAATGGTGAATGCAATTTGAATGTAGATCTAACCTAAATGACTGAAATAAACCTTATTGCAACCTATGATGCAATATGATATGTAATTTTTTTTGAGTTTTTATATCTTTTTATGATGTAAAAATGAAACCTTAAGTGAACAATGCAAAACAACATAAAGCAAAACTTAGATCTAGGGTGAATTTTCAAAAGGTATATGATGTTAATAGGTTAGGTTCACCAAAATCTAGAAAATAGGGCAAAGACAAAGATGCCCTATGGCAGCAATGTCCCTTATTTTCCTTGGTCCCAAATTTGAATATGTTGGTGTCAACATTTTATCATTTCTAATTCAAGATGTAAATGTCGGCTACTGAAATCTAATTTATGAGAAATTGAATAAATGTTTAAAAATACCTAGTTATTGCATCATTTCAAATCTACCTAGAAAATAATTGGAGAAATTATTGTTAAGAGCACTATCAAGAAAATCAAGAGCAGCATTTTAGAGCTTTCTTGCAATAATTCAAGATCCAAGCATCATGTCAAATCTTATGTGAGTTTATTCATATTCATATTATCATTATTTGTGACTTGGCTAAACTTTTCTAGGTTTCCAAGAAATTCAAGCAAATCAAGCAAGCAAAATCCAAGACCTTGAGGTGATGTGTATGACTTCAATCCTTCAAGGAAGCCATTGAAGGGTGGTGAGTTACAACACTTTGTGGATTCATCATTCCTTCTCATCATTTATCTTTTCTATCATTGGAATTGCCTTTGTGGAAGCGAAAAACACTAACACGGGGTTTGACTAAGGCAAGCCTCAAGTGGCACAACCCTTCCTTTCTCTTTGAATGTGCAAGTTTCAACTTTGGGGAGGATTGAAGGAAGTTTTAAGATCATTTATTTATTGTTGCATTCAAAACTCTACATCTTGTCAAGCCACATAAACTAACTTATAGAATTATCCTACATCAATCTGACAAATTTACAGGTAGAATTGAGAATCTCATATTCGACATCAAAGGACTACAAAAAAGATCTTAAATACCCCTACAAGGACATGTAGATGCGCTTGGGTGGCTTTATCCTCCTCTTCAATCCATCTTTGAATTTATAGGACGAGTGCACTAAGTTCTGCCTTTCTCAGATCTACTTACAAATTTCTATTACAGTCTTCAGATTGTCAAAATTTGACATTTTCATATTAGGTCACATAGTCTAATTAGGTCAATCAAGGAAAATCAATTCCAATTCATCTCTAAGGCCCACAAAAATGCAAATCTAGGTCTGATTAACTCACTTTTATGGTTGAACGTCAATCTAATCACCTTGTTGATTTGCATCCTAATGAAACCATAGAAAAAGAGGCCTTAGTCCTAGTGTTCTATTGCATTTAGACCTAGGCCCCTCCTCTTTCCATAATTCTACTTGCAAATTTGTCGTATCGGTATCAGATAATTTTGTAAGTGAGCTTTTATGGCTTGACAAGATGTAGGGTTTTGAATGCAACAATGGATAAATGATCTTCAATCTTCCTTCAATCCTCTCCAAACCTAAAACCTACACATTCACACAGAGAATATTTTGATGGCACATGTACAATAGATTGTGAAGATTTTGAGTTGTATTGGAACAAGCAAATTTTTGAGAGAGGTTGAAGGAAATTTTAAAAAGGAAGTGAAATACAGGATAACAATTGACTGAATCTAAGTAGTGAAGCCTAATTGGATGATTGCTACCAAAGTTTATTCAATTATGAGGATATTTGACCAATTCAAAGAGTATTCATAATTTTGAAGATATTAAGAAAAACTCATCAGCGATAAGGTCTTGTGTGGGTAATTTGAACAATTCTTTTGGAACTATGAAGAAATCCTTTCATTGAAAGGCCATGTACAAAAAATAACTACTTGTCACGTGTCAATCTTTTATTCTATTTATTTTGCTATAACCACATTAAATTTTTAATTGACCTATACCTTGAGCCTATAAAAGACAATGGGTCATTTCATTTTAGAGGATCATAAATTGTTGAACTTGTAGGACTTATATTGAAGAAATGCCAATCTTGTTTCTACCTCATGTTTTTTGTTCACTTTCAATAAACACTTGTACTTTTTATAAATTATTGTAAAGTTGGAGTAGATTTCAAGGTTCATTCCTCATCATAAAGCTTACATGATTGTAAGTTGTTCATTTTGTGAAATAATCTAATTGTTGCACCATCTTTGGGTGCATTTAAAGCTATTTTTCTTGTGAATGGTTTATTTCTTTAAACTCTTGCATTGTTATATATGTAGCTATGAGGGAATCTGGTGAAGTACTAATAGTTATAATTTATTTTACATTTCTTTTAATGTGTATTTGTTTAATATCTAAAAATTTATAATTCTCTTAGGCTCTTTTTCTAACTCACCTTGATCTTTTATATTTTCTTTATCACAAAATGGTGAATAGTTGGAAGCAATGGTTACAATTAGTGAAGTGCATAGAGAAATATTCTTCGTACTAGTAAGTAGGGGTAACACTACATAAGTCCCTTGAAAACACCAAAATACAATGAACCCTGAGTGAACCTAGTAAGTCAAGACTTGTCATTCTTGAGCCTTGGGATGATTAATTGTTAATTGAATTAATGATCTTTCTATTAGGAATAAGGTTTCATCCACCTTGAAAATCCTATGTCATGGTTATAACATCCTTGGAAAGTGTCTCTATGCACTTAGGGTGTATTGGGAAAATAATTTGTATATTAATTCTCACCATTGTTTGTAATATATATAAGGGGTGATGGGTCCACTAGCAATAGTAAAGGTGACATGTGGATTGATGTGGTTTGCAAACACAAACTTCAAACCAGATATTAAAATCAATAACTTCCCCACTATGCATTAAGGACAACTCAGATTGACAATTTCAGTTGTTAATCTAACTACTAAATCAATGGAAATGACACAAACAATTTAATACGAGATCCAATTTGCACAAAAATTAGATGGCAATTCAGTTTATATAATGAAATCAAGTTCAAAGAAACAATTTAAAAATTTAAATTCCTTTGTCCAATGTTCAATGCCAGATACCCCAAATCTTTGTTCAACAATTCTCCCACTATTCTTTTACTTCCTCTATACATTGCCTTTGGTTCCAAATATTTGTCTTTGAGCTACCTCAAAAATATTATTCTATTTTACATAAATTTTATTTATTTTAAATTCTAGAAACTAATTTTCCAACATTACTTCTTCCAATCTCCATACATCATCATCTCCTCTTTGTATATGACATCGCCATTTTTCCTTTGCAATTAACTTAGACTTCCTTTATACAACTTTCTTAGTGTTTCCCCTTTTCTCTATATTTCACCTCTTCTTGTATATTATATTCTTCCTCGAGCTGCAATTTATCCACTTCAATCTTTCTATGCCTAATCTTTATTTTTTCTTCCTGCATTTATTACTTCTAGTTGCCTTTTCTCTCTATTGTGTGCCCCTTCTACACTCTACATGTGGCCACAACATTACTGAGTTTTTTGGTTGTGGCTTTACCAGCCACCACTGCTCCTTTTTTTTTGGCGTTGAAATTACCTTAACAAGGTGTTGCACCTTTTGAATTCCTCACGCCTCTTGGTTTACTGATTTTCATCGCTACCTTTATGTATTTGTTTCAACTTCCAGATTTGTGTCAGAATATGGTCACTCAAATTTTAAATAATAAACACAAAAACAAATGTATTCTTGAGGCATATCATTTCCCTAGCTTTTCATTTTCAATAGCCTTTCCAATATTAAAATATTGAGGACTTTTCTCAAATTGTCTTTAACCATCGACCTCTTCACATGTTGGAACTCTTCATATGTTGATGCTCCTGCATCATGGATATAAATATTTAATATTGTTTTCCCTACATGTGGATGCCTAGAATGGGATAGTAAAATATAAGAAAAGGATAAATGAGTGATTGTTGGTATTCTCCAAGTGGGAGCTTGGAACGAGGCAACATGTGTCTCTTGGTATTTCATCATTTATTGCATTTATATAATGTTTATCTTCCTAGTTTGGGTTTCCAAGTTGGAGGGAAAGTATTGGAGCCAAAACTAGTCTTTTTGCATTCTAAAGTGGAATTCCAAGGGTTGAGGATGTTTGGAATGAAGGGTCATCTTTGGGAGCCTTGTTTTGGGCTTAATATGTTTTCACACATCTATAAAGTCAACCTCTTGGATGTAGAAAATATGAGTAATAGAACTTTAGATGTAGAGTTTCACTACAGGAACAAGGATAGTTTGAGGCATAAGCAGGTTGTTATAGGTGCATAGGTGTTTCCATGGTGGAGGAAAAGAGGAGAATGGAAGTGATTGTATTATAATCTCATTTATTTGAAGATAATGCATACTTGGCCTCTCTTCTTGGTGGAGTTTTTTCTCACAAGGGTTTCTCCACGTAAATCCTATGTTATATGATAATCTTGAGTTGTTGATATGTGCCTCATTGTTGTTATCTTATGGTGATGTTATTCTTTATATATTGTTTTTATAAGTTATGTTAAGTTAATGATTATAAGCATGTTATGTTGGCTGATTTTTGGCATCATAAAGAAGATGGATCTAATTATATTTCATATTAAGGCAACTTAATTTTTATATTTGCATATAAATTTCATATTGTTGTAGTCCAAACCTTGTATCTCATCCATTGAATTTATATTTGGATGGAGATTGAATTCATATTGTTAATGTTGTAGGTCAAATCATCTCTTGATTCTAAATTTTCAAAGGTCAAATATAATTTAAAAATTATAGTGCAAGTTGTGAGATAGGGGCTTTTATGGCAACCGAATCTCATGTGAATTGATGATTAAGGAATGATTTTTCAATTGGTTTCATCACTTTACAAGATTTGCACCTAGTGGATTTTCTACCAACAAAAAACATTTGTTTATCTTTAATGGAAATGACAACCATGTGGCACTTCCCACAATGTAAAAGGCAAGAATGTTAGGAATTGATCTAAGCCTTCCATTGCCATCTCAACAAGACACAAGCTCCAACCCTTAAGATGTAAGTGTCTTTTCTTCTTTTAAGAACTAATTCAAAAGTGAGAGGTTAGAGTGGATGGAAAATTGCCATAGATTAGAAATTACTAAATCTAAATTAACTCATCTATGTAGCATAACATTTAAAAAGTTCCTCACTATAGAAAACATCAAGGCATGGTTTAAAATAACTACTATTTGACCACTTAACCCAACAAAACTTATAAATGGCATGAATCAAAGTAGAACATTTCATGTTGGTGATGAAGATGATGATTAAAAACATACAATTGCACAAGTATTCTAAGATTTTCAAGAGTGTTGAGTTCAAAATTTAAGTAAATATAAAAAGGTTTTGAAGAGAAATGGTACAATAGATAAACAAATATAACAAGATTATACTACTGGTGAATACATACAACATGATTCTATCGTTAAAAAAAAACAAATAATATTTATGTATCATAGTACATGCAAGATATATTAGTTTTAGGTATTACTACTCATGAAGAGTACCAAATTACATCATGGAGGGTGCCAAAAACCTTGGTGTTAACCTTTACTTTGATAATGAGTATGTACTAGGACTCTTAATACCTTCTCCATTTCTTACAAATAAAATAGTGATTCATTATTATGCAACAACTAGATATTTTTGTGTATAAGATAAATGGATTGTGTCAAGAGAAAATTACAACATGGTGGAAGAAAACATTAAAAATCCATATTGCAACCTATCTAAAAGCAACCAAATTAAATCACTTTTATCTTTTATAATGCTACCAAATGCAAGGGTGAATGAGAAATATTCTCATGAGAGTAAGGACATAATTAGGATGAGATGATAGTCTCTAATTCTTATTGGAGATGAGTACATGCAAACTTACATGGATCAAGAAGCAGAAAAGAAAGAGATCACAAATATTAAAACAAGGAAAAAAGAACAAGTAGATGAGAGAAAGGACAATATAGCTATTGAAAGGGAGATGAAGAAACAAAAAATAAACTCAAGAATGCAATGAAGAAGAATAAATAACAACTAAAGATAATACAAAGGTAACATAAAGAATATAAAAATGATGAAGTGAAAAGGATGAGGGATTTTGAAAGAGAAAAGGAGCTAGATAGATAGAGGCACTTAACCAACCCCTTGAATCATATGAACCAAAAAAATGATTCTTAGGGACATCATTAATATTTACACCCTTGATTTTTCATCTACAACTAACTATTCAATCATTAATTAGGTTTGTACAAGCTATAGACACTAAAAAATGGCTTGGTCTGGGAGCATCATTTTTCCATTGTCCTGGCCTTCTTCTTATGTAATTAAATAATTTTGATTAATTAATTATTTCCTTTGATCGCATTCCTTTATTAATTAAATAATTTGCTAATTATTTAATTATTTCCTTTGATCGCATTCCTTTATTAATTAAATAATGCTAATTATTTAATTAAGTCATTCTCTTGATCTTCATTCTACTTTGATCAATTAAATAAATTTAATTGTGTCGCTAACACCCTTTTCTTCAATGATTAAAAAAATGATCATTTATTTAATTATTTTCTTTTCAGTATTCCTTTATAGTTAATAGAAAGGTGTCCCAAACTCTACCCAACCATTGGCTATGATACCAAATGTTCAAAATGAAGGTAATCTTGTAGCTTCAAACTTGTAAAACTATGAGACTGTAGATTTAATTAAGTGTTCTTTGTCACAATTCTTTGTGTATGATTATTTGTTTAGATCAATTTTTCCAATTGTAGAAAGAGACAGAAGATTGTAGATGAATGAGACAAGAAGATAGAAGTGACAAAGCATATACGTGGAGAAACTCTCTCAGGAAAAAACTCTACTAGAATCAATAGTGTTTATATTAGTTATCCTTTGAACAAGATTACAATAATACTGTATCAATCCTTGATTCATATGCTTCCTTTCCTTCAACAATCCTTCTTCACAACCTCCACAGAACTCTCTTCAACTTGTTGCAATTAATAGAAAATTAATGAGCATATAAACTCATAAGAGTTGTCAAATACAAGAGCATAAAGCTCCTCTCAAAAATCTACACCTAGATTGTGCAAGTAGAGTTCCACAATGTAATCTCTAAAAGTCAAACCAAAGTCTTCCTCAATTTAGGTGCCCCAAACTAAACATTTAACTAAACTTCGGTCAAGAAAATATCTTGGAAGATTGACCTCAAAGTTGGTGCCCAAGAATGGCCCCACTTGACTGAGCCTTGTAAATATTTTCTCATGCAAAAGGTGTTAACTGAAAGATGCCAAGTTGAGCGCCCAAGGTGGTCCCAAGTCAATCTTAGTTAACTAAAACATACCTCTCCACCAATTCATGCAAACATTATGCATGATTGATCATCCCCACTTAACTAAAAGTATCCACCTATTATCTATCATGTGCAACTGAAGTCATTAGTCATGCAACTCAAGTCAACTAGCATTCAACTCAAAATAACTACATGCAAGTGAAGATAACTAAACTAAACTAAACTGATACTGAACTAATAGTGCCGCTCCACTCATGTAAATATCAATCCCTTATTTGCAGGATTAAAACATGCAGTACTGAAGTGTTATCAATCCTCCAAACAATTAACTAAAGCAAGGTGGGTTCCACCTTCCATTTTGGCGCCCCATGTGCTCCTATTTTGTAGGCTCTTCTTGGATGTCCCCACATGTTCCTATCATTTAGGAATAATTACAAATGTCAATTTACACGTTCATTTCATTCGAATTTAATCTCTTTCTAATCCTAGTGTTGGGGAACACTTTCCAAGGAATTAGGAGATACATGGAATATGTTTAGGATTGCAATTAAATGGCATCTTATTCCCAACATGCCCCACACATGTCCATCTAGAAATTTCTAGTCAGATTCAATAGAAAGGACAAAAGAGAAGCTTCCAAAACTCCTCCAAAATACCTCCAAAGTGAATAAAAGTCAAGCTATGACCCAATCATTCCAAAAGCATGACAAAACTGCCTCCAAAAGGTCTCATTCCCTCCAAAAATCAATCAAAAATAACCCACACACCTTCCCCATGTTGGGCAATCATCAATATGTCACCAAGTTGCTTGGACTCGTGCTTTGTGTGTTTGCAAAAGCATAAGACTCAACTAAAACTCACAAGTGCAGTTATAAGGATCCATATTCCATTACTTTGCATTTAGAATAACACTTATAATTAAGTGATAAATATAAATTATCACTTATATAAAATGTTTCACATTTAAAATCAATGCAAAATAAATATAGGGCTCGACCTATATGGGGAAACATAATGCAAAAACATCTAAGTCCTAAAGACTCCTATGCATAAGATATACAAGGTAACACAATACAAGGCATAAGGCATATGACTTGAAGTCTTTTCCCATGTGTGTATTAGTTGGTTTGCAAAATTTGTAAAAAGATAGAAAAAAATGCCTATCTCTAGTCGACATACATTAGGGTTCAAAACCCTAACAACAAAACTATTGCAAATGAAAGAATTTTCATTTCATTTCTTTGAGCTCCCTTTTGGAAATTTTGTGAAGCCGACCTACTAGGGTTTCTCGAGGATAAACCATGGTGGATTCCTATTGTTTCAGAGGCATTCTTCTCACAAAACTTGGCAAAATGTAACTCCCAGATGCTTTGGTAAGCATTCAATGAAATTTTTTTATTGCTTCATTACATTTTTTTGAAAGGAAAATAGCTCGAGCTTGAGAATCTTACAGGAAAATAAATGCATCCCATACTTCTAACCTTCTCTTGTTATATTCATGCATTTTCATGAAGATTGATTGCTTTTCTAAAGGATTTTCAACTTCTATGTGAAAAAGATGAAAACCCTTGTGTCGATGGTCGCGACCATGCAATTTTTTGTGGGTCACAAGGCACCTTATGAAGAAAGAAAAATACTTTCTTTGTATATCTTGTATGAATCTTGTATGCTCCTATAGATTTCATTTTCCCCACTCTACAAATATAAAGGATTTATGTCTTTTCATGGCTGTGGGTTTATATGGTTATGGTTTTCTAGGTTTCACATAAGTATTTTAAAAGAAAATACAAAAAATTATTCTTTTGTTTTCTGTAGAAAATGCTCATTTCAAGCTCTATAATTCCACGATTTCTTCTCATTTCAAAGTGAAAGAAAGTTCATTTTGAGCTCTGTTTGTTCAGAAAGTGGTAAAGCTGATATCTTTCTTTTTTCCTTTGTATTTGGTTACCCCATACAAAACCCTTGTGGGTTTGGTCCTTTATGAAACAAGAACAAAGAAGGTGAAACCTTTAGGCCGTAGGCTTCATTTACTACATTTATGGGTGTCATCTGAGATGTTTCTATGTATTTGCTTAAGCTCCAATCACCTTATCTCCTTCTACATTTGTGATTTTGAGACAAACCCAAATGGGTTTTGTATTTTTTGTGAAGCAAATTACTTCTTCAGGTCGTGGCCATGAAGACACAAACTAGGTTTTTCATTTCTTTCCAAAAGTTCATGGGTTTCATCATTTCGTGCTTGGCTGAGAGTTTCTTTGCATTTTCATGAAGACTAATGGTAACAAACCCTAAGGGTTCCATTTTTCGTAGCCAACTCAAGGGTTTTATGCCGAAACCCTAGCTCTAACTTGCTATTGCAATAGATGTATTGGAGCTTCTTATTTCACTTGTAGCACTGTCATTACCTCTGCATACAACATAAGATGACCTCCTTTATTGTATTTAACAGTACCATGCTGTAGATTATAATTGATTTTAATTTTCATGACTTGTTCTTTGGTTGATCAATGTTACCAACATGAATATAATTGTTATTGCAAACACTCATAAAATCACTTTGTTCATATATCATACATGTCTGTTAGGATCATTGTTTCTTCATGACTCAAACACAAGATATTGCTCCTATTCATTTATTTGATTCTTCTCATGATATGTTTTGTCTTCGTCTCTTTAATGCACCTATGTCTTGCTTTTCATGTTACCATTCCAATATAAATCATTGTTCTCAGCCACATCATTGTCTTTATGACTGCACTATACACCAAGGACTACTCCTTTGTCACTATATCTGATCTTTGATACTTAATATCAGTGATGTTACTATGTTCTCTGCTTTTTGATACCTGATGTCCTCTTACTACCTTTTTACTCATTATGCTCCATTGAGTGGATACTTGTTGTTTGCGACAATGAACCAATTAACTCACTGTCACAAATTTGATACAAATCTTCTTAATAGAACACAATGAGTATGAAGCCCCTACACTCCTAAACAAGGTGGTTGTCCATTCTTCAAGGTCACTATCTTTTCTATGCTTTGCAACATATAGGTCTTTTTCCTTTAAGCACTTTCAACCTATCATGACAATGTGACTGATTTCTATGGTGATAATGTCCTTGTATTCATGGTGTATCTTCACAGAGCCTTACATATTACCTTTTGTGATGATTATGATGCCCATAGTCACTAAACTATCTTGAAATAAAGACTAGTAAAATGGCCTTTCTTATACATTTTTCACTGTCCTACATCACTTGTCTTAGCTCTGTCTCATGCAAACTCTCATTAACATTTCCACTTTTTTTCTATCACTGTTTTACCTTGTCTTCAAGTTGAAACCCATTGTTGCACCTTCTTAGATGAACTTGCTTTCTATCCATTGTTGCCTCCATTTCATTGTGAGATGTGATTGTCATTATACCCTGACATGGCAATTGTATCCATAGCTTTGAATCTACTCTTAAGCTAAGTATAGTGAGGTAGCTTGAAGCTCATTCATGATTTTCCCTATACTCTATAGTTGCCTTCTTTTATGGCTTAGATGACCATTTACACCTAGATTTATGTATTGTCATCACTGTCCTACCCTTGTTGTGCTTTGATTGAATTATCCTATTACTATGCTTTCCATACCTCTATAACCTAAGGAGCAAACCACCTATATGTTGATACAAACTTCAAAAAAGATGGAAATAGGTAGTAGTAATGAAAAACTAGATTCTTTCACTAAGAAACAAGCCACTAGCTCAATGGGGGAGACCTATTTCATGGTAATACATACCTCAAAAATGTAGAACAGATTAAGAACATGAAGAACAGACCTTTTGATCATTGAGAAAGAATAAACGGATGCCATTTGAACTCACAATGCCACTCCTTAACTCTCTACCACTATGGACTATGGTTTGAGTCTTATCTCTTCATGATGACTTCCCACAGATAAGATAAGCACTCAAAGATAAATCATAAACTTTTATTCTCAATGGAATGCTTGATCCATGGAAAAATAATGTGACTATCATTGGAATAATAAGCCTCTTGATAGGAACTGCCTTCTACACCCAATGATCATGTTGTAATGCATACAAAGTCAAAGCATTACATTTACTCAAAACAACATACTCCTCCATTTCTTGCACATGTTTCTCTCTTACTCTGTTATAGCTCAGTACTACTCATGATGCATAACACTTGTCTCTTAAATTCATTTTAGTAGCATTGTCTTTGATTTACATTTTCTTTTATCAATTGACTAACCATGCACCTATTTACTTTCAAATGCAAAGATCATTAAAGCATTTAGCTACATCATTGTGCATTCATCTACATTGTATTGCTCTTTGAGATAGAAAATACATTGTGGCCTTAACCATGCATTTTATTGCTCACCTTAGCTACTCCATGTAGCTCATGACAGCTCCTGATAGGATTTTATAGCTCCTTGCAAGCTAAGCTAACTCATTGACCTGAATTGTTTTGAATTTCTTCCTCATTGGCAACTATGTTTTGAGTTAGTTGTATTATCCATGCATTGTGCCCCTAGGTTATGTCCTTTGTGGTCCATCAATAAAACTCCATATCCAAGATCAAATAAAGCTTCACTTGTCATCCGTGTTTCAGTCTTCATATCTCAAAGGTAGCAATTCTACACCATTTGATTTTTGTTCCATGTCTGATTTATTGGGTTCCATGTGCCAATTTTTTCATGTATTTTCACTATTATCACATAAATCATTTGTTTCTTGGGAAGAGACAAACTGTCTTCCTCCTTGAATGATTGTTGTCCTTGCTCTTGTTTCCTTATTTACTGGCCCTTGAAAATGTTGACAATGAATACACAACTCATATCGCTGTTTAACTTGACTTTGGATCCACTTAAGAAGATTGAAAGACATATCCAATACGGTAAGATTTCCAAGAAGAAAAAATTTCCCCTTTGATCAACATGATGGCGGCCTACTGTTTGGTTCATTGTAAAATGATGAAGAGTAATCTTTCTTGATAATTCACATAGTTTTGTTGCATCTTTCGAATCTGATAATGAAATTTGATCAAGTGGTATGATTCCATATTTATTTAATGCATCAAAAATAGGTTTATCATCAATTTGATCAAGTTTCTCAATTTTTTTTACATCCCTACCACTCTTAATAACACAAGAGGGCAACATGTTGGGCTCAACCCTCATGGGAGCCACATTTTACTCCACATGTTGTAACCAAATGAAACAAAATAGTAACAAATATTTGACCTATATATGCATAAGGAGAAAACATGTTAGATAAAACATAGCATATGATAGATGTGTTTGATAACTCTCTTGTTTTCTTGAACATCAATTATATGCTAGCTATTTAATGTTTATAAGGATCATATTATATGTTTATGGATGTTTGCACATATTTTGATTGGTGATCCCTCATTGCTCTAACAATATTCTCTCACAAAGATGTAGGGAACCTAGGAGCAATAGGGAGAGCATCAACTGGAAGCAAGATAAGCAGGAGATACTAAAAATGATGCAGGACAAAGCAAGGGTAAGTGCACCAATTTGTGACACAATTTTGGTGCCAAACTGGAAAAATTCTCAAAAAAGGCCAAAATTGGCCATTTGGCACACGCCAAATGTAAAAAGTCAATTAAAACCAAAAAACACATTTCAAACCCTCATTTCACTTCAACCTGCAGCTTGGCTTGGAGGATTTGAGGTCTACAACTTGCACTCACGAAATATCATCCATTATTTGCATTCTTAGCTTGTGATTTTTCATGAGGATGTCGCCAACATGTCAAAGAGGTCAAAGATTGCAAAGAGGTATGCATTTTTATTCTATTTATTTCTAATTTGATTTAGAATGTAGATTGAAATAGGTTTTTATAATAAAAACTTTGTTCTAATTCTCAAGGAATGAATCTCCACCTCGAAACATTGAGAATTCACAATTGCCCCCTCACGAAGAGCCTCCTATACAAGAACAACTTGAAACCCCTCCATCAATTCATAGGCATCCTCAAGGAACACAAGAAAATATTCTAAATCAAATTGAAAACAATAAAAGAGACATTGAACAATTAATTGGAAGATTAATCAAGCATGCTTAAACCCACCCTTATAAGAGAGGGATTGTTGAATCATTGAAGTCAATTGTAACTCATGTAGGAGAAATGAGCCAGAAAATAAATTTTTGGTCAAATAAGATGCATGAGATGAGACAATTTTATGCTAGTGGTTTGTCATATGCTAGTGGTTTGTCATATGCAAATGTCAAAAAATAAAAAATTAGCAAAGCCAACTTGTGTGCCCTATTTACAGACCTGAGAACCAATGCACCTTTGTTTCATGCATGCAAGAGGTTCCCCATCCATTGGTGCCACCATGATTTAATTAAAAATAAATTTTGGGAGCAATGGTGGATGGTATTTGACCAACCTCCATGCAATAACCACGAGGTACCACAATAAGTTTTGAGGAAACTCTATTGTGAGTTTGTCCTCAATAAAATGCCAAACTATTTTGACATCTTAGACTTTTTGGGTAGAGGTGGGGGCTCCACACATGATAGACCTGTTGCACGACATAATCCATAGTTGACATCGAGACCCTTGGCCAGACCCATGGTGAAGCATGTCATTGTTCCTTCCATTGTTAAGGATAGTGTAGAGGTGGACATGCTGGAGTCGATTGACTCACTCACCTAGACCATTTTACAATGTGTGATACCTCTAGTAGAGTTTGATGTGGAGGAGACATGTAGGCCCCCAGCTCCACCCCACCATTAATGCACTTGTGGTGTTGCTTGTAGGTACAATTATCATAGTGCTCGTGATGTAGCTACACAACCTACATTAGTTGCAGAGGTGATGGCTTTCATAAATGATTTGTTGAATGATGCATTCGGCATTGACACTCAAGTAAAATTTAGCAAGTTCATTTAATGTTGTTTATTAAATTATATTTTGAAATTTAAGAATAAGTAAATTTGTAGAATTTTGATATGATGAAATTTCAAGGTTGGATTGTTATTGAGACCTGCTCCATTCCTACATACCCTTATTCATTCTCGATGATGAATCCACAGGTATGCAACTAGTATTAAAGATATTATTATTTCATTTGAACAGTTGAATGTTATATTTGAATGTTTGTCTCATAACATGCTTTAGATTTCAAACGGTTTCCTAGTGAACCTTCAACCTCCACACATCACAATTCATTTCCTCAAACAAATTTCACTCAAGTAGTCTTTATTCATTAATGGTGTTGTAAAACAATGTTAGCTAGTTTTCATAATTGTGTGTATACAAATCTAAAAAATTGATGAGAAACACAAACATTGCATTTGTATTCCTTTATCATGTCACATTATCTTATCCTAATTCACTTTTTGTTTCCTTATTCCTTCATAATTCCATCTCATTAACATCTAATAGTTCACCCTATTCTCCATGATCCCCTCCTAGCCCATCCCACTAATATCTTCTAGTCCATGCTATGTGCCATTATGCCCTTCTACTCCCATCTTATTGTACCCATTATTATTTCACCCTAGATGTTCCATGATCCCCTATGTTCTACCCTATGTTCCTTTATCCATGTTTCATCCTAGATAACTCTTCTCTATTATTGCTAAACACATGTCAAGTTCGCACTTCATGTACTATAGTCAAACCCTAGACACCTCCTAATTCACCCTATGTTGCATTATTCCCTACTAATTGCATCGCGTTAACCTCTAATTTTCCACCCTATATTTTGTTATCCCATCCTAGCCCATCCCATCAATTTATACTAGTCCATCCTATGTTCCATTAATCCCTTTTATTCCCATCCCATTACCCTCTCTTATTTCACCTTATGTTCCATTATCCCCTCTTGGTCTTGTCCCATTATCTTTTCCTAATTCACACTATGTTCCTTTATTCCCTCCTAATCCCATCCCATTAACCTCTAATAGTTCGCGCTGTATTTTGTTATCCCATCCTAGCCCATCCCATTAATCTATTCTAGTCCATCCCATATTCAATTATCACATTAGACTCCCATCCCATTATACCCTTTATTATTTCACCATATGTTCCATTATCCCTTGTTGGTCTTGTCTCTTCATCATGTCTATGCTATAGCACCTCCATCCAAATTTTATCATATACACCGTTAGAAGAAATAAATTTGCTTCCACTCAGTATTGACCAAAGTTGTCTTCTCCATTATTGTTGCACACCTCAACAACCAACTTCATGTGCAATAGTAAAACCCTAGACACATCGTAATTCATCATATGTTCCATTATCCCTTTGAAAGCTACTAGTAATATAGTAATCCTCACTTCATTCATGTGAACTTCATTGTGGCATTATCACTATGTTGACAACATGCCCTCATTAACATTAGTTCATCAACATATGCAATACAATTCTCAATGAGTACTGGACTTTAGCATTTGCAAGAGTTTGGACTATCCCAGTGGACTTAGTACTTTCACCATTATGTGATCTATAAGCACTATATTGTAGTCTCAACTAAGGCCAACCATTTACTCTTTCATTTATGACAGTTATAAAGGGACTACCTAAACTTATTTATATTGATGTTAGATATGTTGTTTCATTTTTAGTTCATGACATTAGACAACCCTGGTGATGTTGGTGGCATGATGGACCATGGAGTTGCTGCAGCAATAGCCAGTTTTGATCCATTGAGAGAGATAAACAGATTAGTCAATTTGACATTATATTTACTCTTTTATGGTCTATTATAGAAAATTTTCACAATACTTTTATGTAGTTTAATTCCTATCTTGATGGTTGCTACAAATGGTTGTCACTCCAGATCGTGGATGTGGTAATGCTATAAATGTGCATGATGACTATATGTATGTGGTAAGTGATTGTATTTTGTTATATGTCATTCCACAATTCAATTTCTATGTATTCACATCTTTACTTTTTATTGTATCAATTGAAGGTCCAAAGTGAAGAGAGGAGGACTAGCGAGCATGTTTGAAAGACAAAAGAACCAATAGTCACTCCATCCAGTCGAATTTTGAAGGCAACATAGGATCTATTTCCTTCCCCTAGAGGGAAATGACTACGTATTAGGGTCATTTGTTGTATGCCTATGTGGTATTTTGGAACATATGTTTTGTACTATTGATATATATGTGACATTTTATGTCCATATGGCTCCTTTGTACTAAGCCTGTATGGCTTTTTTGGATATATTGTATATACTTTTATCAATATATAGCATTGTATAGCCTTATGACTTTTTTATTAAAGAAAATATTATTTTGCTACTGCCATTCTTGAATGATGTTATCATGTGTATCATGTAAAGTGTATGCTTGAATGTTGTAGGCATGGATTTTGTTTACATCTAATGCTTAATTAATTACTGTCAATTTCTCAATAAGCCCCATCTAAAGCCTATTGTGTAAATAAGCTCCATTCCAAGTGGTTTGTATCCTTTGGAATGCTTCAATTACTTGTGCCTCACTTATTCACATGTATATTTTACTTATTCACATGTATAATTCACGTATATTGTGTGCATTCACATGTATGCTTCATGCTTCCAATGCATAGCAGCAAAAATCTTTTTGGGAAAAAAACAACAAACCAAAAGTATAAGAGATTTTGAAAAAATAAAGAAAAAATCATATTTAAAAAAATGTAAAAAATTGTAGAACAAGAGATAAAAACTATTTTTTTTTAAATTGAAAGGCATTTCCATAGCATATAGAGATATAGAGAGCAAACAAAATAAATATTTTATCTAATGAATTGTAAAAATTAGATTTTTCTAGTTTATATTCAAATTGTTGATTACATTGCATTGCACATATTTCAAAGTCAAAGCATTACTTCACATTGCATATCTAATAACTAGATGTTGATAAATGAAAAAATTTCAATTACAATATAGTTTCTACAAAGTCAACCTAAGCAGTTATGCAATTACTTCACATTGCATAACTAATAACTAGGAGCAGTTGCCAATTGCATTTTCTTATCATGGCATTCTATGAGACTAGATTTCTTTGAGGTATTTTTTCAAACAGTTCACTGCCTTGTCTATATTACCACATTTTTCATAAATGTCTACCAAAGCATCTTCTCAAGCAGTTCACTACTTTGTTGTTATGGCTAAAAGCCTAAAACAAGTGCTTTCAAACAAGCTATGGATTGTTGGACAAAATATATCAAAAGCATAATAGTAAACAATAGCATAGATAAGGTAGTGAATTGTTTGAAAAAATGCATCAAATAAATGTGGTGATGGAATGCCATCACAATCCATAGACAAGGTAGTGAACTATTGGTGCAGGAGCACCATTGAATAGAAGTTGTCAATTCAAGGTTTTGAGGAGTAGGCTTTAGGTTTTGAAGTATTTTGTCTAAAATAAGGTCAATGAGACCATTTTCTATTGTAATATGTCATTTTAGTTGATAGCTAGATGTTTAGAAGGTCAAGTTTGCAAAAAGTGCAAAATATTGAAAAAAGATGTAAAGTTGCTAAAAAGTTGCAAAATTGCATTTTTAGGGAAGGCAATTGTAGGCATTAGGACAGTTAGTTTGGAGGTAAAAATCATAAATAAGGTGGAAACCATCGATGTAAGTTGGATTTTTGAAGATTTTGAAGATTGGAACATTAATAATACTCTATTTTTCTCCACTTTTTTTTTATATTTTCTGAGTTTGCAGTGATTGCACGACCTGTGCAATTGCATAGTGTTCTAAATCTATTTTGAATTCATTTTAAGGTGTGATTTGGCCACTTATTGCATTTGATTTGAGCATCCAACAGTGGATTCGGTGTAAGTTTGAGCAAATTCTTTGTGACTAGTTTTATACCTTGTTTTAAGGGTTTGTAGCCTTTAAAATGTAAACTCGACCCATTCCACTTTTTGTGGCTCTTGTAACTTGTGGAATGGAACTAAAACATCAATAAACAAGTGAGGGAATGTTGAGAGAGTGTAGGGGAGGCCTGAAAATGTGTTGGGCATGAAGCCCTATAGTGGAAAATTGTGTTTTCCAAGTGGAAAAGAGAGGTTTTGATATGGTAATGAGTGAAATAGGTTGGGGAAGCATTGTTTCTTGTTGAATTGAGTATGTGCAAAGGTTTTTAGACTAGTTTGAGGTGGTGGAAACTTTGATTGAGGTCTAGAAATATGATTTCCATTAAAACCCTTAAATTTTTGCTATAAAAGAGGGTTTTGAGTTTAGGTATATTGGAGGGCGGATGTCTAAGAAAAAATTATGGAATATTTGGTTTGGTATCCTATAGAGAGCTTCCCAATTGAATTTTGAGTGAGGGAAAGTTTAAGGTAGAGTCCCTTTGTAAAAGTGACCTAATTTGAGGCCTAGTTGGTGTGAAAAGCTCGATTTGAGAGAGTTGTATCAAAGTAACCTATCGAGTGGTTATGGTATGTTTTTTAGTACCTTGATGGGTGTTTGAAACCCTGATGGTCCTGATTTGAAAGGACAACACTAAGGAGATATACCTAATTGGCTAATTAGGCCAAATTTTCAAAGCAATTGTACTCCAAACTATCTTCCCATCCCAAATAACTATAGATAATCATTTACCAAACCACAAAACCTCCAAATCCATAATCTTTAACCTGAGAACAGCTCCTTTAAGCCCATTTTTACAAAACCCTCATTTTTAGCAAGTTTAGGGTGGGTTTATTGAAAATCCTATTCCCACAACTCATAACACCTTTCCAAAGCATCAAACATGATTAAAAGAACCTACACATGCTTAAAATTCCCTCACAAACTACTGCCCCAAAGGATTTTAACCATTTCCACTCTTAAACCACTCAATTTCACTAAAACTCATCAAATTGCCAACTAGGGCATCACACCAAACCACTCAACTTGCCTCCCCTACTCTAGAATCCATTCACATATGTTCCCTACCCCTAATTATGCCATTCCACTAAGTTATAGTAGGATAAAATGGATGGAATGGCTAAAAAGTCATTTTTACACACTCAACTAATTGCATTTGACCACTTTTTCCCCAAGCAAGAATTCGCCACCACGGGAAAAGGCCTCTGAAATAGAAAAAACTTAGATAGATTATTATAGGGGGGCTCAGCATGATCCCACAGGCTTAGACGAGAATTTTCTAAGCGTCACGATGTCCAAATACGAGCATGCTGAAGTTTGTAGCCATTTTGCACTTTAGACTCTTAAGGGATTTTTTCAATTGAATGTAGCTCGGAACGATTTCGTGTGTTTCAATGTGAAAGAGGACCATGCCTAGCATAAACATACCCACCTGGATGTGTTGTAATAGTCCGTTTGATCACATGAGTTGCAGAACAAAAGTTGCACCACTTTGCAACTCTCAACTACTTGCATTTGACCACTTTTTCCCCAAGTGAGAATTCACCACCATGGGAAAAGATCTCTGAGATAGCAAAAACTGGGAGATTTTATTGTAGAGGGGCCCAACATGATTCTATAGGCTCAAATGAGAAGTTTCTAAGCATCACAGTGTCTGAATATGAGCATGCTAAAGTTTGCAGCTATTTTGTAATTTAGACTCTTAAAGGATTATGTTGGTTGAATGTAGCTCAAAGCAATTCCACATGTTTTAGTGTAAAAGAAGACCATGCCTAGCATAAACGTACCCACCTGAATACATCAGAACAGTTCATTTGGTCACACGAGTTGCAGAATGAAAGTTGCACCACTCTGCAACTTTCAACTACTTGCATTTGACCACTTTTCCCCCAAGCGAGAATTCACAACCATGGGAAAAGGCCTCTGAGATAGAAAAAACTGAGATAGGTTATTGTAGAGGGGCCCAACATGATCCCGTAGGCTAAGACAAGAAGTTTCTAAGCATCACAGTGTCTGAGTACGAGCATGCTGAAGTTTGTAGTCATTTTGCACTTTGGACTCTTGAGGGATTCTGCCAGTTGAATCTAGCTCGGAGTGATTTTGCGTGTTTCAATGTGAAAGAGGACTATGCCTTGCATAAACATACCCACCTAGACATGTCAGAATAGTCTTTTTGGTCACATGAGTTGCAAAATGAAAGTTGCACCACTTTGCAACTTTCAACTACTTGCATTTGACAACATTTTCTCGAAACGAGAATTTGCCACCATGGGAAAATGCCTCAAAGATAGTGAAAACCAAGAGAGGTTATTTTAGAGGGGCCCAATGCAATCCTATAGGTTTAGACAATAATTTTCTAAGCGTCACGGTGTCCAAATATGAGCATACTGAAGTTTGCAGCCATTTTGTAATTTAAACTCTTAAGGTATTCTATTGGTTGAATGTAGCTCAAAATAATTATATGTGTTTCAGTGCAAAAGAGAACCATGGATAGCATAAAATTACCCACTTGGACGTGTTGGAATAGTCTTTTTGGTCACATGAGTTACAGAATGAAAGCTGCACCACTTTGCAACTTTCAACTACTTGCATTTAACAACTTTTTCTGCAAGTGAGAATTCGCCACCAAGGGAAAAGGCCACCAAGATAGAAAAAATTGAGAGGTTATTGTAGAGGGGCCCAATGTGATCCCATAGGCTCAAACGAGAAGTTTCTAAGAGTCATGGTGTCTGAATACGAGCATGTTGAAGTTTGCAGTCATTTTGCACTTTGGACTCTTAAGGGATTCTGTCAGTTGAATGTAGTTCAAAGAGATTTCACATGTTTTAGTGTGAAAAAGGACCATGCCTAGCATAAACGTACCCACCCAAACACGTCAAAATAGTTTGTTTGGTTACATGAGTTGCAGAACAAAATTTGCACCACTTTGCAACTTTAAACTAATTGCATTTGACAACATTTTCCCCAAGAGAGAATTCGCCACCACGGGATAAGGCCTCCAAAATAGTGAAAAATGAGAGAGGTTATTGTAGAGGGGACCAACATGATACCATAGGCTTACACAATAATTTTTTAAGTATCACGGTGTCTGAATACAAGTGTGATGAGTTTGCAACCATTTTTCACTTTGGACTCTTAAGGGATTTTGTCAATTGAATGTAGCTCAAATCGATTCCACATGTTCGGTGTGAAAAAGGACCATTCCTAAACATGACTAAACAACTTCCAACTACTTTCCCCTCCAACTACAACAAGATGACTCTTGAACTTCCACCATTTGACAACAAATTGCAATTTTGACAACTTTTACACAAATTTGTAATTTTTGCAATATTTTGCAACTTACACCTTCCAACCACCTAAATACCTATAAAAGGACTCCTTACATCATAAAATGGTATAACTGACCTTATTTTTTGAACAAAAAGACTCAAATACCCCTAAACAACCAAAAGACCTCAATTGTCAACATTTGCATAAAATGCTTTTGGTGCCCCTACACCAATTAGTGCTTAGGGTGTCTTAATGTTTTTGGTCATGAATTAGTTCTTTGGTGATGAAATTAAAGGGAGGTCCACAACTATCCAAACTAAAATTCACTTGAAGGAATCAAACTTCCAACCTTCAAACCCTAACAAGGGTGACTCTTCTCAACATCACTGTTCAGTCTTGTAGGTGTGCAGCCTAGGTTTTCCTCTCACAACTTTGAAGAGACCACTCAAAGCCACAAAAAAAATACCATTTCAAGAATCCATTAGGAAACTTTTAAACATATCATAGAATCATATGTACTTACTTTGGAACCATACCATCAAATTGACCTTGAACGCTCGAAAAGGGGCTCCAATTAGCCCACTTTAACAAAGGAATTCTCCTTCAATCTTCCTGCCCACTCAAAATACCATTGGATAGTCCTCAAATTTTCTCCAAAACCACAAATTCTTCAACCACTGAGTCAAAACTCGCTTGCTAATACCATCTTTCATGAAGCCCTCATTTTTCACCAAATAAGTAGGTGTTTATTGAACAACCCATCTCCAAACCTCATTCAACCTCAAAATATTTTCAAACACTCTTATTTCACCCTACACAAACTTAATTCACCTTCAAATTATGCTTCCCCCAAATTTCTCACACATTTCCTTCTTAAAACCTCTTAATTTCACTCATTTTCACTCTTTGTTCAACTAGGGCTTCAATCCCAAACATCCAAATGACCTACCTTTCCTTTACAAACCTTTTATCACATCAAAATCCACCTGATAACACTAAAGCAACCAAGTTCTAACCTTCTTCCAAACTATTGCTTTAATCTACTACTTCAAGCTATGCCTCCTAGGCCTAAATTCATGCTTTTTCCATAAGGGCAGCGTGGAAATTTCCACCAAATGTCTTTTCCACCCATTGTATTCTACTGTAACTCAATGGAATGGCATAATTAGGTGTAGTGGGCATGTATGCATGATTTCAAGAGTAGGGGTGGCTATTTGGGGGTTTGTTCATGATGCCTAGTTGTCAAGAATGTGTGTTTTGAGTGAAATTTAGAGGTTAAGAGTAGGTGGTGATGGAAAAGACTTGGGGCGGAACTTTGTAAGAGTTAATTAAGCAAGGGCAGTCATATTTGAAGGTGTTGGAGGCATTTAAATAGTGACGAAAGGTCTGGAGGTGAGGTAATTTAACCAATAAACCCCCCTTGAAACTAAGCAATATATGATATAATTTAACCAAATTATTCATTTTTTTTAATTGTCAACTATATAATATAACCATTATTTTTTAGGCTATTGTACATTGATATTTAACAATTGCTCAAGATTAAATTTTTGAACAGTTTAAACATGCACATGACAAATAAATTATTTTGATTCTCAACTTCTATATATCAAATTATCCAATAATCAAGTATATGTCCATATACAAAAATGGCATCAACACCAACTCAAACAAAGTTTTACAAAATGTGGCATATGCCATCTCGATATCTATTCAAAATATACTAGCCATGTGTTGGAAAATAGGAAAATGTTGTGTGCCACCACAATGATCACATGTGCCATCCAAACATGACTTCTTGTAAAAAAATTGACCATCCTCTCTTTCACATAAAATGGAAGATAAGAATTCCCTTGAGGATTTAGGTGGAGGCCTTATGTTACATTCCTGCAAAACATTGTCAGTATGCATATCTACACATATACATCGATAAACATCATAATGGTTAGAAAACTCAATATGTACTCTACAACAACAAGTAGTGCGTGTTTGATTTATTTTGACATAAAAAGGCTTTAGCATTTCAAAATACCTTTGGCATATTTTAATTTCAGGAAACTTTTCTACAAAATCAACAAAAAATTGGGTTTGAGTGGTATCCAAATAATGCTTTGGATGTGGCTTACGGATTTTACTACCAAATCTCCTTCTTACAACATCTCTTTGATTAGGAGAGGTTCTTGTGTTATCCTTCCAATAATCTACTATTAAAGATCTCAAGCCTTGAGTAATTCTTTTATCTTTCCATGGCACTCTACCCGAGAATTCCTATAACTCATTGCTATTTGGATCCTCCAATATTTCATGCCTTCCTTTGGCTCTCATTAGAGATGATCTACTTATTTTCAAAGACTTACTTGTCTTTGTAAGGTTCACCTTGTTCCTTGTTTGACTACTTGACAATGTTTTTTTCATCACACGTCTTGTGGCACAACTATCCTTCATGTGTGAGGTAGAACCCACGCTCTTGTATGCATTCATCACATTCTTTACAATGGAATTTTCACTTGAGTCATTCAAAAATCTTAGCCCAAGAGCCTTCATGGTGGGCCTAAATTTGAGTTGCCTCATCATTTCAACAAATAGTTTGCATTTTCCACCCTCAGTTTCCCAAAAAATAAACTTCATATCCTTTGTGCAGATCTTTGACATGTACGTTTTGACATCTTATCAGGCATCCATTTCAAAACATTGGAATCAATATCAATCAAAAATATAGGTTTTCTATGCAAAACTATAGGAGGAGTTCTCAAATGTAAATTTTTGTCAACATTCAAAATGTCAACAACATTGAGGATAGATCATGTACCTTCAATTAGAGGTGCAATTGATGACATACCTTGAGATTGACATGTAAACGATGTTGTACCTCCAACTTGAGATGTCGTTTGTGGAGTGACTTCAAATAGAGGCATGTTTGCTGATGTACTTTCAAAAAAAAATGTTGTTGATGGTGTGTCTTCAACTATAGATGTGATTTCTGATGTACTTGGAAGACCACATGTTGTTGGTGTGTCTTCAACTGGAGATGTGCATTGAACTTCACCTATGGTTGATGATGTGCCTCCAACTTCGGGATCCATTTGTGTCCTTCCATGTACTTTTTTCATTTGTACCCTTTTTTTTCCAGTTTTACATCTCTCTTAGATTGCATGGGAATTTCTGGTTGTATGGGCTACAATTCATTTGCTTCACGAGCTGCAATTTTTTATTCTCCTCTCCTTGCATTTTTTACTGCACGTTCTTTTGGTGTTAGAGGCTTTGGTTGTTTCTTCATAATGATGTTGAATGCTACACATTCACAATCGCACATAGAACAAAAGTAAGTAATTTATTTTATGAAACATATTGATAATGTTGATTACATTGCATTTTATTGAACACACCAAAGCATTTTATGAAAAAAGGTAGTGAGTTGTTTGGAATTATCAAACCTGTCTATATGCTACAACATTTTTCATACATACATCTCCCTCCATACCATAATAAAATCACTTGTAATTCATTTTTTCAAACATATCCATACTGCCGATTACATTGCATTTTGTGTTTATTTGAGAATTTTGGGCAACAAATGTAAAAGTTGCAAATCATGTCAAAAAGTTGTAAATTTAGACAAAAGTTGTCAAGGAGGGTAAAATGGTATTTTTCTTGTTTGGAGTCATGTTCTTAGGTTGAATAAGGTCTAATTAGACCACTTCTAATGTTTTGGGGTGGTTAGAGTGAGTTAGGGGTCAATTGTGTCAAAATTACAAAAAATGCAAAAAATGTTGTAGAGTTGTAAATGGAAAATGTAAAAATTGTAAAGAGGGAAACCCAACAGTCATTTGGGTTTGAAAAGAAGTTGTAACTATTGAATGTTGTTAGAGAACCTTTAAAAAATTCTTGTGAAATTGAAGGGAGAGGTTGGCATGTAATTTTGAGAAGAGAAGTAATTGAAACACCCCCTGTCTATACGATTACATACCAAAAATTTTTGATCTTTCATGGAGTGAATCTTGTGGGAAGTGGGCCTAACACCATTTTAGACTTGGTTTGGATTTATTTCAATTGTTTTTGTGCATTTTAGAGACAAATTACAGAGGATTGGTCTATATACCCTATTTTAAGGGTTTTGAGTGTATGAAAATGACATTTTAAGCCATTCCACCCACTGTTTTGTTTTGTAACTTTTTGGAATAGCTCACTAGGTCATGATTTAAGTGTGTACATGGTTTTTTTGAGAAGGGAAGATTTTTGAAGGCTTTTTATGTTGTTGTCCTGAAGGTTTTTGTGCAAATTTTACTTGAAAATGGAGGTTTTGAACTAGGGTTTGGTGAAATATTGATGATAGAGGCTGGTGAATGAACTTATAAGCATATGTAGACATAATTAAGGGTGTTTGAAATGGTGGCTAGGCTAGAGAAGGTCTAGGATATAGTTTTTCAATAAACCCCCATGTAAATTGCCTAGAATGAGGGTTTCTTGTTTAGATGTCTTAGAAAGTGTGTCACTACAAATAAATGGTGAAATTGGAGGTTTTTTGACTTTTTGTTTTTCCCCCATTGAGTTTTGGGCTTGAGGAGGAGTTTCCAATAGGGCCCCTTTGTAAAAGTGACCTAATTTATGGTCTAGGACAACGCATGTGCTTTGTTTTTCAAAGTTGTTCCAAAGAAACCTAATAGTGTTTTGAGGTTAAGAAACCTCTGTTGAAAACCTACAAGGAAGAATAGGTGAGTTTGTGGAAGATAGGAAAGGAAAGGCTGTAAAATTTGAAAGAGGGTTTGAATTGGTTTAATTTGAGGTTGGAGACAAGTTACTTCCCTGTTTGACATCAAATTTGTACAAAATTGCTTCATGTAAGCGTTGATCAATGTTAAGAAGGGTTTGTGGGGAGTATTTGGTGTGTGGATAATTTCTTAGGAGCAAATACTTGTGTCAAACCTAGGGTATAAGTTGTTGCCACCTTTCGAAACTAGAGAATCTTGTGCTTATTTTCCCTTTTTTTCTTAGAAGGGTAAATGATATGAATGAATGGAAGCTTGCATTAAACCAACTATGTCTTGAGTCACTTGAAATTATCTAAGCACATGATGAAGGTGATTTTTTATGGCACAAAAAAATTAATGGAAACTTACACATTAACATTGATGAAAGCTCTAAGGTTTTCCAAATTAGTTGAAAATAAAATTTTTCCCACAACCATCAGTAATAATGAATTTAATGTTCAATTCTATGTGTAACAATGAAGATTAATAAAATCATCAAATGAATGGTCTAAAAACTATGAAAAAAAAAAAAAAACTTAATATATACATCTACCTAAAATGAAATAGAGTGAATTCACTAGCCATGTTGGAAGTGGACTACTATAAGCAATGCAAATAGAATTCATAAGTAAATTTTTGTTAAGTAAATGTCATGTTTTTCATTTTTTTGTTCTTCAAACTCATAAAAATTAAACTTTTTTATGCAACTCCTATCTAATTCAATGTTGAATTTTATGTGCAATTGTTATGGTTAATAAAATCATTAAAGGAATTTAGTTTATATTGTCAAAAACAAACAAATATACTAAATATAAATATTTCAATATTACCTGTGGACACCCAAATTTGATCACTCCCATATGATCAAATTTACCCCCTTTATTCATCAATTATGTCAATATTAATTTATTTAATTAATATTGCCCTTCCCACATAAGACTCTTAAAGTGTTTAATTTAATAATTAAATACTTTATTTGGTGCTTTTATCTTCCCTAAATTAAATAAATACACCAATTTATTTAATTTAGTCATCCTAATCTATTGAATTAAAATCAATTTAAAATTATTCTTTTCTCACTCCTTGTTACATCCTCCATAATCCATCTCTAATATGAATTAATTTAATTAATTCATATTTAGGATGTGCATCCTCTTAATCAAGGATTAATGTCACATCCTCCTACATTTGCCACTTGTCTCTAATCTCCCATTAATTATCATAATCAAGTATTTGCACAACTTTAATCAAAGTCATTAACCATTTTTAGCACCACTTTTTAGTCAATTCTTCCATTTTTCCTTTTTGGACATTGACCCTCCTTCCCATAAGAATTTTTAATTCTCATTTATTCATCCTATGTCTCTCTCCTCCCCATGTGAAATTTTAATTCACATTTTGTCTTTCCAAGGCTTCTAGAATATTTGACATGTCACCTCATGCACATGTGACCAATTCCCACCTTTTTGGAGACCCTCTCTTATCCTTTAGACTCTCTTAAGAATGTGAATTTTTAATTCACATTTATATTTTCAGCCACCTCTCCTTTTCCCATGGAGATTTTTGAGGAATTCCAAAATTCCTTAAATGTCCCTTTCATTCTCACTTGGGGACAACAAATTCCTTTTTGAGGAGATCTTCTCACTCCCCAAGGTACTTGGAAGGTACTTGTCCTTCTTCCACCTCATGTACCTTTTGGCCACCTCATTTACACCTCACCTCCTCTTAGCCACTTCACCATCCACATGTCAAGATGTGAGGGCTTGTGAGTTCTCAACCCACCATAGCCCTTCATCTTGACCTTGTTGGATCAATCTCAACCATTGAATTCTCTAGAGAATTCAAATTCTTCTATAAATCCCCCCTCCTCAAGGGCATTTTTAAACACTTAGCCATTTTGCAACTAAATGCTACCATTTTGTGCACTCATTTAGCCATCAATTCCATCCATTTGCATTAGCATTCAAGCACATAGTCTAATCCTTCATTTTAATCATATCAAGAGTCATCAAGGAGCATACAAATCAATCCAAATCAAGGGCCAACCAAGGAGTTTCAGCTGCAAAAGGAAGGTATAACCATCTATCTTCATTTAACATTTTCCTCTTTGTATTTTCAAATTCCTTAGGCTAATCTTGAGGTGTTTTATTATGTTTTCCATTGCATTTTAATTGCTTAGAATAGGTTAAATATTTTGATATCACATTTTTGGCACACCCGATGGGACCCACAAACGGGTTCCTATACTTCACGTTTGTTGTTGTTGAGATTTTTGCAAGAACGCGTCACAGTGGGGCGACTACGCCCCTAATTTTTCTACAGTGGGGCGACTGCGCCCCTGATTTTTCCACAATGGGGTGACTGCGCCCCTGATTTTCCACAGTGAGGTGATTACGCCCCTGATTTACTGCAGTGAGGCGATTATGCCCCCTTGGCTAAAAATTATTTTCTGTGCTGACATTTACTGTAGTGAGGCGATTATGTCCCCTTGGCTGAAAATTATTTTATGTGCTAACATTTACTGCAGTGAGGCGATTACGCCCCCTTGGCTGAAAATTATTTTATGTGCTAACATTTACTGCAGTGAGGCGATTACGCCCCCTTGGCTGAAAATTATTTTCTGTGCTAACATTTACTGCAGTGAGGTGATTACGCCCCCTGGGCTGAAAATTATTTTCTGTGCTAACATTTACTGCAGTGAGGCGATTACGGCTGAAAATTATTTTCGTGCTAACATTTTCCTTGGCTGAAAATTATTTTTTGTGCTAACATTTTCTTACAAAATTATTTTCTGTGCTAACATTTACTGCAGAGGTGATTACGGGCTGAAAATTATTTTCTATGCTAACATTTTCTGCAGTGAGGCGATTACTGAAAATTATTTTTTGTGCTAACATTTACTGCAGTTTGAAAATTATTTTCTGTGTTAACATTTACTGTAGTGAGGCGATTACGCCCCCTTGGCTAAAAATTATTTTCTGTGCTAACATTTACTACAGTGAGGCGATTACTTGGCTGAAAATTATTTTGTGCTAACATTTTCTACAGTGAGGCGATTACGCCCCCTAGACTGAAAAATATTTTCTGTGCTAACATTTTCTACAGTGAGGCGATTACGCCCCCTTGGGCTAAAATTTGTGCTAACACTTTTTCGCAGTGGGGCAATTACGCCCCTAATTTTTCCGCAGTGGGGCAATAACTCCCCTGATTTACCGCAGTGAGGCAATTACACCCCTGATTTACTACAGTGAGGCGATTACGCCCCTGATTTACTGCAGTGAGGCGATTACGCCCCTGATTTTCTGTAGTGAGGCGATTGCGCCCCTGATTTGTTGCAGAAGGGCGACTGTGCCCCCTGGAAGGTGAAACTGTTATTTTGGCTTTGGTTTTCTTTGCTATTTTCTCCCTAACATTGTTCTTGCAAGGATACATGTATTTTTTGCTAACTTTTTGTAGCATATTCTTGTGAAGTTGATGGAGAAAGCGGGATAAAACATCTAACATTTGCTTGCAGGGCTATCTATTTGCTCAAACTTTTTAAACTATCCTTATTGTTTGCATTAATCTAAGAACATAGTTTAATTAGAGGGAGTAATATTCATTGCTTGTTGTGCTTGTCTTTTTTTGTTACCCAAAGGGAGCATTAGCTTGTTTTCGCTTTCCCCTTGCACTTCGTGTGAGCCTGGGGAGTAGTTGGAGACAATTAGTGCTTTCTTTATAGTGGGACTTACTTGGGGATTTCATCACCCCAAGGGACGATTCCAACCACGCGTACTGGCTGGGTATATAAAGGGGGGAGAGTGAAAGTTGTACCCCAATCCAGTCACATCATAATTGGCAGAGCGTCGAAGCTAGGGTGATACCTAGATAGACGTGAAGAGTTGGTCTAAGCCCTTCAATATCTCGCTGGGGTTCTTGACTCATGCTTGTGACGGGATGGTGTTCACGGTTGTGCCTCACGTACCGAGAGTATATCGAGGACTCCCTAGATAGCTTGTGCATCCTAGATTAAGACCTCTTTGGCCATACCCTTAGCACTAATCGTAGGATTGTGTTTGCTTGAGAGTGTTTTCTTGTGAGAAACCAGTGAAATTTTGACAATTTGGCCTTATCATTGTCATTTTAAAGTCCTTGCCATAGTCATTTTCATCAAACCAAGCCCCTGATTTACCGTAGTGAGGTGATTACGCCCCTGATTTACCGCAGTAAGGTGATTACGCCCCTGATTTACCACAGTGAGACGATTATGCCCCTGATTTACCACAGTGAGGTGATTACGCCCCTGATTTTCTATAGAGGGGTGAATTTTCCCTCCTAAACACTCGAAATTGCCCCATTTGGATCCGTTTAGCCTCTAAACCATCATTTAACCATTCCCAACCATTATCTCATCATCCCAAGCCTCCATTTTGTCACTCTAAACCTCCAAAAAACCTCCATTTGACCATTTTAAACCTCCATCTCATCATTCCAAACTTTCGTTTAACCATTCTAAACCCTCATTCATTCTCCACAATTATCTTCAATCCACCCGTTCATTTTAATTTCTCCCTAATCCATTCAAAATTCCATACCCTCACCTAACGAACACCATGATTTTACCATTTACATCGCCAAACACCACCCATAACCAAACCGTCCTAACCTTGTATTATAAAGTGGTTACCCAAATTGACCATAGCACTTGAACTTGATTATTAGTCTTTATACTTCGACCAAAATCAATTTGCTTCCATCTTGAGGTGAATTTGGTGTCGTAAGTTATCATCCTCGGCCCAATCAATCCATTCCTATCTTAAGGTGGATTCGGTGCTGTGATCATCCTCTTAATCAATTTAAGCTCTTGGTCATTAAGGGTAACTTCCCTTGATTAAACTCAAGGTCTCCCTCACGTCTTTCATTATCCAATCATACCCATACAATCATCCAAATCTATCAAAATAAATCATTTGACCAAATTGTTCAGTCAATCAAATCACGTCCGTTCAACCAATGCAATCCTATTGATCTTAATAATCTAATCCAATTCGATCAAAATCCAATCTAGCTAATCAAAATCTGATCCAATCAAAATCTGATCCAATCCAATATATCCAAACAAAATCTGATTCAAATCCAAACCCCATCCAACTTAGGTCTCATCCAATCACAATCAAATCATTCATCAAAAGCATTTTTGTAATCCACTCATAGCACATTTGCATGCCCGTTCAGACCCGATCATAGGAAAAGAAAATGGCCGACCAACAAACCCAGAATGCCCAATCAAACAACCTTCAAGATCCCAACAACACAATGAACGTCTCATCAGATCCTAACAAGGGTGCTAACATCCCTCACGATCTGCATAATGGTACTTCATCACACTCCAACACCGAAAATCAGAACAACTCACCACCTGGTGAAGAGAGTATGGCTAATCAACCTGAACTCACACTTGAGGAACATTTTAGTAATCCCGCCAATGTGCAAATGACTGACCGTCTGCTTGAAAAATATGGGGAAGAAATTTTAGCCCACCTAATTGAGAAAGGTGTCAAACCCCCCTTGGGTGTTGACTTGTCCAAATATAGGAGTTCCCCATCTAACATACTCCAAGGTTCACAAAATGCACCAAAAGGTTCGTACTTCCCCAATGTTCCTCCAATTGAAGGTTAGCATCAACCTAAATTTGGAAATGTTGTTCTTTATCATGTTAACCATCCCCCACATGCTTCAACCTCAGTCATGGGAGGTCCTCAAGTGCCTGATCCCAATAATCCTTTTGCTTATGGTATGCCACAAAATGTTCCACAACCCCCGCATTAACGTTAACAACACCCCCTCCTCTGAATCAACCTACAGCCAACATTGGGGGCACCTCCTTTACCACATCGCTTCCACCTCTTGGGACCACAAATCTACCATCTCAACAGCCTCACCAACCCAACATTCTACCTCAATTACCTTCACAAGGCACACCCCAGCTGAACGTTTCGGGTAGTACCCAACAACCCCCTTTACAAAACACTTCTACGCTACCTTAGCCATCTCATCAGCAACCACCTATACATAATGCTTTGGTCTCTTCACAACAACCACCCTACCAACCACAAGGCAATCCATCTCGACCTATTGCTTAGACCATATCCCTTTTTCTCGCATCCATTTTGCGCCTGCAGGCTCAACCACAACACAATATCCCATCACAGCCCATACAACAGTTGACATCACAACAACAACCCCCCCAACACTACTACTATCACAATCAACAGCAACTGCACCAACAACCACCTTATGTGACCTCCCAACAATCACAACAATACCTTCAACACCAACAAACCAATACGCAACATCCCATCCAAGCTCCTCAACAACCTACCCCACACTTTTATCAAACAAATCCGTACTATACCCCACAACAACAACCCTCATATCAACAAAATCCCTCATCTTACCAGCAAGGCATATCATCATCCAATCATCCAAACCTGTATTTCAACAATCTGACACCCTTTCAGCAGGATCCTTTATCATCCTATCATCAATATCCCTCCAACCCGCCATCGATTAGCTCGGATCTGTTGGAAATCAAAGCTGCTCTGAAGGACCTTCAAGCCGAGGCTACCAAACAATCATTCAAATTTGAAGACATATTCCCATATCCATTTGACCCCTCCATCTCATTAATCTCGTTTCCTAAACATTTTGAGATACCAAAGTTTGACAAATACAAGGGAAACAAAGACCCTAAGGCTCACTTGCAGGAGTTTTACTCCCAGTGTCAAGAAGTTATGTACAATGACAACTATCTCTTGTGCTTGTTCCCACGAAGCCTGGCAAGCCACACCCTAGATTGGTTCATGAATCTTGAAAAAGGGTCCATAAAAACTTTTGCAGACTTGTCAAAAAAATTTGTATACTACTTCTCTTTCAATTTGGAGAAGGATACGGACACCTTAGATCTCCTCAAAGAGAAACAACGTGAGGGGGAAACCTTTACTAGCTACCTACAATGGTGGCGTGCATTAGCAAGCCGAATGAAGACCCCTTTGAAGGAAAAAAACATGGTCACTCTTTTCGTGGAAAACTCTCATCCTGACATGGCCTATAATTTTAGGTTACATTGTGTCACCACCTTCGCGAAGATAGTAGAGAAGGGGCCCATCCTTGAACGTGCCATTATTGCCAAAGGACACATCAAAATACATAGTCATGATAAAGAGAGATCATTTGGCAATAAACCACGATTCTGGAACAAGAACAAGAATGCAGTGAATGACGGCGCGACAGACACTAAACATGTCCAAGTGGCTAATACATCCCAAAAACAACAACCGTCTATACCCAACACCATATTTGTACCATAGGGGGCACCTCGTCCTCCTCAACAGTCAAACCAGAACAATCAGGGGAACACAAAACGTCAATACACTCAATTAGGAGAACCTCTGAGTGTTGTTTTTAATAAGTTGTTACAAATCAATTATCCCATCGCATACCCTGTCACCAAGCCATTTGATGAGTCCAAACCCAAGCCCGCATGGTTTAAGGAAAATGAGTATTGTGAGTTCCATAAAATCAAAGGACACTCTTTAAACAAGTGTCAAGGTCTAAAAAACTATGTCCAAGATCTCATTGATCGAGGTGATATCAAGGTTGACACCAGTCAAGCCTCATCGTCCAATGCTCAGTTGCAGATATATCAGAACACCTTTCCGAACCATAATCAAGGCCCAAGTGCATCTAGCAATAATCCCCAAGGAAACATCACAAATAATGTGAGCTACAAGAATGTGCCCTTCAATTACGAGGGTGTTATTCATTACATTGAGCAGGTGGAGCCTCGTGTATCTATGATACATGTTAAAGCCAAAGACTCTCAATGTGTTGTTACTACACGACGAGCCTGCATCACTATCCCTGCAGCCTCTGCACCCACCCAATCAACTCCTATAAGCTCTTAGTACAACATCCTTGATCACTTGAGAAAGACCCCTACTCATATATCCATTTTGGATTTGCTTAGGTCTTCCCCGGTGCATCAAGAAATCCTCAATAGAGCCCTGCAGGAAACCCATGTGCCAAATGACATCGACCCTATGCAATTCCAAGCTTTGGTAGGACATTTGGCTTTATCTCATCAATTGCACTTCAGCCAAAACGATATGCCAAACATTGATGTCAATCATAATCGCCCCTTACATATCGAAGTCGTGGTTGCTCGCCATAAAATAAAAAGGGTCTTGGTAGATAATGGCTCTGCCCTCAATTTGTGTACTTTGAAATTCATAAAACAGGTGGGGTATACTCAAGCAGATTTAAGTAACCAGGTCATCACAATCAAAGCCTATGATAATGTAGAAAGAAATTCAGAAGGAATTATCAGTCTCCCTATCCAAGTGGGACCTGTGCTCCAATATACTACATGTCGTGTCCTTGATTTGGACTTACCATATAATCTCCTCCTTGGCCACCCATGGCTCCATGCTATGCAAGCAGTCCCCTCCACATACCATCAGTGCCTAAAATTCCCCGTCAATGGACAAGAAGTCACCATCTACGCTGACCCCCAACCATTTGAATATTGCCGCACTTTAGAAGCGTCATTTCCCCATTTACATTATTGTCCCGGGGTTGAAATGGGGGAATCCCGGTCATCACCCGCAAATCCACTCTCCATCGCAATAACCACTCCATCCTCCACCACTGATCCTTCAGTCACCAAAGTCCAGATCATTGACAAAGGGTGTGGTGAATACGAAATGCATATGGCTCTCAATGTAGCCACCATGCCACCGTCACCACACGAGTATGGTCAACCTTCACATGCTACACAAAAGGAAGACAAGACTATCACCTTCAGTGGTAAAAACATCCCTACCACCACTTTCAGATCCCCAAGTGTCAAGATAGATGCTCTAGAAGAGGACATAAGCCAATGGGTCTACCGAGAAGAACCCCAGCCGGACCCTCCTCTAAAGGAATATTTTTAGGAAGCATATCCGTGGTCAGCTAAGTTTGCAAAAAAATATAACTACCAAGGCAAGGGCCTAGGTAAAGAAGAACAGGGGCGGTTGCAACCTATTGATACACCAAAGTTACCAAAAAACATAGGCATTGGGTATGACAAAAAACAGAAAAGCCCTGCAACATCACCTAATACTTCCAATAGTATCACTGTGGACAATGGCTCATTGGAAGACATACCCAAGGAGGAATCCATCATACATGCGTACGATGACGCCAATCACACCGACTTATCATCCATGTTCAAATGCCTATCCGTTTGCACCATTAGCCTATCTCTTTGTCACCCTGAGCTTATTGATTGATACCTACATAATACCACACCTATCAATATGTCTGCGGATACATATGTCAACCTTATGGGATTGGGGGAGGATGAACACTCCAGTCGCAAAAATAAGAATAAGAAAAGTAAAAAAGGGTCATCTAGTGAAAACCTCCTTAAGGCGCTTCCTGACCTTGAAAAAGTAAAAATAAAGGATGCATCCGATGGCAAAAACCTCAAAGAGGTGCTAGACGATGGAGATGTTCATCTTCCCCTTGTAGGAACTCAGTTATCTGCCCGATCATCCATTCTAATTGAAGAGACTCAAGAAGTTAATCTGGGTACTGCTGAAAATCCTAAAATCACTTATGTGGCTAAGTCACTCTCAAAATAGGAGTATCCAGTCATCATGCAGCTACTCCGAGAAGGAATCATCAACTTTTCCTGGTCATATTCAGACATGCCAGGCTTGGACCCTGCCTTAGTGGTTCATCATCTAGATGTTCTCCTAGATGCCAAACTTGTCAAACAAAAACTTCGCAAGATGCATCCGCAGGTCGCATTATTAGTCAAAAAAGAATTGGAAAAGTTACTAGAGGTAGGTTTTATTAGACCAATTGACTACTCGGAGTGGATCTCCAATATAGTGCTAGTTGCCAAACCAAATGGAGACATTTGGGTCTACACAGACTTCAGGGATCTTAACAAAGCCTACCCAAAAGACGACTTCCCTCTGCCTAACATTGACATGTTGGTCGACCTGACAGCAGGACATGAGATGTTATCGCTTATGGATGGCTTCTCTAGTTATAATCATATTTGAATCGCACCTGAGGACCAACACAAGACCGCCTTCACAACACCCTGGGGCACTTTTTGTTACAATGTTATGCCCTTTGGTCTCAAAAATGTGGGGGCAACATATCAAAGAGCAATGACAGTCATCTTCCATGACCTCATCCATATCATCATGGAGGATTATGTTGATGACTTTCTAGGAAAATAAAAAATACGAGCAAAACATCCTACTATCTTGAAGCAGATCTTTGAACGGTTAGAACATTACAAGTTGCAGCTAAATCCAAAAAAGTGCGTCTTTGGGGTTACATCAGGAAAATTGTTGGGTTTTATAGTCTCCCGAAGGGGTATTGAAGTTGATCCTGCCAAGGTAAAGGCTATTCTGGACATGCCACCTCCACACAATTTGAAGCAGTTAAGAAGCCTCCACGGGAAGATGCAGTCCATCCGTCGGTTCATAGCCCAGCTAGCAGATAAATGTCAGCCATTCACCTATCTTTTGAAGAAAGACTCCACCTTCCGATGGACCCCGCAGTGTTAGATGGGTTTCGACAAAATTAAGGAATATTTAGCTCATCCACCAATCTCGATGCCGCTTATTCTAGGAAAACCCCTCCTGCTTTACATCTCTGCCACAGTTGTCGCGCTGGGGGCATTATTAGCACAACATGATAAATCGTTCAAAGAGAGGGAAATCTACTAATCTACTACATCATTCGAACACTGGTGGGCTATGAGTTAAATTACTCCCCCATGGAAAAAGCTTGCCTTGCGCTAGTCTTCAGCACACAGAAACTCCATCATTACATGCTCAACCATCCAGTCAAATTAATCGCTAAAATTGATCCCTTGAAGTATTTGTTATCTAGAACCACTTTGACTGGCCGCATGGCCAAATGGGTCATGCTCCTAAGAGAATTTGACATAGAGTATGTAGAGCGAAAAGCCATAAAAAGACAGGTCATCGCTGATCAATTGGCTGAAGCACCATTAGTAGATGCCTACCCACTAGACACTGAATTCCCAGATGAAGAAATCTACACAGTTACAGAAGCACTAGCTTGGACGCTATATTTCGATGGCTTATACACTCATAGTGGATATGGAGCAGGAATTCTATTAGTCACCCCTCAAGGCAACTACATCCCAAAATCATTCAGAATAGCATTCCCATGTACCAACAATATGGCAGAGTATGAAGCTCTCCTCACCGGCCTCAGAATTACAAAGCAGTGGCACATAACTCATTTGAAAGTCTGGTATTCTTTGCTAGTCATTAGACAAGTTAATGATGAATTCCTCACGAAAGATGATAAACTGTTACCCTATAAATGCATGGTGGATGATTTCAAGAAATATTTCACTTTCATACAATTCGACCAAATCCCTCAGGTACAGAGTAAAGCAGGAGATGCAATGGCCACTATTGGTTCCCTGATTGACATGCCAAAAGACCGAACAAAATGTGAGTTTCTTATTGAATAGCTTTTAATCCCTGCATATGATGTTCCTAAGACTGATATGGTGTGTGATATTGTAGGTCCCGCCTCCCCTTGGTATCAAGACATATACACTTATCTCCGTGATAATATCATACCCCCAGAACTTACCTGCAACCAACGCAAATCCTTTATCCATCGCTCTTCCTGATATATCATTGTTGGTGATATGCTCTATCATTGCAGGTATGATGGAATCCTCCTTAGATGTCTGAATGAGACTAAGGCCCGCACGGTACTAACGGAAGTACATGGTGGTATTTGTGGAGCTCAGTCCAATGGTATGGCTTTGGCCAAAAGGATCCTGAGCTGGATATTATTGGCCTATATTGGAACATGATGCTTGTGAATTTGTAAAGAAATGCCTTCCATGCCAACAACATACAAATTTGATTCACGCCCCAACACAAGATCTTCAGCCCCTCCTAGCACCGTGGCCCTTTTCTCAATGGGGTTTGACTTGATTGGCAAGATTTACCCACCATCATCCGATGGCCATACATTCATCATTACTGCCACTGAGTACTTCACCAAGTGGGTGGAAGCAATGCCCCTTTCACAAATCGCCAGTACTCAAATTTCCAAATTCATCCTCTACCATATTCTCTGCAGATATGGTATCCCATCCACCATCCTCTCTGATAACGGAAAACCTTTTAAAAACCAAGCCATGAAACACCTCTGCGACACCTTCCATATCTAGCCCCGTTGGTCAACGCCTTATTACCCCCAGGGTAATGGTCTAGCAAAAGCAACAAATAAAACCCTTATCTGTATCCTCAAAAAGGTTGTCAATAACACTGGACGAGATTGGCACCTCCATATTCATCCTGCTCTATGGGCATATCGCACATCCATCCGCACCCCGACCGGCGCCACCCCCTATTCTTTAGTATATGGTGTTGAAACCGTCTTGCCAATCGAAGTTGAGCTTCCATCACTAAGGATTTCTCTGAAGAATCTTATCAGTGAAGAAGATGCCCGTGTTGCACGGCTTGCACAGCTGGAATTACTGGATGAATGAAGAATAAAAGCCTATGATCATCTGCAAGCATACCAAAACCGCCTCAAACGTAATTACAATAAAAAGGTCTGTCCTCAAAAATTCTAGGTTGGTGAACTCATTCTTAAAGAGAACCAGCATACTCAACAGGATGATGATAAAAAGGAAAATTTGAGGCAAATTGGTTAGGGCCTTATATCATAGCCGCCAAATATGGATCTGGGGCATACAGATTGACTACTCTTGAAGGAGACCCCCTTGATGAACCCATCAATATCATGCATTTGAAGAAGTTCTACACCTAAATCCGCTCGGTAACCCCACCAAAATCAAAAAATCCAAAAAATCCAAAAAATAACAAAAAAATCCAAAAAATAGTAAAGAAAAATAAATTCGTCTTATGGTGAAAACCACCTCTTGGTGGCACCTTGGATAAGTATGGATGGTGAAAACCTAGTGACAGGCTTCATCCGTAGAGGGCTTAATCATTATCTACCTGACATCCTAGTTATTTTATGCTTTCATCCCCACTATCATCCTCACCCACCTCAGCTTAGGCCACTTGGTATATATTGATTGAGCATTAGACGACCCATCTAGCCTATCCCCTATCCTGAGCTTTTCAATATCCCACTTTGAGCTTATGTTATTCATTCCCTTTGTCGGTCAGTCTGTGTCACCATCTAGGATCATCCATCGTGTCAGTCTCCATCTAGATCTCGTCCTTCCGCATCACTAGTCGAACTACGTTGCCCCTGCACTGTCACGTAGGCAAGGCTGATCATTTGATTTGCCCCCGGGGTATTCTGACCATTGCGTCTTGGTCATCCATCATTCGCCTTCATCATCCTCTTTCCGCTTTATCCATGGTCTTTTCATGAACTACGAGGGCTCTGCACTTTCACGTAGGCAAGGCTAATTTCTGATCGGCCCCCGAGCCCCTAGGTCTGTAGGATGTGTCAGTCTGTGTCTCCATCTGGCCTATTATTCTCAAATAAACTCCTTAAATTATCGAAAGATTTAGTTAATGAAAAGCACCTGGAATCAAACTGGGTCATTCTAGTTTAGTATCCATCATCAGTCTCAACAGGATGTATCCTTCCTAGCAGACCACATCGATCCTATCCATCACCTTGATCCTATGGCAAAGGACGTTTCATTTTTTAATTGTGATCTTTTGATGTTTTGGAATTTATTTGTCATTTGAGCTCATTATCAACACTTGTCATGGTCACCTTGATCCATCATATCATGGTGTGCTTTGACTAGTAGACATATGGGTTCATCTTGGTCTTTTCTTTGTCGCTGCCTTTTTTGGTTGTCCCATGTAGTACCTGTAGACATCCAAATTTGAACACTTAATTTATCTAAATTTATCACTTTTCGTCTAAACATCCTCTTATCCGAGTTAATTAAATAATATTACTATTATTTAATTAATATCTTCAATTTTGCCAAATCCCTAAGGTATTTAATTAATAATTAAATACCTTACCCTCCTTAATCCTCTTTTCATCAAATAAATTAAATAAATATTACATTTATTTAATTCCTCACATGTCATTTTCATCTAATCCTATTCCATTTCCTAATTTCTTCATTAGGGATGTGCACATGCCTAATCCTTGATTAGGATGTGTCACATCCTCCAACTTTTGCAGTTGGCTTTTAATCCTTATTTATTCTTCTAATTACTTGATTAATTAAGCCTAATCATTCTCCAAGGAATTTTTAATTCCTTTTTATTCTTCCTAGATTCCCCTCTTTTATATGTGAATTTTTAATTCACATTTCATCCTTCCAAGGCTTCTAGAACCTTGGACTTGTCACAATCTCCACATGTGACCAACCTTGGACTTGTCACAATCTCCACATGTGACCAAGTCCCACCTTTTGGAGCCCACCTTTTATCCTCTAGATCATCCTATGAATGTGAATTTTTAATTCACATTTATATCCCCAACCACCTTTCCTTTTCCCATGTAGATTTTTGAGGAATTCCAAAATTCCTCAAATGTCCTTTCACTCCCACTTGGGGACAAGAAATCCCTTTTTGTGGAAATCTCCTCACTCCCCAAGGTGCATGTCCTTTTTCCACCTCATGTACCTTCTTGACAACTCATCTCCATCTCATATCCCCTTGGCCACTTCACCCTCCACATGTCAAGATGTGAGGGCTTGTGGGTTCTCAACCCACCATAGCCCTTCATCTTGGCCTTGTTGGAGCAATCTTGACCGTTGAATTCTTTAGAGAATTCAAATTCTCCTATAAATACCCCCTCCTCAAGGGCATTTCCAACACTTTCATTTGGAGCAACCTTATGCTGCCAATTTGCCTTTTCAACACTTTTTGATTTGAGAAACTACACGCTGCCAATTTGAATCCTCAATCCTCTACCATCATCTAGCCATCTTTTTAATCATTTGCACCTCCAATCTTGCATTTAGACATTCAAGCAATCATCTAAGGAGCACACAATCAATCCAAGCAAGGGCCAATCAAAGAGGTATTAACACCAAGGGAGGTAAAATTGTTTGTGTTTCATTTTATTTACGTTCCTTTTCGTTGTATCACTCTTTTGGCTAATCTTGAGGTGTCCTTGGTATTTTGTCATTTCCATTTCTTAGTTAGTTTGCACATTTAGAGTAGTAGAAATTCCAAGGTATACAGTACCCACCAGGATCCATGGGGTCTTGTGTTACATTGGGGCATCCTTGTGTGTTTGTGGTTATCCCAATGCCTAGCTCGACCAAGGTCATCATGACCTTGGGGTGTTGGGGTAGCCCCCTTTTTCTTGCTGTATTTGTTTCATGCATTGGATGCCTACTGGCCCTGGTCTTATATATCAAGGTATCTGGTATCTTATGCTATAGCAAATATCAATGCTCCAAAGATGGCAACTCATATTAGGATTGCATTTCATCATCTATCGCATTGCATTCACCTTATGATTTTGGTTGTGCAAATACTTTCTCCCCCTCTTTCCCATTCTTCTCAGGGTACTCATGATTTTTGACAGATGCCAAATGACACCCATTTTCACAATCACTACATACCCACTTTCCATTATCCTGTCAATTCTTATTGGCACTTAGGGCCATATGTTACTTCCTATACAATTACAACAGCATTATTTCAAATCATTCTCTTAACCACGCATCCATCGCCACCTACATCACCACATGTTAGATCCATGCATACATCACCACCTGCATCACAAAGTGTCAGACTCATCATACATCACATCCTGCACATGTAAAATGTCCATACAAAATCCATCACACATATTCATACATGATATATAAGTTTATTAGGCATCCATACATATAAATCATCATAAATGCAACATGTGTGTATATCACCATAAATATCTAATATCATCCACCTATGCATAAATAACCCAAAATACCCATCCACATAAGTAGGACATCATATAAGCATGCATACAGTCACCCATAACAAAAGAAAACATACTACATAATGCCAATAAGAACTCTCATGTCATAATAATATAATGTGTGTGTCACATACGTCAAAATCTATCATATATCTATCAAATAATCAAATACAAAATCCAGAGATGTGGAACCTCTCTGATCTCTGTCAATAAATCCTACATGCTCCACCCTGCATATGTCAAAAACTCAGTAACCTGTCACCTCCCAAATGAGCTACCCACGTCCGATCTCTATGGAGAATCCGGTACTGATCTCCTATCTGGTGTAGCACCTGGTGAATCACTGTAGCCTCGAGTCTGTGTCCCCAGTGACTGGGATGGCACTGGCATCTGGGGTGCCTGTCGAGTATACTGAAATATCTACTGGGTCAGGTCTGGAACTAAATGATAGTATGTGGCCATCCAAAATCCTGCCTCTCTCGCATTCTCCTCTCGCTCCGCAACCTAAACCCAAGCGGAATTCCGCTCCTGACGATACCTATCCCGATCCCTTGTAATCATCCTCCTCTCTTGCTCCCAGGCCTCCTAGGATAATTGTAACTGTGCCATCTCTACCTGCATCTAATATCTCATCTCCTCAGCAGCCACCGCCCTGGCTACTGCTGCATCCCTCTCTCTCTGTAATCCATGCATATCTCTCCCTATCACATCACTGCCCTGCATAGACTGCCACTGTGCCACTGTTGCATCCCGCTCCCCCTGCAGTATCTACATCTGTACCTTCGCAGCATCTCTCTCCCTCTGAGCAACCTGACACTAAACCAATGCTCCATCCCTCTCCCCCTGCAGCTCCTGGACTCTCAACACCACTACATCTCGCTCACCCTGCAGTACTAATACCTCTGAGGCTGCCTCCTCTCTCCTCCTCTGAAGAGACTGAATCTGTGCCTTTGTCAACTCTCTCTCATCCTGCAGCACCTGAACTCGTGCCTATGTGTATCCCTCTCTGCCTCCACTACCTGTACCCGCGCCTGTGTTGCATCTCTCTCCGCCTGCATAATACGAACCTGCTCCCTCCCCTGTCTCTCCCTCTCCTACATCACCCCCGTCTCTCACACCATCTGCTCCATTTCCATCTCCATGTACCACCACCACCCACCCCTCTACTAACGGTCTCTGCCTGTAGTCTGTCACGGTCCCAACTGATCCCCCTCCTCCTCCTCCTCCTACCTGCCTGTCCCACTACCTCCATCCTCTCCTCCCATCCACGGCTCAGGACCTCTCCCACCCTCATGTCGTACTCCCTCTATAGCCCCACGCCGCTCATCCTTTGATCCAAATCCGACGGCTCCTACAATCGACACCAATGGTGTAATCCTCTCCCATAGGTGGTTGCGAAACCACCGGTCATATCGCTCTGTCACTCCTGCATCCTCTACTCCCACACATCTCCCAGGATAGGCTACTTGCACTGTCGCCACCCATGATGCTTTAGCCTCTATCGGGCTAATCGCACGCCCCCATGGTCGCTCTCTGGTAAGCCGCTGAAACATCACCAGTGCACTAGGAATATCCTATGTCAGCCCAAACTGTCTCATCACCCTATTTGGTCAGTGCATCTCCACTATCCGTGGAAGAATCCCAATCAGGACACACTGAGCCATAAAATACCCACTTTGTCTTGCAGTCTGCTCTCTCCATCCCCTAAAGCGTCGATGCATATAAGGTCACCACACTATGTCTCCCTCCTCCAAATCATCTACCATCCTCCTCCATCCCTCCACATCTCCTAACCCTCTATGCCGAATAACCCAGCCCCTCGCCTCTCTATACCTCCACGCCAGTGGCTCTCTATCATCCACATCTCCCTCCTCTCTATCATCCACATCTCCCTCCCGCACAATAATCAGTCTCGTCACCATAATATGCTCCCATGCCCACACCTATAACAGGGTCATGTGTGTCAAACTCACTGCCTCCCAATAACAAATCAGATGCATATCTCTATACAGCTAGGCTAGGACACAAGCACCCCATGCAATCTGTCCCTCACGCCACTCTACAATGTGTCGAATCGACTCCATGAACCGCAAACTACAATACCGCCTGCTACGATCTGGCAACAATATCCCACTGATCAACCCAGCTAAGAATAAAGGCAAAGCTGGTACTCCCACTGTCAAGCATCTATCTAGATCTAACTGTTGACCCTGCAGTGGCAGGGCAACATAACCAAATAGCACTGTCATAGTCTGTCTCAACTCAGCCCCGCTCGACACCACATCACTCAACAAAATCCCTGATATCAGCAGCTTCAGGATGCGCCATACATCCTCCAGCATCACCGTAACCTCCCCCGTCGGCAGCCGAAATGTCGATGTCTCTGAGCTCCATCCCTCTATCAGGGTCATCAGCATTGCTCGATGCGCCCTCATCACTGGCACCTCTAAAAAATGCAATAACCTCGCATGATCTAAGGCCGCATGATCCACGCTCGTCATCGCTGCTAGAGCCACTGTCAGCGCCTCCGACTGTTGCTCATGAGTCTGTATCCGCCCTAAACCCTGCATCCATATCAACCATTTATCAGTGCACAATCTTCCTAGCCCCGGAACGTCTTTCTTTTTATTCTTTCCTCATCCTCATCTTGCCCCCCTATTAGGGCAGTCTCTTTTTTCTATCATCCACTGCCCCATCCCTCTTTCTTCTTTTCTTTTTCGCAGCGGATCCGCCCCTCGAGGTGTGTTCGCCCCTCCCTGGGGTGACTCCGCCCCCTCGAGGCATGTCCGCCCCTCCCCAGGGAATGTCTACCCCATCGGGGCGGCTCTGCCCTCCCAAGGCGTGTCCGCCCCGCCGGGGCGAGTCCGCCCTCGCGGGGCGTGGCCTCCCCGTTGCGGGGTGTGTCCGCCCCGTCCTAGGGCGGCTGAGCGCCTAGCTCGGGGCATGTCCGCCCCGAGCTACGGGGGCGGGTCCGCCTCGAGGCTGGAGTGGCCCCACCCTGGCGGGGCGTGTCCTCCCCAAGGCCGGGGCAGCTCCGCCCTGGCAGGGCGTGTCCGCCCTGCTGCTAGGGGCATATCCGCCCCACGACCGGGGCGGCTCCGCCCCTGCAGGGCGTGTCCACCCCACGGCTGGGGTGGCTCTGCCCTAGCCGGGGCGTGTCCGCCCCATGGCCGGGGCATGTACGCCCCAGCCCAAGGTGCATACGCCCCACTGTGGCGCACCCCTTCGCGCATGTCCCCCCCCCAAAAAATTTTCTACCCGTTATTTTTTTCCCAATTTGGCAACCTACCCATTTTTCCATTTCCCCCGCCCACCAAACCCATGTTCTATATTTTTGACATATATTAACAAATATGTTTAAATATTCAAAATAAATAACATGGGTTTTCGTACTCACCTTGCGGGGCACCGCAAAGTGGGTCCATCGTCTCCGCAGGTCATCTGCTTGGTGAAGGATCTCGATGTTGTAATCCTGCGGCATTGTTGCTCCATCTCCTCTCCCTCTTCTTCACCTTTTTCTCACTTGCTACAGTAACAATGACACCAGGTAGTTCTTCCAATTACCTTTTAACCCCCCCTTTTTAAATAAAAGGTATTTTTTACCTTTTATTTACCTTTTTTTCCTTTCAATTAATCCCCTTCCTTCCCGGAGCCGCCATTTGCAAACCGTACGTCCAATCGACTCCGTTCAAAAGGAAAAGTTGCTTAATTTTTTGCCCTCTCTCCAACGGTCTCCTCCATTTCTTTCTATCGAGAAGTCGTCAAGGGCCCCCTTCTTCCTCCCCCAACCGCCCTCTCGAGGGGGCATACCCTATCACTTTCATCCATTTGAAGCCAAGCACTGGGGCATCCCTCTCCTTCTCTTTCAAGTTGGGGAATCAATCCCTATCCCTTTCTTCATCCCGACATTTATTTTTCTTCGAAACATTGTTATTTTAACAATATTTTGAAGAGGGGCAAAATGTGGACACCCAAATTTGATCACTCCCATATGATCAAATTTACCCCCTCTATTCATTAATTCTGTCAATATTAATTTATTTAATTAATATTTCCCTTCCCACATAAGACTCTTAAAGTGTTTAATTTAATAATTAAATACTTTATTTGTTGCTTTTATCTTCCCTAAATTAAATAAATACACTAATTTATTTAATTTAGTCATCCTAATCTATTGAATTAAAATCAATTTAAAATTATTCTTTTCTCACTTCTTGTCACATCCTCCATAATCCATCTCTAATATGAATTAATTTAATTAATTCATATTTTGGATGTGCATCCTCTTAATCAAGGATTAATGTCACATCCTCCTACATTTGCCACTTGTCTCTAATCTCCCATTAATTAGATCATAATCAAGTATTTGCACAACTTTAATCAAAGTCATTAACCATTTTTAGCACTACTTTTTAGTCAATTCTTCCATTTTTCCTTTTTGGACATTGACCCTCCTTCCCATAAGAATTTTTAATTCTCATTTATTCATCCTATGTCTCTCTCCTCCCCATGTGAAATTTTAATTCACATTTTGTCTTTCCAAGGCTTCTAGAATATTTGACATGTCACCTCATGCACATGTGACCAATTCCCACCTTTTTGGAGACCCTCTCTTATCCTTTAGACTCTCCTAAGAATGTGAATTTTTAATTCACATTTATATTTTCAACCACCTCTCTTTTTCCCATGGAGATTTTTGAGGAATTCCAAAATTCTTCAAATGTCCCTTTCATTCTCACTTGGGGACAACAAATTCCTTTTTGAGGAGATCTTCTCACTCCCCAAGGTACTTGGAAGGCACTTGTTCTTCCTTCACCTCATATACCTTTTGGCCACCTCATTTACACCTCACCTCCTCTTAGCCACTTCACCATCCACATGTCAAGATGTGAGGGCTTGTGAGTTCTCAACCCACCATAGCCCTTCATCTTGACCTTGTTGGATCAATCTCAACCATTGAATTCTCTAGAGAATTCAAATTCTTCTATAAATCCCCTCTCCTCAAGGGCATTTTTAAACACTTAGCCATTTTGCAACGAAATGCTGCCATTTTGTGCACTCATTTAGCCATCAATTCCATCCATTTGCATTAGCATTCAAGCACATAGTCTAATCCTTCATTTTAATCATATCAAGAGTCATCAAGGAGCATACAAATAAATCCAAATCAAGGGCCAACCAAGGAGTTTCAGCTACAAAAAGGAAGGTATAACCATCTATCTTCATTTAACATTTTCCTCTTTGTATTTTCAAATTCCTTAGGCTAATCTTGAGGTGTTTCATTATGTTTTCCATTGCATTTTAATTGCTTAGAATAGGT